>JADHKL010000010.1:0-385637 GCA_019925545.1 Ophiostoma angusticollis
TGACAACAGCTCAGCTCCAGCTGGAACGCCCATCGGAGGGCTGTACAGGTACTCTTGTGCATGCAGAATTCCGCGCCCACCTGGGCTGTCCCTTTTGGGTCGTCCCTTCTTCCGAAGCTCGCCTGCTGTACTTGGTCTGCCTCTGGCCAGTCCTCGCCTACGGCGCGCCGATATGGCTTGCACTCAACCCGGCCGACCGCCACCCTTCGTCAAGAAGCGTACAGTGCTTCAGAATCGTGCTCTATGAGTCGTCGCCGGCACCTGTAAATCGACCCTCCCCAGCCATGCTGGAGCAGACCGGCATTTCGCCACTCCACACATCTCGTCAACAAGCCCATCCTCTTGGACCTCCCAGTTCACCTGCCGGACTTCAAATCACTGACAAACTCGGTGCGATCTCGCTTCGCACCAGGTCGCCAGTCACCCCGTGCGCGCGCACCACTTGCCGACAGCATAGCCGCCCACCAATGCCCTGACGCTAGAACCCGGCGAGGACCTTGAGATCTACCTCTGGTACAGCGCCTCGCCAAACCAGCTACATAGCCACGGCTCCAGACCCAAGGATTGTTATGCACTACCATACAAGCACCGACACCTCTATCGACACGAAAGCAGCATCCTTGTGCAGCCCATTAATTCCGCCGCCGTGTACGGATCCCACACCACGTTCTTGTGGAGTGCACGCTGAACGTTAACCGTCGACAGACAGCTCCTGCATGGCAGGTTTGAACCGGATTGTGTGGACGCACTGACTGGGAACGAAACGCTGGCAACCGCGAATGATGTCAGTCCTATGACCTTCGGCTGCGAATGTGAGATTCCACCCCGGCTCGTGATAAGCCCTTGCCGTCACGGTCACCGACGAAGACGATCCCGGCCGAAAACTTTTGAGCGAGCACCATCTTGGAGGCATGCAGGCTCAGGGGCAGGCACATAGCCGCAAGCCACCGCTCTCCATCTGAAGGACAAGAAGTAGGGCAAGCTTTTCAGACATTCCAGTTTAAGTGTACTGCGTTACTACATTCACTCTACGTCTCATCATGCATTGTGGTATTGGGCTCGCCGTTCTTTTACGACAACCGCAAAACGTCTACCACCGTCTACCACCGACCGACCGGCCTCCAAATGAGACGGCGCTGGTTTTTACAGGCTGCATCTGTATCCCTGCCGCCTGACTGTCCGACACCGCCGACAGCAACAAGCAAGTATGCCTACTACAAACAAAACAAACGTCCTCCCTCTTTTCTGTTGGCCAAAGAGCGCTGTCTACTATCGTTCGGATGTTGGTACCGCGCCTGAGTTCTTTCTTAACCCAATCTGCCGGCCCTTGACATATTATCCGCTCTACTCCTTTGAGATCCCCCCTTCCTCGAACTATGAACCTACAAACGTCTTCGGCTTCACTCAACACCGCAGCACCTAAATGAAGGCCTAAATGTGTTCGTCCGAGACTTGCCGCCGCCGCCACCAGGGACCGTTGGTCGAGGACAGGTACAAGCAGTGATATGATATCCAGTCCTGGTCGCAAAACAATGGCATGTTTTCTTTGGCAAGGAAGGAGTCGGCTTCGGCAATGCTGGCAGTGCCGCGCGCTCGAGTCGGAAAGTATCCGCGGTCTAGGGCCTTACATAATCATATGTACTTAACAAGCTCTATTGTTATACCCTACATCTACATACTCGTTGATTATGCTCATGAGCGGTACTAGTGGCGGGGGTTTGTGCACATTTGTGCAGGCAAGCTCTAGCCTGTCGAAGTCACACTCAGCGCCCACAGGTATTGAACGGGAGGTGGGCTGAGGTAGGCTAACCGCTTTTAGAAAATGGCAAGTTTTATTCGCGCTGGGCCGGTCCCAGGTACTCCTCTTGGTCCCCATACACCTTACGGGAGGGCAACGCCACAAAATTACATAATCGGCCTAGACCGGCCTATCTAGATCGAAACAGGCCACAATGTTGAGTGGGCTGCATAGCAACATGAAACACAAGTGGGACTGTGGTTCTTAGAGCCACCTCTCTGTCGTATTACAGACTACGGAGCACACGCCGAACTGGAATGAGAAAGGCAGATTCCCTGAAGAAACTCAAGAAACACCGCAGCTGACTTTCACCCCGTTCAGCTGCGTGCGCTGTTCAGCTGCGCCGTTGCGTGATGACCAGCTCTGTATCGACGCAGCGATCGGAATTTCCCACAGGCCTGCGGCCACCTGCTAGCCTCCTTCTGTCGTCGTGGCAGCTAACAATCCGCACATTCTCTTCAGCTTCAACCCCCGGCGGCCTTTTTTCCTGATTTTTTTTCTGCTTCTGTCCTTTTCACTTGCACTCTACCCTGTACTGTCTCGCTGCCTAATACACTGCACCATGCATCTGGACAAGGGGCAAATCAACACCAACACCTCTTGGCCCTCGCAAGCCTCGCATGCCTCGAAGTCCTCTACCAGCAACCAATCCCGCGTCTACTAATTCCCTTTTCCTCCCCAGACCCTTCCTGCTGGATCCTGTTTCTCCCACCTTCGCCTCGTTTACACATACTCGTCCACTTCTCGCCATGCTTGACTTCGCATTATGACTTCCATCAAAACGGGCCCGTCTCGGTTGGGCATGCACCTGCTCGCCATCCCGGCCGCTGTGAGCATCATCTCCTTCCTTGGCTACAGCTCGCAATGGCTATTCAGCACGGCCGTATCTCTCGGCCCGGGCCCGCTCTCAATGATCGAATCAGTCGTGTTCAACACGATCCTGGCCTGCCTCTGGTGGACCTACTTCCGAGCATGCTCTGTCGATCCGGGCCGGTACATCTTTGATCAACAACCGGGTGCGTCCAGCGCGCCAACAAAGGCCGTCTCCGCAACTGCCACAGACACAGCAGACCTGTCCGCACGTCCAGGGTCGTCATCATCAACCGGTTCCTCGTCACACTCTCCAACAGCAGATGCAGGGTTCTCCTCGAAGCCCGTGCGCTGGTGCAAGAAATGCGACGCCCCGAAGCCGGCCCGCGCTCATCACTGCCGGCACTGCCGCCGATGCATCCCCAAGATGGACCACCACTGCCCTTGGACGGGCAACTGCGTGTCTATGCAAACTTTCCCGCACTTTCTACGTTTTGTCGTCTTCTCCAACCTCTCACTCTGGACGCTTGCTGTCCTTTTAGGCCGCCGATTCTATGCCCTCTACAACCAGCGCCATTTGCCAGCCTACCTTGGGCCGACACTTGCACAACTTATACACTTGACCGTTTTGAGCCTCGTGTGCTGTGCATCCCTTTTGGCACTGACAATCATGCTCTACACGACCGTGAGCGCTTGGATGTTCAACACCACAATGATCGAGAGCTGGGAGATCGAACGTCACGAAGCCGTTGTCGACCGCTACAGCTCCAGCTCGTCAGACGGCACTTGGTGGGGGGATGACATCGACATAGACGAGGACGACGAGGGGGCCGAGAATGAGGACGAAGACTCTGAACGAAGGGCATGCCGCGCAGCCGCTCTCCGTGTGCGTGTCGAGTTTCCCTACGATCTCGGCATTTTCGAGAACATGGCTCAAGCTATGGGCACCTGCAATCCACTGCTTTGGTTCTTTCCCTTTGCAAGTGGACCGAAGGTGGCCCTCGGCGGCACTGGCATCGGCTGGGACTGGCCGGAAAACGGCTTCAACGATCACACAGGCATGTGGCCACCGCCTGATCCCGAAAAGTTTAGACATGCCGTGGCGAGTGGCGACTATCAACCGGTTGGCATTGCCGGAAGCGGATCGGCACCTCCCTCGCATATCGTGCCGGCAGCTGCCTTTACTTCGGGACGTGATACCGACCCCAGCAACCGGCAATGGAACACACCCGAAGAAGAGAAGGCTGCATTCTACGCTCGGCAGCAGGCCGACTTCCGCCGCCGCATGAACCCTCCAGCCGGTCCAGCCGTCCCAGCCGGATCCGACGACGATTTCGACCAAGGCATGGATGGCGAGCGCGGCTGGATGAATGCGGATGGTGATCGCCTGCGGGACTATGGCGTCGACGAAGACGCCGAGGTCGATGACGACGTGCCGATTGCGACACTGCTGAAGCTACGGAAGGACGGGAACCCCTCTCCAGCCAAGAGCAAGAAGACACGCTGAGCCAGGAAGCCGCCTGTTGCCACAACATTAAGAATGACACTATGTGTCCTGGACACACAGGGTCATGGGGCTAGCACAAGCGTGGCAGGCAAGGTAACGGGTGGCTGCCTTTGTGTCGTCAGAAGCAGATGGAGAAATTGTTGGGCAACAACCGTCAAACAAGCCTCAGAGTATATGCACTTTGAGAAACGATACTACAGGTACCTAGGTAATCATGCAAAAAATATTGGCAGGATGCAAGACACGGCGTATGGTGGTTCTTTGTGTAACCCCGTCAGCACATAATATCTCATTGCTTGCTATCTCTTACCTACAGAAAAGGGGGGCGCTGCGGAGTAGCTGTTTACATCGTAAAGGGGCACTCGCATATTGCAAGCCGTCGGCATCCTCCACGTTGATGGGAGCAAAGAGAATAACGGAACAGCTAAAAAAAGCGTGCCATTCAACAATCGCCAAAAATCTATAGCACTCATCAAACATATCTAGACCGCCCTTTTCCTGCCCAGGTCAAACAAACAGAAGATAGAGACTGAACAGAGATTATCCCATCCAGATGCCATCGAAACGGCTACCCAAAAACCCGTTCGTCCGTCTGTCCTGCGCGTGGTCCCCCTCACCAGTCGTCCGGTTCCTTCCGCGACGCCATTGCATTTTGTCGCGCCAGCAGGGCATCGGCAAGGCTCAGGCCGCCGCCAGACGATGTCGAAGGCGTCGGAGTATTTGTCCGGCTGCCGTCTGATGAGTAGTTGCTGGCGCCGCCGCCGTTCAGGCTCATGCCAGAATCACGCGGCTGCAGCGAAGATGCCGCTGATGACCGGACGGCGCCGCCGGCACCAAGAGGACGCCGTGGCGGAGGAGGCGGTGCCGGTCGCGAACTGGCAGGTGGCCGGGGCGCTTGCTCCTCGACGTAGGCCGCGGGCACCCACGCCTGCTTCTCGCCGATTTTAGCCAGCCACCAGCCTAGAGTGTGTTAGTATACAGGGTGCTTTGATGCCGGAAAGAGGAAAGACAAAACGCACCATTGTTCTCCTTTTGGACAATCTCAATGATTTTGCCCGCCGTGATTGTCATTTCGTTCTCCTTTTCACCCTGGAAATCGTACAGCACTTTGGCCGTGATGACCGCAGGGGCACTAGGCGGTGGTGGCGGCGGCGGCGGAGCACGCACAGCTGACGTGTTGGACTTGTTCCGTGTGTGTGATGGTAGTACTGTTTCAACCGGCGTCGCCGCTGGGGTTGCGCGAGACACAGCCGCCGCAGCGGCCGAAGCAGCAGATGCGGAGGACGACGAGGCACCCCCGGGTCGGGGAGGAACTACGCGTGAGCTGTTGGCAGTAGGTAGTGGCTGTGCCTTCCGAGTGTTGGCAGTCAGGCGTGCCGGGCGTCCGTTCGGACCGCCAGGCTTGATAAGCTTGCCACGAGTGATCGGCCGCGGCGGCACCGGCTTGGCGGGAGGCGTTGGGCGTGGAACGGAGTTGGGCGGTTCGCCCGGTTTCGTGTGGATGGCGCCGCTCTTGTAGTAGTCGGCGCGCATCTGCGAGTCCTTGATCACCTTGACAACTTGCACCTTGCCAGGCTTCTTGAAGTACTCGATGGAGTCGCCGATACGAAGGTTGAAGTTGCCAGGCATTACACGTTGCATTTGCACCAGCATTTCAGTCTTGAACACGCAGTTCAGAAGCGGGTCGGGCTCCTGCTGCGAGCCAATGCTGAGCGAGAACCAATCGTCCTGTGCATTCGACAAGCTGATAAACTTGATGGAGCCTAGCGGAACAGCACGTTCCACGGTGATTTGTGGCTGGTGGTTGACGAGCGTCTGTGCAATGATATAAAACTTGCTGTTGGTGACAACAAGAATTCGTGGGCTAGGTTTGGATGAGCGGCCAAATTTGGCCTCGAGAACCTCGCCGCGGCATGAAAAAACGGCCCGCTCGCTGGCGCTGATATTGGTTGAGCTCCGAATAATGCTGCCGGGACCTGTGGACGCGTTGATGCCTAGGTAGTCGCCCAAGAAGCGACGCGATCCCAACAGACTGTAGCGCCGCCGCTCTTTCCGGCCGCCAAGCAGGCGTTGACCCTGGTCACGAAGCACCAGGTACTCAGCGCCAACACGCTTTTTGCGCCAGAACCTCTGGATCCGTGTCGCGGATTCGGCGCGGTATGCCAGGTAGGCGCGCCACATGCGCTGAATACGTGTAGCCATGTTGTGCCAGTAACGGTCGCGCATGTGCTCGAGGGCAAACAACGTTTCTGGAGACTTTATGAACGCCTTGGTAACACCCATCTGCCACTCCTCCGTTGGGATGCTTGTATCTTTGAGGATCTGCTTGACCGCTGCCTCATACGAGCCTTGCCAGGTGTATTCGCCAGCATACGATGTTGCTGGGGACAAAAGGAAAAAGCGCTCGACGAACTTTTCAAAGGACTGACGATATGCGAAGCCGGCACGGCGAATGCGGACGTTCTCCTGAAGACCAAGGTACTTGATTTGATGGAGCACATTTGGCACGTTGTATTCGCTGGGAGATTTGTTTTCGTTGGGCTTTATGGTCCGAATGTAGGACGGCTGACAGCGCATCAGGGTGTCGACGAGGGCATTGGCCGAGGTCCGGATACGGTCGCCAGCGGTAGGTGGTTGCTTCCGGTTGTCCTGGTCCACCTGGTTCGGGAAGATCTCGTGGACAAACTTGTTCTGGCTTGCTTGGAACAGGTTCAACAGACCCTTCAGGAGCAAATCCTTGTTCTTGTCCGTTATACCATCCACCGTGTAGGAAACATCGCCGGCATAGTGCTTGATGATGAAGTTTCCCTGTCGCGGCGTAAGGTTTGCGTTGGACATGCCGTTGATGCTTTGCATGAAAGTGCGGTCACAGGCAGCGGGGTCGGCGTGGGCCGTTTTTGTTGCGTCCTTCAGGGCAGAGAAGATGCCGGGTGGGCGCACCTGCTCAATCAGGTCACACACAACCTTGTTGTCGAAGTATTTGATGGGAGTCCAATGGATCTTCTCACGCGCGTACTCCTCTTGCTCGGTCTTGAGAGTGAGTTGAATGAAGATCTGCTGCAGCTTCTCATTGACATAGTTGATGCACAGCTGCTCGAAGCTGTTTTTCTCAAAAATCTCGAAGCCGTAGATATCCAGGATCCCGATCGAGTTGCTCGTTGATTGGCGAGCCTTAAGGGACTGGTTGATGCGCTCGACGATCCAGTCGAACAGGTTGTTGTAGATGGCTTTTGCCAGAGCGTCGCGCGTGGCTAGTGCCTGGGCAACATTTGCCGGCGACTCAATAACCTCGCCGCTGCGTGGCGTCAACACACGGATTGTGATGGCGGACACCAGGCGCTTCGGCTCAACTTCGAGCAGATAGGCCAGAAAGTCAACAACGGACTGGTCAGACACGGCTGCATAGCCGCTGTCGTCCTCGTGAAAAACAAGATTGCCAGTCCACAGCACAGCGGCAAGCATGCGAAAAATGTTGTCCTGCTCCGCCTGGCTCAGGCCAATGATCTTCATGGCGTCAAGGGTGTCACGAAAGTCGGCCACATCGTCAATGCCATCGACGTTGAAGCATTTGGATCGGCTCGTGTAGATGTAGGTGTCTGGGGTCTGGACGCCAAAGTTCTGCCGGTATTGCTCCGAGGCGCCTTTGGTGAACTGGTAGAATATATGGAAGTTGCGCTCGTTCACAATCTGGCCAACAACACGAGTCTTTTCCAGCAGGTAGTTTGTGATATCGGCACCGATAGGTTCGCCGGTGTTGTTGAAGTGGATCTGCAGGTATTTGCCGAACCGAGACGAGTTGTTGTTCCGCAGCGTCTTGGCGTTGCCAAAGGACTCGAGCAGTGGGTTTGTCGCGAGGACCATGTCCTTGATCTGCTTGATGTCGCCGGTCTCGCCACCGGACACGTTTGCGATGTACTGCATAATTCGCTTGGCCGCCTCGGTCTTGCCAGCACCCGATTCGCCGGAAATGATGACACACTGATTGTCCTTGTACGCCTTCATGTTGTAGTAGGCTGACTCGGCGATCGCAAAAACGTGCGGCGGCATCTCTAGGCGGTTCTTCCCGCGGTAGCTGTCCAGCACCTGGTCCGTATAGATGCCGAGATCCCGGAAGGGGTTGACAGACACCAGCACATGGCCGATATAAGTGTAGATCTCGGCACCCTCGAAGCGCTTCTTGAGATTCTCGTTGATGGCTTCATTGGACACCTTACTGAGCAGGGTCAGATCCGAGACGCCGATCTCCTTCTTCTTTGTCGTCTCAAACGTCGCCTTTTTCGGCCTAGCCGCACCGCCGCCGCCTCCGCCGCCTCCGCCGCCTCCGGACCGGCCGGCTTTGTCCTGCTTGTTCGGCCGTCTTGTTATGCCCTGGAAAGGTGCTTGTCAGCGATGCTATCAAGGGATGGAGGCTGATGGCAAGCGAAAAATGAAAAGGTTTGAGAATCGTTGGTCCAGAGAGGATCAAGGCAAAAGGCAAGGTGGCAGACGCTGCGGCTCTGCCTCGAAAGACGGCGCTTACCATAGCTGGAGAATTGTGTATCCGAAGCTCTAGAGAAAATAGAACGCAAACGCAGTAAACATGCTATAGATGTCGGAAGTACAGCGTGACAGGATGCTGTTGTGGAAAGCAACAAGAAGCGATGAAGTCATTCAGCAGATCGTTTGGGAGGTTGCGTCGGGATCGGTCGGGGCAACAAGAAGAAGGTTGTCATCGGCTCAGTCTGCTTGTCATTGGTATGGCTGGGCTTGCACAGTCGTCTTGTGTCGGTGAGATGACGCGTGGCGTTGAGGAAACGAGAAAGGCTTGCAACTGTGTCGAAACTGTTTCGAGCGCAGGAGTCGCAATTATTCCAGGAGTCTCAGTCCAGCAGTGCCTCCGCGGGTTTGGCGCATTGAGCCAACCCCCCATTGCTTGCGTGGCGGGAGGTGCGGGGTGCACAGCCACAGTATTACGAATCCAAAGAGCGCCACGCAAGCTCTCTGGTCGATAACCCACGGAATATCATTCAGGAACAAGACTTCACTTCCATCGCCATGCTGAACGTGATGAAACTGCCAAAAATCTCATATCCCAAAAATACGAGTTTAAAGATGTTCCAACCCTTTTTTCTATGCTTTCCCGCCCGAGCTAACTTGCGATGCAAGACGGCTGTTTGTCAACAAGAGTACTCTCGAGCACGGAGTATGGCAAGTTACGTACTCCCCGGCCTCACCATATGGCACGGAGACAAACTGGAGGATACAAAACTATCATCGACTGTATCTCGGCCAGTCTTTGGTTATTATAAAAATCCCCCAAGTGTTGTGCAGCGAAGTTGTGGCGACATAGTCGAGTGCTTTTCGAGATTGGCGGGTCGACTTCACGTAAACAATCTCGCTCTCGGGATGGAAACGACTACGTTTCGTACAGTATACACTGGAAAGTCCAGCTCGTTCAGGTGGTCAATGCGGGCACAAACGATATTTCGTCGTCTTCTGTGACCGGTGACTGCGGACGTGGTTTACGTTTTGCTGGAACTAGAAGCCCTCCCAGGCGTCGTCGAGGTGTAGAAAGACTGACCCGCGAATTGAGCGCAATGAAGGCAGCTTGGCAAGTATCACCTCAAAGTTTGGCCACAGTAATCCATGGCCATGATCACTCGCATTTGGCCATTTCGAATAGGGCCCTCTGAATAGGGGTAGGTTCGTTATTGAAGTATATGTGGGGCACCTGCGTTATCCAATCAGAATAGATTCACGCCAGTATCCCATTCTCGTGTTCTCGCGTTTCTACGGAGTACCTGCTTCCCTTTGCTTCTTACGAGGAACGGCAACAACAGCAAAAATGAGCGAGCAACTGGGTGTCGATGACGAACCGGGTCCCATTGGGCCGCTGCGACACCGGTGCCATAAATGCAACAACACCACCAAGCGACAGATGCTCTGCACCGGCTGCCGCGCGGTACGGTACTGCAGCCGCGAGCACCAGGCCGAGAACCGCGCTCGCCACAAGTACATCTGCAACCAGGTGAAGAAACTGCGAGCCGTGGTCGCCCGGAATATCCCCCCGCCCAGGGGTACAGCGCGAGACTTCATGTTCGACGAAATCTTTCCCACGGCCGACTTCATACGGCTGAAGTTTAAAACGCTGTTTGATCTGGCCGACAACCTGCAGGACCTGGACACGTTGGACGGCGTCAGTGACGCACTGCAGTACCTGCTGGACGTACTGCGGCGGAACACGGCGGATGACACAGGCCTGCTAGACGAGTTGCCGGCGATGATGCTGCGTCTCGACCGCGACCAGGAGTGCTACGACTATATCAAGTATTGGGAGTCGGTAGCAAACGACGAAGAGTACGAATTTCGCAGGAGATACCCGACGTTTTTCGAATTCCGCAACGCCAATTTCCTAGAGCCGACCTATACATTTTTAGGCGAATATCCGCCTCTGAACGTCGTGGCGCCGCTGCTGCTGCTGAAGTTGAAGCTGCTTGTGGACATGGGCAACGCCTACCTCGTAGACCAGGTCTTTCGCGAAAGCCGCATCGACGAGGTCCGCAGTCTGCCCATTGAGCTGCAGATGATGATCAAGGAGGCCGTGCTGCGGAGCCCGCTGCTCTCGAAGAAGCTGCTGGCACCGCTCACCGATATGGTCCGCCTCACGGTGAGGCCGTTCATCAGGCAGATCCAGCCCATCTGTATCAGCTTGGAAGACACCAATAAACACTTTACCGGAATGCTCCTCCAACAGCACACCGCACCGACCGAGGCACCCGTGGCCCCTAATGGAAAGACGTGGAACGAAGCAAACAATTTGATATGCAGGTCGTACGCGGCATGGAGGGAGATGGAGGGCGTTCTGCCTTTTCTCAAGGCAACGTTCGACATCGCGGCAAAAGCATATGACGAGGAGCCAGCGATATGGAAGGACCCGGCGCTCCGAAGTGTCAATGTTCGTGGTGGAATGTGGCAGTATCTGGAGGTTGCATTTCGGAATACGTACTACCTGGGAGACCCGAATGTCATCAAGCCACCGGTGGCGGCCGTGGTGTGGGAGTGGGTGCCGAGAGGGCCGCGGCGTGAGCCGATGTACTCGGCAATCTAAGGTATGCCTACAATAGTGGAATGGTTTTGGGCTCAAGACAACGTGTAATTGGACACTCGTCGAGGCATCAGCAGCAGGAATGGCAAGGGAAGCCGCAGATTGTATCAAGGCATGGTTAGTCTCGTGAAGACTATCATTGCCGTCGACAGAGCCTTGTGGAAGAAACAAAACGCTGTGAACTACTTGCGTCAAGACACTTGTTGCCTCGGGTTGTCGTACGTCATTGGCATAGGGATGGTAGATGCCAACTTTCCCATGCCAACTTCCCATGCCAACTTTCCCATTCAGCAAAATGGCATCTCAAACCTGTCTGACGCGGGAGAGGACGTCTCCAAGGTTCTTGTCGAGCTGCTACCATGAACCGCAATGTAACAAGCGCAAACGCCAGCCGCGGGTTGCGGTGGATCATGCAGTGTTGCCGACCTTCCGTTCAACCTCTGCTGCAGGCTTGGTAGCTCGGCTTGTGTAGCTCCCTTCGTTGAAAAGAAAGCAGTGGAGCTCGTTTCACAAGAGCCGCAGGCGCATCCAATGCCTTCCCACTTCATACGTGAGACAGACGACTGTCGAGGCAATGTATTTGAGCATAAGCCCCGCTTTCTCCTGTTCCTGGGCAAACAAACAACGATAGATCTTCGAGACCTGTTTTGTAAGCGAACACGCGCCGTGTGGTGAACCTGCAACAATACGATTCTTTCAGGTATGGCATTCTGATACGCAGGGATGGGATTCTTGAGATTCCGGTCTCAACTTTCCCACCAAAGGCAAAGTGTATCACAATGGCTCCTCGTCATAGCAGCCGTCACTACCTACGTCATTGTGTGAAGAGGTCCACGGATTTTCACTATGCGGTCTTCCTGTTGTATCATCTCCGCTTCTTGCTTTTGGTCCTACAAATGACATGCTCTTGCATCTTTTGCAGAGAACTTATCTGAGTATGTGAGTATCTCCAGGTACTTTGACATGTCAGCTACAGTTAGAGTATGTAACGAATTGACTTGTTTCATGAACAAGCTTTCTTCGCCAAGTTGAGCCAAGGCCTCGGACCATTCTGGCAGCTCACCTCCGGATATCTTCAGGCACGTCCCACATTTAGATGTGCATGTCATTCGCTGAGTTCAATCCAACAATAACCACCACAAACGTGCATCTTCTTTTCCTGAAAAACGACGCGGTATCCTTCCATCGCCGTCCATGTTCTCAGGCGATCATAAAACAGCCTCGGAGTATGTGAACGGACGCTATCTAGTGGCAGAATATATCAGGCTAGGCAAAAGGCTTCACAAAGCTCAGAAACGGCGTTCTCTTACTGAAGGCGTCCTCGATCGTGCGACTTCCTGTTTTCTTCCCGTATTGGGCCTAGCACCCTTTGCTTACACTAAGAGAAGGTACCTCTTACGCCACGAAACGTAGCAGGATAATCAAGTACCGGTTCCTGGAGGCTCCAACTCTGCTTTAAGCGCCGACAACGTTGTCACACCCCTGCTTGGTCTTGGCTTCGTCTCGTCACGGCTACATCCAGCCAATCAGCGCTGGCAGAGTTGTCTATTCTTAGCGGGACCCCGCTACAGTGGTTCGCTAGTGCCTACTGCCGTCGGCCTCGACCTCGTGGCTAGTCGTATTGTTCCTGACGTTGTCTTTTCTCTCCTCTGTGGTTTCCTCGATCTCTACAACATCACAACTTGCCCGCTCTTCTTTTTCTTTCTCGTAGACATACAGCATCGCTGCGATTCTAAAGTAGTCCTTCGATGGTCTACTAATACCCCCTCTGCACCCCCTGGTCGACACGAAACACCGCCAACGCCCACTTGTACAGCGTTCAAGCCGCCCCGTGTCAAAGCGTCTAACATTGACCGTCTCAGCTCCCTCTCAACCAAGCTCGGCCGGTTTGCTACGGAGGTATTACTTTCGCCCTTCTGGGTACACAGCGCACTTGAATTTCAATATCGGGTACCTGCTGGGAGGACAATCTGACACAGACCCCCATCCCCTGCGAAACCTCCTCTCACGTCTGATCTACCTCACCCAGAACTCGAGCCATTGACACGATTTCGTTGTGTTCTTTTCCTGGACTCCTTCGACTATTTCTCTCCCCACACTCCCCTCCTCCTCCTTACACCCCTCCACACCCCTGCTTGCCTTCGCTCGGGATCAGGCGAGCACCTCTCCGAACTGGCCTTACTCAATGGTCTCTTTTTCCATCTCTCGTCCGTTCCACTCAGTGCATCGTACTCTTACCACCACCACCAGAAACGGCCAGAGAGTTTCAAGATACCTCACATCCGAAAGCATCGTGTCCTTCGCTTTCCCTCTCCCACAGCCCCCTTTCAGCCTACGGGGGGTGTCGCCATCAACGCTCTTGGATAGCGAGCTGATGGGCCGATAAGAAGATCCCGCCAGTCGAACTTACAGAGTGCCTGTTAACGTTTTTTCCGACCCTTCTCCGCGGTGACCCTTCTCTCCACCCTTGCGACCCCTTTGGCAACCATCATCTCCACACTCCGTTTGGGCCCTCCTGCTTAGACTCGATCCGACGAGTCTCAGGCCATCCTTTATGACTAACTGACTCCCGCCACTCCGCGCGTCTTCGGTCTCCTTCCTTTCCTTTTCTTTGCTCCCACTCGGCCTGGTAGGAGATTTGCCGTCGTCAAACCTGCGAGCCAACTCTTCATCCATTCCCTTCTCTCCCTTCTTCCTTTCTTCCCCTACATCCTGCTGGCTCAGAAAATCCATTCATTTCTAGTTCCTGTATTGCTGTTCTCTTCTTCTGTTCACTTTTTGATTTCTGGGCTTTGGGATCCTTCGCTTCAACGTTTGGCTCTTAGAACGAGCGTATCCGGCATTCATCATTACAGCTCGTTCTCCGAAAGCACAGGACAGCGCCTTCTAAAGCACAGGACAGCGCCTTCTAAAGCACAGGACAGCTCCTTCTAAAGCAAAGGACAGGGCTACCTTACGAACTCGACGACAACACCACGTTTGCGAACTCACACCGTTTGTCGATACTGTCGCAGGTCGACACACTTAATATCACTCCACTCGAGGAGCGCGGAGCCGTCCTCGTACCGGCTGGCCAGCAACAACTGCCACCATGAACTCCACGGTTCAGCTCGTCAGGAAGCAGTTCACGCCATCGAAACTGTTCTTCCACTTTCTGTTCTGGGGACTGCATATTTCCATGTTTGCGTTTGGTTGGTATGTGAGGCGTCAAGGAGAAGGCCACTGGGGGAGGAGGAGACGACGAATTGGCTCGCTAACGGTCCCACAGGTACAAGCAGGAAAGTGACCCTCGACTTGCCGGGCTCAACACCCTCCAACACTCGGTCTGGATTTCTCGAGGCGCCGGCCTGGTTCTCTCCATAGATGGCACGTTGATTTTGCTCCCGGTGTGCCGGACACTTGTCCGCTTTGTGCGGCCCAAGATTCGGTTCCTGCCTCTCGATGAAAACCTCTGGTTCCATCGCCAAGTCGCCTACGCGATGCTTATCTTCGCTGCCATTCATACGGCCGGCCACTACGTCAAGTACGTCCTGCGTCCGCCTTGCATTGCTTGATGTGACACGCTCGGTCGTCCAGCGTCTAACCTGGCTATAGTTTCTTCAACGTCGAGAAGACCCAGATTCGCCCCGTCTCTGCGCTGGAGATTCACTACACGGAACCCGGTGGCATCACCGGTCACGTCATGCTGTTCTGCATGCTTCTCATGTACACTACCGCGCACCACCGCATTCGCCAGCAGTCGTTCGAGACCTTCTGGTATACGCACCATCTGTTCATCCCCTTCCTGCTCGGCTTGTACACGCACACTGTGGGATGCTTTGTCCGTGACACCGCAGACGCCGTTTCGCCGTTTGCCGGCTCCAAGTTCTGGGACCACTGCATTGGCTATGAAGGCTGGCGTTGGGAGCTCTTCACCGGCGGTTTCTACCTGATGGAGCGGCTGTACCGTGAGATCCGCGCCCGCCGCGAAACACGTATTACTCGGGTCGTCCGCCATCCTTACGGTATGTTTTGAGTCCGGCTCGGTGTGCTCTCTTGGCGTTGTGGTTTTGCTAATGAATCAGACGCCGTGGAAATTCAATTCTCGAAGCCATCCTTCCGGTACAAGGCCGGCCAGTGGCTCTTCCTGCAGGTCCCCTCGATCTCCAAATACCAGTGGCATCCCTTTACCATCACCTCGTGCCCGTACGACCCCTATGTGTCGGTTCACGTTCGCCAGGTCGGCGACTTCACACGCGCTCTAGGCGATGCTGTCGGTGCCGGTTCCGCACAGGCCAAGCTGTACGAGGGTGTTGACCCCTTGGGCATGTACGAGGTTGCTCTGCAGAACGGCCAGCAGATGCCTGCCCTCCGCATTGATGGGCCCTACGGGGCACCGGCCGAGGACGTGTTCGACAACGAGATCGCTGTGCTGATTGGCACAGGTATTGGCGTGACTCCGTGGGCCGCCATCCTGAAGAACATCTGGCATCTCCGCAACGGCCCGAACCCGCCGACGCGTCTCCGTCGTGTCGAGTTCATCTGGGTGTGCAAGGACACGACATCCTTCGAGTGGTTCCAGACTCTGCTGTCGTCTTTGGAGCAACAGTCGACCGACGCAGCGCGCATTCCGGGCAGCAACGGCATCGAGTTCCTCAAGATCCACACATATCTGACGCAGAAGCTGGACATGGACACGACGCAAAACATTGTGCTCAACTCGGTGGGCGCCGACTACGACCCGCTGACGGAGCTCAAGGCACGCACCAACTTTGGCCGCCCCAACTTCCTGAAGCTCTTCACAACCATGCGTGACGGTATCCTGGACCGGACCTACCTAAACGGCCTGGAGGGTAGTATGAAGACCACTGTTGGCGTGTACTTCTGCGGTCCATCGGCAGCAGGTACGTTTTTGATTTTCAAGGCCATTCAAGACTGCACGGACAGACAGCTAATTAATCTCTTCTCCAGCTCGCGACATCAAGAAGGCTGCCAAGTCCGCGTCGGTGAGAGAAGTGAGCTTCCGCTTCTGGAAGGAGCACTTCTAAGCAGAACGGCGGAAGACATGGTTCAAGAAGGAAGGGGGAACAAACTAACCAAACACCAACATCACCGGTATATACTGAACGCAGCTGAGCGACCTCCTATATCCCGCCTTTTCCAAAGAAAACAGGGATAATTTCTCTCTTACTATTTTTGTCTTACACCAAGTTTCTTTTTTCACATTTTTTACTAAACTACTTCATCCATCTACATCGTGTCAAATTCATATGTTATCAACAAACAGTGCTGGCTTTCTGCCATTCCTTGCAGGGATGTTTCTAGAGTCATCTCAACTCAGAATAGCCAAACGAAACTGGGCGAAACTACCCGTACTCCGTAGGCTTTCTAGAAAGAGGATCCGCTTTCAGCAAACGCCTTGCAGCCGTGGCCAGCTCAGCCTGGCAAGAGCTGAAAGGGGCTTAGCATAAAGTGGTGGAAGCCAGCTCATCCAGCAATTGAATTTCAAACCGGATGTGTAGCAGAATTCCACAAGAGTAGGCGTAAGACCTACCGACATAGAGCGGTAGGAGTGGGGAGTCTGGGGGGAAACAGCGGGCAGAGGAAACATTGCATCACACAGAGTCGAATGATCTGGAGAGAATCAGGTGATTGTCCAAGACGGAGAGAGGAGAGCAGAGTTCTACGGAGTAGGGCAAAAACAGGACAAAAGAATCCCTCTGGAGGACGGAACAGACACAGTTCATTTTCCTCGGGAGCTCTACTCTTCAAACTTTCCCCTCATGCTAACATCACCTCAAGACTTGGAGACTACTTCTCAACGTACTCTTCTTCTCTTCCCTCTCTCGAAAGCGAAACTTCAAATCAGAATTTTGCCTCCCACTTCACCGGGTGCTTTTTCAGGCCAGAAATGGGCTGATTGCACTCTTGGCGGGCATGGAAAGCGTCCTCCTGTTTCATTACTTCCATCTCCACACTTTTGTATCGAGTCGCAACCCATCATCTTGCGTCTTCTTCGTCCCACGGAAGGCACCACAAGACAGATGCGTGCTGCCGGCCTTGGCCCTGGCCCCGCTGCGCGCGGTCTAGGACAGCAAGCTGGGACGGATGTGTAAAGACTTGGTCTAGATGGCTCAGCGGGACTGGGTCGAACGGCGGAATGTCAGGAAGGGTGCAGAGGGTCGCGTTGCGAGAAGACAGTCTGGTGCGCAGTGAGGGGCCATAATCGGCCTGTCCTAGAGCCTCTCGGATCTCCTGCTCGCGCCAGCCCGAGAGAAGCCACTCGCACTTGCGGTGCAAGAGCCATTCGAGGCGGAGGTCTGGGTTGATTTCATGGACAAAGTGCTGGTGGAGGTGGTGGTGGTGGTGCGTATGTAAAGGGGGTCGCTCCTCGGCATGGTCGTGGTGGCCATGCCTTTCACGTTGAACGTAATCGTCGTACCCTTCGTCATCGCCGTTGCTATCTGAAGATGGCGTCGGCCCGCCGCCCTGGTGGTAATTTTGCGCACACTGATAACAAGTGAGTAGCGGCAGCGACGGCCCACCATCAGCTGGGCCGGAAGCCAGCTGCTCAGATCCATATCCGTACATCTCATGTGCCTTGATGTATCCTGCGTAGTAGCACTCCGGCGCGACGAAGCCGCTGTGTGAGAGGAAGCCGGGCAGGGCGAGGATATCAAGTAGGCGATCAAGGTCTCGGATTTGGAGATTGAAAAACACCTGGTCGTCAGAGAGGCCGTCAGGGCCGTCCTGGTCTCCTTTGCTAGGCAGCGTATTCTCCGAGGAGTGCCGGTCTCCTTTGCTAAGCAGCATATTCTCCGAGGAGTGCCGGTCTCCATCGATAGGCAGCATATTCTCTGAGGAGCGCTGCATCTTCGAGCCTAAAGAATGCAGCCGCGAAGTCCGCTCCGTTAGGTTATCCTCCCGTCGCCGCCGGTCCTGCCGCTGAGTCTGTTCGTCGTCCGAGTAGGAGTCGTCGAGGTGGCCGAAACTACCCTGGAGAATGGCATCGCAAACGGCCAGACCAAAGGGGAATGACGGCGAAGAGGCGGCCGAGGAGCTTTCAGTGCGGCTGTCCGCTCCTCCATCGGCATCCCAGCCACCTGGTTCGTCGACGTGCTGAAGCTCGCGGTCAATGTACCAAAAGTCCCGCGGGGTGCTGGCAGAGAACAAAAACCATGCCAACTCCGCCTCAGCTACGGCAGCGTCGGCTGCAGCGTCGCGCGACGCGGATGCCAGGCCCGAGAAAAGTGACCGCTGGCCGTCTTCCGCCCTGGCCCCGGGCGTGTTCATGCGCATGCTGGCGTCAAAGCCCCACTGCCGCGCCGTGTCCACAAAGTGTGGACGGAAATAGGAGTACGGCGGCACAAGGGGGCGGGCATGACCCGGCACGCGCTCCTGAACTACGCGTTGCAGCAGCCAGCGAACGGGCGCGATGTCCGACGAAGCCCAGATGGGGTGAACCAGAATTGTTGCTAGTTTCTCGCAGTAGTCGGCGACGGCGATGGCGAGGGCGAGAGCGGAATACGCCGTCTCGTCGTTGTCGGGCCCGGGTGGAGAATGCGGCCGACGCGGCCAAAGGTCGGGCCGAAGGCCGTAGCGGAACAGGTCGTCCAGGCCGCATCGAAAACGGTGCTGCAGCACTTCCCACAGGCGTAACTCCGCGTGGAGAGCGCGCTGGCCGTTGCCGGCATGAACCTGGGCATGCACATCGGCGGCGTATAAGCGCATCTGCGCCTCGTGGAAGCGGGCAAAGCCGACTTGCGCAAAGCGATCACGCAAGGCCACCTCGTGTGCGGTGCTCCAGATGCCACGACCAAAGATGTCGTCGGCTACGCCAAACATGGCGCCGGGAAGGAGACTGCGGACATAGCCATCGGCCAACTGCTCATCGTGAGGGCTAGCAGTCGTCTCGATAGGACTTGGCGTTTGCCGAGATGACCGCTGCCGCTGCTGCTTCTTCTTTCGTTGTGGAAGGGCCTCTTCCGCTGGACTGGCTTGCTTGGGGTCGTCTCTCATTCTCTGCAGCCGCTTGCTTCGGCGGGGAGCCACCACGTCGACTGCTTTCCGTTTTGGCATCCTGAAGCGAGATGGGTAATGTGTGATGTCTCGCAAGGAGGCCTTCTGCGATGGCTAACATGGTCGACGACACCCTTTTTACCACGCCTCGACGCGCCACGACTGGCGGCACCCCATCATCGCCGGGAACGGCAAAGCGTCGACTGCTCGTCTCATTGTCATGAACTCTGGTGCAATTTTGAGCTCTTTGTTGACGATGCGACCTGGCCGACTGTTGGGCCGTTTTTGATCCGTTTCGATCGAGAGCGGTCTTTGAGGCTGGAGACAGGTAATTGTCGGTCACATGACGATGGGTCAAAGACGTGACTGAGTCTCAGACTCTCAATCACTCTTTCCTCCTGCTTTTTGATAGCCTCATTTCTCTATTGACCTTGGGATGCTCGTACAACCCCACGCGCGGATTAATGGCCCACGGGTTCTATGAGCGCCCCCATTTTCCAGGGGTTGGATGGCTCACCGCCCCAAAGCTATGACTTAACTTTAAGCTCTAGAGCTGCATTTTCAGGTCCCGTGGCCACTTTCCTAGGGTTCGACTCTCGAGATGCAGATGCGACGACCAGAAGAGCAACACATGATTCTGCAGGCCAAGAAATGCAGCAGTATTGAGGAAATGCACAATAATACGATTACGGAGTACCGTGAGTCGCTGTTCTTACAGCGTACGCCGTAGCAACCTGCCCTAACCACGGACAAAAAAGACAAAAAAAGCCCACGCCCCTAGCTTCAATACAAAAGCTTGACCAAGCTGTGAGATACAGAAAGCGACCCACCCATTTTGCTTGAGTGAGATAGAGAGCAAGGTCTATAACTGGAGCAACGATCTGCGGTGGGACAAGGCGAGATTTTCAGGAAGAGGCAAGACGATAGCGAGGGGGAAAAGAACCGAGTCAACAGTTTCTGCCGTGATATCGCCCATCCATCGCCGTCTCACTCACCAACAGCTCAAAAACACACCGTTCCTGACAGGACGCTCGCCGTTTGATAGCATACTCATCTCGTCCTCGCCTCACTCACCACCTCGCCTCACTCACCACCATGCTCGCCTGGTAAGTACCGACATCATACGTCCTGGTCTCCCACACCTCACTCTTCCCTGACGACGTCCAGGTACAAAGCTCGTCTCGCGGCCCGGCCGCTGCTCACCCAGAGCATCACCACTGCCGTGCTCTTTGCCGCCGGCGATGTCACCGCCCAGCAGCTGGTGGAGCGCCGTGGCGCGAAGGACCACGATGTCGTCCGCACCGGCCGGATGGCCCTCTACGGCGGCGCCGTCTTCGGGCCGGCGGCGACCACCTGGTACGGCATCCTGCAGCGGCACGTTGTGCTGAGCACGCCGCGGCGAACAATGCTGGCGCGTGTGGCTGCGGACCAGGGCCTGTTTGCGCCCGTCTTCGTCGGCGTCTTCCTGGGCAGCATGGCCGTGCTGGAGGGTGGCTCGCCCAAGCAGAAGCTGGAGAAGAACTACGCCAACGCGCTGACCGCCAACTACATGCTCTGGCCGGCCGCGCAGATGGTCAATTTCTCCGTCATTCCGCTGGAGCACCGCGTGCTGTTTGTCAACCTGGTGTCCATTGGCTGGAATTCGTACCTCAGCTACCTCAACAGCTCCAAGTAGTCTGCAGTTTTCCTTGACTCGATTCACAACTGGTCGGGCACCCATGACATTTAGTCCAAAGCCACAATGCAAGACCTTTCTCGCTCTATTCCATGCCTTCAGTGCTCCCTTGTCGCTTTGTATTTGGTGCTTACTATCTTTCAATCCTCCAACAAAGCCGGTGCCTCCACCGTCTTGCCCTTGAAATTCTCCAGCCCTTCGCCGCCGTAGCTCACCAGTGGCGATACTTCGATACCTGCCACGTCTGGCCGATCGCTCGCTTCGCTGCCGACCGTCACTGTCGCGCCCGCTGCCTCGATCCACCGCCGCCCTTGCAGCATGATGTCGCGCTTGCTCGTGTCTGGGTCGTCTTCACCCGTCCCGCGCGCGTTCTTGAGCGGCGAAAACTCGTCCTCGCGCCGCACCTCCAGGCATGCAAACCGCTCCAGCGGCAGCCGCGGGAACACGTCAAAGACAAACTGCTCTAGCTTGATGCCGTTGGCCTTTTCCGGCTTCACTGTCGCGCCACCCGTCGCCACGTCCGCATAGGGAATCTTCTTGCGCGCCACGTGGTGCGGCAGCTGGCGCGCCCACTCTGGAATCGTCTCGAGGAACCGCAGGCTGTAGTAGTGGTTGACAATGTTGGCGGCGCGGAACTTGAGCACGCCAGGCTGCTGCGGGTCCTCCGCCTCGGCCGTCGCCGCGTCGATCTCGCTGTACTCCACCACGTCCGGCCGCCCGTTCTTCTGCAGAATCAGGCCCACCGACTCCGTCGCATTGCGCTTCCGCACCACCTTGGTGGCAATGTCGACATCCTTGCTGGCGGCGAAGCCTAGGAACACCGGATCCGCCACGCGTACCAGGCAATTGTCCACGCAATAGGCGTGCACGTGCTCGATGCCGCGCGCCTTGAGGTCCGCAAGCACGCCCGACGCCACCAAGGCCTGGTAGATGCCGCCGTTGCCGTCCGGTGCCACCGCCACGCGGCCCTTGGACTCGAGCAGAATCTTGCCGTCGTTGGAGATGCACGGCAGCACACCCTGCTCGAAAAAGATCACGTTGGTCTTGTCCAGGCCAAAGTACTTGTTCTCGGCAAAGAATGCCTCCGTCGGTCCCCGCGTTGGCCCGCTCGTCATAATGTACCACGGCACCACGGCTGCGGCGCCGCTGTTGCCGCTCGCCAGCTGCTGCACCTTGCGGATACGCTCTGCCTGGATCTGGAAGAGCGACTTGCGGCTCGGCAGCCCAATGTCGTAGCAGCCCTTGGGCGCCGAGCTGCCCAGCCGAGTGCCCTGGCCACCGGCCATGAGCACAACACCGACCTTGTTCTGGGCAATCAGCCCCAGTCCCGCCTTGTACCAGCCGTCAATGGCGCTCGCTGGCGAGTCGAGAATGCTGGCTGTGGCTGATGACGGCAAAGGCTCCAGCTTCGCCGGGCCGTCTGCCACAGCCGCCGTGGGGTGGAGAGCCTCGTCGGCAAGCTCATTGATGCGGGTCGGGTCGAAGGCTTTCAATTGCTGCACGAGGCCGGACTGTTCGGCCGCGGAGAGCTGGTCGTAGAAAGCAAACACCTGGCCCTGGCCGGCCGCAGTGTACTGTTGCCGCAGCTCTTCGACGTCGGCGGAAGACATGTTGAGTGTAGGGGAAGTGCGAGAGGGAAAGAGAGCAGTTGTGGTCGGAGGTTGAAGCAGTCTCTGGTCACTGTTAGACGCGAATGAGGAACAGGAGGAACGCGGGATGGGGGCGGAAAACGAACCTTTAATACTTTGGAAAAAACAGTTCCGAAAGAACAGGTGTTAGCCATCAACACTGGCGGGGGTAGGCTGAGAGTGGGGCAGGAGCTGAAAATAAGTCGAGGCCAGCCTTACGGGTACGGAGTTACAGCACCGCCTCGTTGCGGGTGGGCTTGCTATTGGCTAGGTCCTCCGTACTCCGATAGCGTATTACCCCGTAATCCGTAGTCCGTACCAGCTGCAGCAACGCCACGTTCTAGTACAGTTCCAGGGGCGTCCACGGGCGGAGCTCCGTTTCTGCTTATTGCTGAATCTGTTTCTGTGTGCCGGCAGTCGCCGTCAGTTACGGACGACAATGGCGGACGAGGACGAACGCCCGTTGCCTACCTTTGCCGGCCGCCTGCGCATTGAATCGTTCTACTCAGACGCCAAATATGGGCAGACTCCGAGCCGAGAGGCTCCTCCCGTCGGCGTACTCCGGATGCGGCGTGTTGATTTAGAAAACGGATCGGCTATCCATGACTCTTTGTCGACGGGCGCTGCAGCGACACCCAAGAAGCGCAAACTCGGGACCGCCTCGGCCACAGAGGCGCAGGATGGAGAGCCCCAGGAGGCCGGCTCACCGTCGCCGACCAAGAAGACAAAATCGGCGGGCAGGAAAGGACCCAGCAAGTACGCACCTCCCACGACCTACGCGCATCTGCCCCTCTTACCCGACGCCATTGCGCCCAACCTGCTGGTGCTCTTTGTTGGTCTGAATCCGGGCATCGAGACGGCCCGGTCGGGACACGCCTACGCTCACCGCTCAAACCTCTTTTGGAAGCTGATGTACACGAGTGGCGTCCTCCCCGAGCATTGCACCGCCGAGGAGGACCGCACGCTCCCGGCGCGCTTTCAGCTGGGCCTGACCAACATTGTGGCGCGGCCGTCGCGCAACGGCGCCGAGCTCAAGCCGTCCGAGCTGGACGAGGGCGTGGCTGTTCTGGAGCAAAAGGCTAGGCGGTGGCGACCGGAGGTCATGTGCATGGTCGGCAAGGGTATCTGGGACAGCGTGGTCCGGGTGCGTGCCCGGCACCGGCAACAACAACAAGGACTGCGGTCGCAGCAGCCTGCTCCGGCCTTTCAGTATGGCTGGCAGGGCGAGAGCGAGAACATGGGCATTCCTGGGCGTGGGGACGAGGACGACGATGCGGTCGAAGAGGGTGTCCGTGCCGACCCCGGGTGGAACGGCGCGCGTGTCTTCGTTGCATCTAGCACGAGTGGTCTCGCGGCATCGCTGCGGCCGGCCGAGAAGGAGGCCATCTGGCGGCAGCTGGGTGTCTGGGTGCAAGAGAGGCGGCAGGAAATCGAGGAACAGCGACAACACGAGGAAAAGCACGGATACGGACAACCAGGCGAGAGAGAGGCAAAAAAGAACTCTACAGCTTAGCAGTGCTTTTGTTCTACAAGACATAACGTTTCTGAGAGGCAAAGAAAGAACTCTACAATTTAGCAGCGTGCTTTTGTTCTACAAGTACAGACATGATGTTTCATGAGGATATACAATATCAGAAAGACAAAGAAACCCCAGCAGCGATTCGCGAGAACAGCATGCTGGAACGAAACCGAGAAAAACGCCTTCCCCGTCAAAGCAAATAAAGTGAAACTGGGTATCCCAAAACGCTATTCCGGCTGAACCTCATGCCCATGGTGGTAGAGGCCCCGTCTTATGCTGCAAGCACCATGGCAATGACGGTCACGACCATTGGCCAGTAGCCCACATGCTCCAGCAGGGCGCGCATGCTGCCGCCAGCTGCGTTTGGGTTCTCCGTGCCGCCGGACGCCGTGGTGCCGTTCTCGAGGGTGCCGTTGATGAGCAGTGTGCTCGTTCCGTTGACGTCGCTCACCGAGACGATGCTCTGGTTCAGCGCACTGTACGAGCCATTGCCGATCAAATCGTTCATGAAGGTGCCGTTGGTGTTGTCGTCGCAGCTGCACTCGACCGTTTGATCGCAGCCACAGCCGACCGGCTTGGTCTCGTTCTGGCGCGACGACGAGTTGTAGTAGGTGTACGGGTGGGCGTACGGGTAGTAGTAGATGGGGTGATACCAGAGACCTGGCCAGAATGCGAGTGATGCGCCGACGCCGAGGCCGGCGCCTAGAGCAAACGGCGCGATGCCCGATGGCGATCGCTGGCCGGACCGGTAGGGTACAGAGGAACCGCCAGAGTAGTACTTCCCACCGCCAAAGGATGGCGATACGCCGCTGCCTGTCGTGGTTCGACCGCCGGTGTTGGACGAGGAAGAGCCGGAGCCTCTGCTGCCGGAGGACCCTGAGCTGCCGGAGCTGCCGGAGGAAGACGATGAGCCACCTCTGAGTTTGGGAAAGGAGAAAATCAGGGAATGAACAGATGAGATGGGTCAACGACCGTAGAAACGTACCTGCTGCCAGAGGAACCGCCACTGGACGAGGAACCGCCGGAAGAGGAGCCGCCAGACGAGGTGCCACCAGACGAGGTACCGCCGGACGAGGAGCCACCAGACGAGGAGCCACCAGACGAAGAACCACCGGACGAGGAGCCGCCGCCCCGGCCGCCGCCGCCGCCGCCGCCCTTCCGACGGAACAGTCTCTCGTAGAAGCTGTCGGTAGAGTCGTCGCGCTTTGTCTCTTCGTCACGCTTTGTCTCTTCGTCACGGGCGTCAAAGTGCGCCGATCGGAAACGGGTGACTAGGGAAAGCGCCTTGCTGTCGCTGTCGACGGCTGGTACGGCCACGGCGTGGACAACGGGTGCCGCGGCGGACAGCGCCGTAACGAGCAAGCTGAGCCTCATAGTGGCGAGTGCAGTGACTTAGAGATGAGGTGTCTGTAAGATTGAATGTCGAGTAGGTAATTATCCGTACGCTCGCTGCGTCACAAAAGCGCGGTGTTTCAAAAGGTGAATGTTTCAGTTGATGGTCGGTGAGAGAGACGACAGGGTTTCGTGTTATATACAGAACGAAGGCGAACGCGAGCAAAACGAGAGACAGTGCCCCCTCGAAAACGGGGTAACGCTTGGCAGTCGCTTTCATTTCCACCCTCCAACGTCGTGTTGTCATGGCTGTGCAGTCGTCATTATGACCCAATCACCGTGCCTCTAAAGTGTGCTGTCCGTCTCACCGTTCGGACGGCTAGTTCGCACTAGAATTTGAGTTTGTCCCACTGATGAGGAACACTGTTCTGACATAATTGGGGCATAATAAAGTGGACGAAGTGCAGGCAGTCAGCCCTTCGGGCTTTATCTCACCGTTGAGGGCCCTCCGTTGATAGGCTGTTCTACGGGTCTTTGGAAACCGGAAACAGCGGCATGCATCACGAGTTACCTACAGGGCACTGCCACCCCTGTCCCCGCCTATCGCATGGCGCATTGGACGCTTAGCCTGCCGGCCGTTCCTACTCACTTTACGAAGTACGAGGCACAGCGCTAGGTTCCTTGAAGGACTGCTGCACGGACCATCTTGATTCCAAAGCGTCACCGAGCTCACGGATCGGCATATCGTTCCGTTGCCACCGCGCCGAGTACCAAGCGCCGAAGAATGTAAGATACGGAATATCACAGCCTCATTCACAGAGTCAGTGACCGGTTCTGGTATACAAGACACATTTCATCGCAATGTCTGGTCCTTCTAGGTCGGACAAGAGCCTGCTGGACCGTCTCAATGCCTTGAAGCCGTCGGGCATTGCCTTGACAGGGCCACCGCAAATGTAGGCCAGTTACTGTGACGGACATTGTTAGGCTACATCAGGACTGAACCAAACCCCCAAGACAAGAAACCGCCCCAGCAGCCACTTTGGTAGCTGGTGACATATCGACCACCACAGTTGTGGGTGATGCTCTTGCAGCACGGCTCAAGGCCTTGCGTCAGAGGGGGGACTCAGTCGCCGAGGGTGTCGACGACGGCGAGGCAGAGACACACAGGAGTCAAGCATTAGCGGGCTCAGCCTGGCGAATAGGCGGAACTGGTCCAAGAGATGCTAGCCCGTTTGCCACTGATGACGACCAGGCTGTCGATGCCTTGCTCCAGGAACTGGCCGATGCGGAACTTGGCGAAGACGATCTCGATACAGGCGAGGCTGGTTTCGGAGACGATGATGACTTGCTGGTCTCCCACCTCCCAAGTGTTCCTGCTGGTGCACACATTGCTGACGCGAGCGACGATGACGATGATGGCGATGACGCAGACACCTCAAAGCAGGTGGAAGACCTGCTTAAAAGTTTGGCCGGAGCGAGAGTGACTCCCTTGACAGATGCCACAGAACAACGAAAGAAGATCGACGGCGCCGATTCAGATGACTCGGACGGTGATGATATGGAACGGGACGTCCGTCGAGTTCTTGCACAGGCCCGTGACGAGATCGATTTAGCAAGAGATACAGATGCACCTCGGAGAGGAGACGGCGAAGGCAAGACAGATTGGGGGGACGGGGATGAGGAGCGCTCCCGGGATCCGACGCACGGTGACATTCCCAGAGCAGCGGCAGGTTCTTCAGAAGGCGACGACCCTCTCCGGCTGCCTGCGGTACCAGACAAGCTGCTCGATCATCCAGCACCAGCAACGACAACGCTCGACCTCCCGTCGGTGCCTACAGACGTTGTGCCTCCAAGAACAGACGATGACGCCGACGACATCTCGGCCCGCCTGGCCGCCTTGCGTGGCCTGCGCGGACGAGCCGCTGGCCTTGGCCAAACCGACGCGTTCGGCCTGCCCTCAGCACCAACGTTTCGCCCCGGCGAAGAGGAAGGCGGCGTGCTCAAGCGCGGCCACTTTGGCCACGGCCGCCGCAACTACACCGACGCCGACCAGCAGACGTGGTGCGTTGTCTGTCTCGAGGACGCCACCGTGCTGTGCCTCGGCTGTGCCGAGGACGACGGGAGCGGGGGAACTGCCCAGAACAATGCGTATTGCGCCCGCTGCTGGCGCGACATGCACGTCGGGCCGGCAGCGGGCTTCGACGAGCGCGGCCACAAGCGGGTACCATTGGTGCGGTAGCAGCATGGCGGTGCGTCGAGGGTAGTCTGGCTGGTTATTGTTCACCTCAGTGCTTTGTGGTTCTTTTCCGCGAACGCCCTTGGTTTTCCGTGAATGCCCTTGGTTTCCGTGAATGTCCTTGGTTTCCGTGAATGTCCTTGGTGTTACAATCTGGTCCGAATTAAAAAAGAAACTCAATAGACGCCAGAATATCCCGAGTTCGTCAGTCGCCTAGCACATCGCCATGGTCGCAAAATAAAAGGTCCCCCGTTCCGTGTCCCCTCTCGGCGCAAGCCGGTCCAAGAATGCAAAGAAATTCAAGACAAAAAGAACGCAAATGTTAAACTATCTGCCCGAATCAGGACCTTCCGTCCGAACCATACCCCTGGATACCATTCGAGTTGCCCGCTCGGCCTGTAATGTCTTGCCATGTGGCTCCAAACCGCCGCCTTGTCCCGGCCAAGAGGCCCTCCTCTTCATCGGCCTCGGCCTCCTCGTCGATCTCGGCCAGGTCCAGTTTTGGCGTCCGGAACAGAGACGTCGTCAAGGTAATGAGGAACACGCCCAAAAAGGCAAACTGTCCCCAGAAGTCAATGTCGCCCAGCACTGGCCAGTTGAGCGTCACGCGGTTGAGGAACGTCGACATCACCGTCGGCGTGCACACGTCCTTGGCTGCGCTCTCCTCGAAAACCTCCGAGCACGGCTTGATCCAGTCCGGGTGGCCGCTGCAGTCGGGCTGCTCGCCGGGGTGCTTGGGCGTATTCAGACAGAATGTCTGCGTGCCATAGCTGGCGTACTGCGGCGCAACCAGCATTG
This sequence comes from Ophiostoma angusticollis, assembly GCA_019925545.1. Taxonomy (NCBI): domain Eukaryota; kingdom Fungi; phylum Ascomycota; class Sordariomycetes; order Ophiostomatales; family Ophiostomataceae; genus Ophiostoma; species Ophiostoma angusticollis. The sequence continues at coordinate 28,386 of JADHKL010000010.1, forward strand.
CGATCGCATAGTTGATGGCCAGAATCATAAGGGCCAGCATCACGGTCGCGACAAGGATTGCCTGCGGAGCCGTGCGGCCCTTCTTGAACTGGAAGATGCGCACCCAGAGGAACCGGATGCCAATGGCGGCCAGGCCTGAGATGGCGCTGCTGAAGAAGAACAGCACAAGGAGCGCCATGAGAACATAGTCGACCGGGAACACCTGCGCCGTTCGAACAAAAATCCAGTTGATGGGCTGGAAGACATTGATGTGGCCAAGGATGTAACCACAGTGCTCCTTGCAGACCGAGTTGACCGCTTTGTCGATACCCGTAATGGTCATCGACACGGCGATGAGAAGCGACAGCAGCAGGGCCAAGACGCCGCCCAGAAGCTTCACCGGACGGAACACCGCCTCAACCTTGGTCCAGGCCCGGTAGATCCAGCCATGGCCTTCACCACGGACCTCGGCCGCCAGGCGTTCACGGCGCACCAAGGTGCGCTCCTCGCGCATCAGCGCCTCCAGCTCGCGGCGGTCCTTTGCCGACATGCCGCCGGAACGGTCCGCGTTGCGCATCTCGAGCTGTCGCTGCCGCTCGCGGTTCTGCTCCAGTGCCGACGTGGTCGTTTCGCGGAGTTGCGGCGCCGAGACAGACGGCGCGGACTTGATCGACGAGATCGGCAGCAACGCGAAGCCGGCGCCAACGTAGAGCACGTACAGAAGTGTGCCGAGAACCGTCAGCACGCCCAGCACAAATGTGAGCGCCTTCTCTCCGTGGTTCTCGGCCAGCAGCTTGCGGAAGTAATCGAGGTCAAGGTGTCTGCCGCCACCTTTGCCTGCCGCCGGAACGAAGAAGCCAACGATAAACAGGATCCCCGCCAGCAGCAGGAAGAAGACGGTGTACTTCAACGCGGCCCAGAACCGGCTACTGAGTGTCTTGCTTCGGTTCTCGAGCTCGTCAATCTCGTCGTATTCCTCGTACCAGAAATAGGTGAATGGGATTACCACGAGACACAAAAGCGCATCGACGCTGTACAGGGCGTAGTACACCGATCTGAGTGTGTAGAGAACGCCATCGACATGCTCAGGTGTGGCCCAGTCCTTCTTCGCGCCCAGAGACGTGTTGTTGGTTGAGGAAACGAGGGCGATGTCGACGGGCAGAAGGAAGACAGTCGCGAGGAGCCCCGTGATGGTGATGACAGCGACGGTCGTGACAGCGGCCGATCGGTCGCGCGGAGCCTGCCAGGTGAATGTAGTGATCGAGGCTATGACGAAAGCCAAGACCACGGCCACCGCATAGGTGACCCAGATCAAACTTGTCTGGAGTAGGCCGGCCATCTCGTCGGCGGCAATGACGACAAGGGAAGTGGAGCGGAGCTTGAGACGACAGCCGGTGTCGTCTTCTTGCTGCAGCGTTGATGGATATCGAGGTGGTGGCCCGTAGACGCAAGAGGAAGTGGATGTGCGTAGTATTCGAGGTGATGGCCCGTAGACGCAGACAAAGTCAAGGAAGCCGGTGCAAAGGCGATGCGGCTAAGAGCAGCGAGGTTAAGAGGGTACAGCCGGACAGGGCAGCGGAGGCATGTTGACCCTGTGTGTACAGCTGTGGAATTCGGCCGTGGCGTGAACAGCAGCACCGGTGTTTATATGTCGAAAGGAATGGGATGACGTTGGTCGCTCTGAAAAATGGAAATCAGGCTTGCGAGTCGCAGTGGAGGAAGCGCGTCGAGAGCTCCGTCCTACTACACGTATTGTGACGCAATACATTTTTGAAAGGTCTATTGCACGTGACATCACGTGCCAGGAAGACCTCCTGCATCCTTTGAAAAGCATCGCAATGCTTTCCTGTCAACCAAGCTCCCGCCTACCTCATACAATCATGGTTCCCATAGAAGTGCCCACCGCGGCGCAGGCCGAGAGTGGGTTACCAGTCTTTACTATCGGCATCAGTGCGTGCCTGGTCTTTTCGGGAGCTCTCTAACCTTTTTTTTACAGCGGCCATTCGCGACACCATCCAGTCGCTCTACAACGTCATGTTGCATACGAGCGCCTACGACGTCGCTGGCCCGCGTACCTCGCTCGACGCGCTTGTGTCCGAAGTGCACATTCTATCGCGTGCTCTGAAGGACGTCCATGACATTGCAGACGACAGCGAGGTCGACGACAACACGGGCCGGCGCAAGGGCGAGCTGCCCTCCGTGCCTCGCGATCTTCTCCAATACGTCGAGGCCGGCCGCAACCCGGACATCTACACGCGCGAGTTTGTCGAGCTTGTGCGCCGCACAAACCAGCTGCGCGCCGGCAAGCGCTCTGCCTTTGAGCAGTTCCGCGACGAGCTAGCGCGGCAAATACGGTCGGCGCTGCCGGAACTCGGCGGTGATGTAGACCGCGTGCTCGCAGCCACAGGCGGAGCAGGCGACAGCAGCAGCGGCGGCGGCGGCGGCATCGACGCACCAAGTGCTGCAACAGGAGACGGAGCGGCAGCTGCTGCTACTCAAGGCGGCGACAGCGGGCCCAAGGATGGTTCCGCCAATGCCACTGCATCCGCCGCCGATCCGGCACTGTTGTCGACGTCGGTCTCACCAGCTCCAGGTGGCTTTGGCAGCAACGACGTGATGGAAGGACAGGAAGAGACGCCTTCTGGCTCCGACACGGGCGACAGCGGGCCGAACACACTCTCACAAGCGCCTGAGACAATCGATATGCTGAGCATCTTGCCGTCATCACCCCAGCCACTATCTTCCATGGGCGATGGTATAGGGGCCGGGGCGGGAGGCGGCGGCGAAGGCAGCCTGGATACAATGCATACATCATGACCCTTGGCCAGCGGCAGTACTGCTGGCAGGCCAAACGAGGTTCTTCCAGTCGCTCTTTATTATAACGCAGAGGCATGGCCAGCAATATACCCCACGGAGCAACAATACTTCAAATCACAGCGGCTTTTCAGGAACCCGATTTCATGACTGAATTTAAGACAACAAGAATACAGCCTGCCCGCAAAAGGGCGACAATAAAGCCTTGGATATTCAAGGCGAACAGTGCTTTAACACCTTGTTTCCCACAATAAAGCATTCCACGCCACGCCCGACTCCTTCCTCCCCATGATTAATAGCCAGCCACCATTTCATGCGAAGCCCACGTATCTCTTAAGTCGTTGAAAGAATGTCTGGTCCCCCTGCTTCGTCCGCCGCCACGTAAATATAAAACAATACGACTCCAACTCCAGGGTAAAAATGATGCGTATGCAATGCGCCGGGCGACGGGGGAAAAAGATTGGCTGCCTTCCGTGGACCAAGAAAAAGAAACGACTGTCGACAAACCCGTGCTCCCTCATCTCAGTCTGCCAAAGCTTGCAGTGCCACTGTCAGCGGCACAATGCGCAAGCTGCGGCCCCGCTTAATGGGCTGCGGGCTGGTACCAGGAGCTGCTGTTTTCGTCGGACTGGCGGCGTCATCCCACTTGCGGAACACGCTCTTTAGGTCTCTTGGGATTCCTTCCAGCACGACTGTTGAGATGGGTACGAACGGTCGATCTTCCATGCCGGCAGCCAAGATGGCATACTCTTGTGCAAACTCGAGCGCGTTGTGGAAAGCAGCGTACTGTGTTTGCGAGCGATGGCCAACGACAATGTACATCTCGAAAAATGCATCCAGCACATATATTCCGCCGGGCGAAAGGTCCCTTTGACAGAAGGGATGGATCTCGATAATCTAGTGCGCATGATCGTTAGCATCTGTCATCCTGCGATTTGCAGACGGTGGAAGGGCGTCCCTCAACGTACCTGTTCACGCCGTGAGACATCCGAAACGAACAGCCGTGTCGCATAGCGGTCGTACTTGGGCTTCAAGCGCCAATGATCGGCAGATCCAAGCTTCCCGCTGCCGTTGCCACCAAACAGTGCCCAGAACTCGGTAGGCTCCTTGCCGTCCTCCACCTCGGTCAGCTCGCCCATCAGCGTCAGGTCCATACCGATCAGCCGTGAGCAGCTGAGCTCGTCGACATTGCTACCCTTGCCCTTCCAGAGGTAGCATTTGCCCTGCTGGGTGACTAGGTAGGGGAAGCCTGAGCAGAGACTGCCTGGAGAAAAGTCCACTTCATCAAAAGCGACCTGCCCAAGAATGCGCCTGCCACAGAACATGCTCGACGCAAGCGAGTCATACTTGTTGCTGGAACCACGTCGCACGGTCACAACACCGCCAAGGGCTTGCAAAAACTCGGCCGTCTCCTTGCCTTGTTGCAGCTGGATGAGTTTCCCACCAAGCGAGCGCGCTTCACGGTTGAGGAAGACTTGCACGTCCTGGACCATGGCTTCGGGCACCGCGTCCCCGGCCCAGAAGTAAACCTCAGTCGTCTGCCTTCCAACCCGGTTCCTGAAGGTGTGTGGCAAGATGTACATTTCGCGCTCGAAAAGTACGCGCTCGTAGTGAGCTGCCACAGGTTGCTTCTTGCCGTCACTGGATATGCAGAAAAGTTGCGCACTAATCGTTTTTGCCGTTGGGTCAACTTGTGGTCGCCTCGTTAAGATTTCTGCAGCATCCACGCGGTAACTGCGGCTGGGCCGCTCTTCTCCAAAAAAGTTTCTGAGCATGGCAGACACCTCTTGAGCCTGCTTTGACGGAGACCGCATGGGCGATGACAGAGCAGGTGATGTCAAAGCAGGGCTAGGAGGCTCAATACGCCGCGGCAAAGTCGGTGACCTAAGAGACTGCTGTGGCTGCGTACTTGCCTGTGCTGCTGCTTCAGAAAAGACCTTGGATCGGCGGGAAGCAGAAGACGCTGAGGACGTCGGCGATGCCAGTGACGCAGCAACATTCGTCGGTTGCCATTCCTTAATTGGTGAGGCCGGCACCACTGGCATTGGTTTGGCGTTGCCTCCGGTCTTCTGTGGCGATAGGGGTCGGGGCTCTAGCAGAGGCCGCCCGCCGCCTGTCTTGGATGGTGACAATGGGCGTGGGTCGTCCGCAGGTGCCGGAGTGGCATTCTGGTTGTTGGACTCCTCCAAGAATCGAGACATTCTTTTGACATTGAGTTTCCTAGGCGACTGTGGCTGAGAAGTTTGGCCTTCTTCTGTGCTCGCTTTTGTCACAGGTTTCTCCTCCGCAGCTGGGTTCGGCGGTTGGTCGTTCCTGTTCGCAGTAGCTGCCCCTTTCTCAAGGATCTTTGAAAAAGGGCGAGGTAGTGGGGTGCTCATCGATACCTTGGATGAATCGACTAAAGACACAACCGAGGGCTTTATAGGCAGAGGCTGCTGCTCGGTTTCTGCGACCTTGGAGGAATCGACAAGAGAAACTACCGGACTGCCTTTAACACTTGCAGGCTTTTGACCAGGTCCCGGCGCAGTTTTTTGAGCCGAGTCTACCAAAGATATGACTTGCGGTACAACAAGGTCGGCTTTTTTCGGGGCTGTCAACGGCGGCATCTTCTTCGGTGTAGTCACGGCCGGCAGTGCAGCGACCTCTTCGTCCCGTTTTGGCTGCTGCAGACCCGAGGGAGCCTTTCTGCGAGGGCCACGGGCACGACTCTTAGTCATGTGCGTCAGCGCAGGGCCTGGGCCAGCAGGTACTGAAATCGACGGTGTTGACGGGGCTGCAGCATCAGCGCCAGAGGTAGACAGCAGATCACTGCCTTGTGAGGCTCCAGTAGTACTTCCAGGTGGCCCACGAGCAAGAATGCCAGCCAAGGCAGGATTGAATCGATCAGCCAAAGTGCTGCCACTGCTAGCAATAGCGCCAACACGAGAGTTGAGAGAGCCAGGTCCCATATTCTTAATAGGAGGGGATGTCACAGTCTCAGCTTTGGCAGGCACGCTCGAGGCAATAGCATTATGATCGGACAGTGAGGATGCAGTATTGGAACGCTTGAAGCTAGGCATCTCGGATGTGTGCGTCACCGCCTCCGCTGCAAATTTCGAGGGAGATGAGTCCCGCCGGGTGGGAGGCATGGCCGGTGAAGACGATTGCGATCCGCCTGTCTTCGCTATTTCCAGTCGCTTGGCCACGCCCTCAGGTAAAGACTGGCCAGAGTTGTTCGCATGGGCATTGGTTGTTATGCCTCTGCCCTCCGATTTGGCCTGAATGAACTCCGCCTTCTTCTGTAAAATGGCGTCCTTGAGTTCATCCTTCTTCTCGCGTGGTTTTGGGCCGCCTGTCACAGTGAGTGCGGACTTTCCTCTTAGAATGTTATCTTTCAGAGCGTCGGGGGCAACGTAGTTCTGTGTTTTCGTACGACGCAGTGTTCCAAACACGCTCTGCACTTCGTTGGTGGGACCAGCGTTCTTTTCGTTGGGTAACGGCTGCCTGGGTTTCAAGTTTGCGCGGAGTACATTATTCGGCGTGATGGTCGCAGAAAGCGCGACATCCCCGGTTGAGCTTGGCTTGCTAACAGGGCCGCTGATCGACGTTGATGGCGAGTGAAGTGACGACGACCCGGCAACAACAACAACGGAAGCAGACGGCGTCGATGTGGCAGCAGCACCCATTGGCGTTGACCGTAAGAGGCCGCCGGTTTTGACTTCATGCTTTCGGGCCACGGCGGGCGGGCCGGCAAGCGCCGTAGTTCCCGGGTTGTTGGCCTTCTGTGCCTTGGCTTTGTTGAGTTCCACCATCCATGCAGGCTGATTGTTCGGCGGCGGCGCAGCCTTGGGTTTTGGTGACTCGGGTTTGTTGAGCGCAGCATCCAGCCAGCTCGACGTCTTTGTCGGGCTCCAGCGGCGCGGATCCATTGTCTTGGACGGACTAGAAGGTGGCGTTTCCTTTTTTTCACTGCCAGTTGTCTCCTTCGGATCCGCGTCTGGGGGAATTGCCTGCAGTCGGGTCGGTGTGGATGGTCGGCTTCCGTTGGCAGACTCCTGGGCGTGGCTGGAACCTGGGCGGGAACCTGGCTTTGCCTGCACGCTTGGTGTTGAGCGGCGTGCGCTGTCCAGGCCGCTGCGGTTCGATGCAACAGAATCAGCTCTTTGCAGGCCAGGTGGCGATGTGACACTCCAGCGCTTCACGCTGTCGCTTCTTTTCATCATAGCACTCTGCACAAATCCACCAGCACCTTTGGTCGGAGATAGCGGGCGAGTCGGGGACGTACGTCCTGATGACGGCGAAACAATCGACTCCCTTGGCGGATCCAGTCGTTGCGAGGGAGTTGATGGAAAGGGTGATTTGGCCCTTTCTCCAGTGCTGTCTAGTGGCTTCGAGATCACGGAAGCGATCGGTGGCGACGAGAAGCCTCTCGTATCAGGTTCAACGGATGAGCCGCGAGCCAGACCGTGAAGACGGGAGCTTGCAGCGGTCAGATCCTGGCGGTCGTCGTCCTCTACCTGCGAGCGGCGGTAAGCTGCTGAGTTCAGTCCACGGTCGGGCGTCTGCCGGAACCAGGACGGGTCCTTTGATAACAGAGTCTGCGCTATCTGGTCACGCGAGGGGGTCGTGGCGTCGTTTTTGGGCTCTGGAGATAGCTGAGATGTCGAGTTACCACTTGCATGGGCAATGGATGACCGCGCAGCTGCATTTTCAGCGGCAACAATGGAGAGTGGGCGACTTCGGGGTCCAGAGGGACCGCTCGATGGTGGCCGTCGCTGCCAGGATAGCGTCGGCGTTCGAGAGAGCCCGGGACTGGAGGGGCTTTTGGAGTCAACGTCGTAGGGCGACTCGTTCTCTTTGGTAGGCGAGGAAGACAGCCCGAATGAAGCAGAAGAAGGTGCGCTCGTAGAAAAATCGAGGGCCGAAGTAATGCCTATGCTGCTGTCGGAGGCGCTTTTGCTGCCACTGGCCTGTTGTTGGGGTGTCCTGACAGCCGAACTCCGCGGGCTTCTTGGACTCGTCGGACTGCCAAAGGCGGAAGAATTCAGTGTTTCGGAGGTTTGCGAGCTGTTGTAGCGATGGTGGGACGACGGTGGCGGCGTGCTCGCGGGCGATGATTTCTGAGGAGAGATAGATCTTGCGCGTTCTGGAGAATCAAATGGTCAGATTTGACGGCTACGAGAACATTGGGGGAAAAAGAGCGTCAAGGAAACGAAAGGAACTCGCAGATGCTTCTCAAAGAGGAGACCACGATACAGCCAATCGGCAGGAAGACCCGGAACAGATCGTCGAGTATGTCCAAGTGGCCTAACCCATCACAAGACTCCCAAAAAGCAACTCAAGATAAAACTCACCCGCACGGCGCGCCTGGCGCTCTCGTTTCTCCTGCAGAATCTTCTCTTCCAGTTCGCGCGATCGGGCTTCATCCTCCTCGTGGCGGCGATCCTTAAGCTGCTCCACGGAGCGCAAAAAGCTTGTCACCTCGTCCGACATTGTTATGCTCCTCTTTCTTTTGGAATTGCAGTCGTGTCCTGCCCCTGGCTAGTGTCCACAGTCTCAATTCTCCCTGTCGACCTGCTCATGCGGCATTTGAGATATCCGTAGACAGAACACGCTGAGACTTGGAACGTCTGATATTTGTCGATAAAAGGCGGCTGAATGGCGCCGCAGCAACGGACGATTGTTGGCGAAAGTGTGAGGAGAAACGCACGAGACTGGTACGTATGCTATAGACTTCAGTTGGAAGAAGCGCTGACAACGACCGAGAGAGTTGGGTGAAAGGTGTCGGAACGAAAGTCTCGTTCGCGGACGAAGAGAAAAGTGAAGCCTGTGAGACATTGTTGTTACGGGGCGACATTTAGCGCGGTCACCTGTGTTTATTGTCGCTGACTAGCGTGCCCCTGCGTCCCGCGAAAACTGTCCCGCGAAGTGCTTGGACCCAGGAACGCGCTACGATTCGTTGGCTACAGGCAACGCTAAACGGTACGCTCGCTCTGACATTGGAAGTGTGCGGCAAAAAAACAATGCCGGGCAATTTGTTGCCATGGAATTCGTAGTTCGTTGCTCTGTTTTTGAGTATCTCATTGCGGGTAGCATTTCGTCAGAAGGCCTTGATCGACGTCAAAGGCTCCAGGATACATTTTCAACGAGCCATTGCAGTCACAAAAGCTTTCTTTACTGAAACCAGCTTCCGCACACAGGCCGCCTGTTTCTGTACTTCACAGGCCGGAGGCAAAGATCGTGTGACGGATGATCAACCGTGAGGAGCACCCCTGTGTTTCTCGGTGGGATTGGCAGCAGAAGCTTGGACACCGCGCCGCACTCGGTACCTCGAGGTCACAGGAGCGGCTGTAAGTGCCACGGCAGTGCTCAGTAAAGAAACAGGCGCGCTTTTGCATCTTCCACAACCCATGCCAGTCCCTCTTTTAAGTTCTCGCCGGTCATGGCACTGCACCGCAAGACATGCCACTTATGCGTGCGGATGTCCTGCAGCTCCAGCGCCTGTAGAATAAAATTTCTTGTCAGCTTCCAGAAGCGTGCTTGTGCCGGGCCCACCATGTCGCAACTACTCACCTGCAAGATTTCTTCTGCGTCCATACAGCCTTGGACGTCCGACTTGTTTGCAAAAACGAGCAAGCTAGCACCCGAGAGCCTCTGCAGAAGACAACAGTGGTCAACAACCTCATCTCTCGTTCGGTATGACTAGGGCCACTCCATAGCGCACGGGAGCTCACCTCCTCCTCAAGCAGGCCGTGCAACTCGGTTCGGCAGTCATCCATGCGGTGCCGATCGGTCGCGTCGACGACCCAGATGAGCGCGTCGGTCCGTTCAAAGTAGTTCCGCCAGTAAGACCGCAGTGTCTTCTGGCCGCCAACGTCCCCTTTCAGTGTACGTCAACGTCAGTTCAATGCCACTGGTTGGATGGGACGGACTGTGGAAGGAGTCCTCGAAGGCCATACATATATTCAGCTTGTACCTGCGGACAAGTCTGTTAGCTCCCGTCCTCTAAATCGGCACAGAGCCTCGGTTCCAACCACCTACCCCTCATAGTCAATAGTCTTGATGATAAACCCCAGCGTCGGGCTGACCGTGTTGACGTCCTCGCCCATGATCTTCTTGACAATCGTCGTCTTGCCGGCATTGTCCAGGCCTCTAGGTAGCGCACCAAGCCGGCATTAGTGAATTGAAGTAGGCGCAAGAGATCGACTGGAAGGACGAACAGCATCAGAATCCTAAGCTCCTTATCTTTCAATCTTGCTTTTCGCAATATGGACAGCATCTTGGCTGCGAGTTGGGGGTTGGGTTTGAAAGGTGACAATGACATTTCTTGAGAGGTAGAACGCTATCAGGAGGATGATTAGTCATCTTGGGATCGTGTCGGCGTGTACTCCGTAGAGATGGAAGATTGATCATACGGAGGACATAATTCTGTTTTCTTCTGCTCTGGGTAAGGCACCTTAGGTGTATCTTAAGTACCTAGGTACCTAAGATACCAGGTTAAGGTATAGGTAAGGTCAGTACCTACCTAGGTAGGTAGGTATCTACAAGAATTCCGTAACCACAAGCTTGAATACGGGTTGTTAAGAACCTGCAAAGTTCAGGCAGGTACCCAAGGTACATAAGATAGGTACACACCTACGAGTACTCCGTACGGAGAGGTAAGACTGCAAACATCGAATACGCTCGCACCTTCCTGAACTGATCCAGGGAATGTGCGAGGGTCGTTCCTTCCTGGATTTGGTCAAACGACGTGACGGTTCTTCAATCTGGCTTCTCGCTGAGCACTAGCTAATTACCGACCTACCTCCTTTGATCTTAAAACCTGTCGTGCTCAGAGATCTTGCGTTTCCTCAATTTTAAGCTCTTTTCTCTTCTTTCCAACAACTGTGCTCCCGTCCCTTCCCCGACTCTGAGGAAGTCCCTCAAGTACAACCATTTGATAACATTATCACTCCTTGCCCGAACTTCCACAGTGAACACTACCACGTATCCATCAAGTTTCGAAACGCATCGAGTGGAAGAACGCGGTGACCAGCTTCAAGCGAGGTACGTCCGACTTCAAATGAGGCTCAACTTTCTCTAACAGACTCGGTCTCAAGGACTGTTCCGGCGCGTAGTCTACCTGGCTATGAACTTCGAAGGTGTTAATGCGGGTGTTGCTCGCAAAACATTGTCACGAACCGCGGGAAAAGTTCGCGAGAAGTACTCCCCGAGTACCATCTACTCTACAATTCAAAAAAAGCTGGCTCAAGAATCATGTTCCGCGCATTCACGAAACAACACTACCCTACCGAACACGGCAGATGACCGACTTGAACATTCATCTTCCACTGTCGAGGACCTGCAATGCAAGGACATGGTCTGCTATACGTTAGAATCATTGCCTGATAAGAGCACCTCGGCTTTTGGGCTCGACGGGAAAGAAGGCCGCGAAGAGCTTGAGAAGCTGTCTCTACTTGCTGCAGAAGAATGGGGCAAACAAAACGGGCGCCTCGATGAGATGGGAAAGTTCGCAATGCTCAAGGACGTCATGCCAAGTGACAGCTTTTCCACGAATTATTCCACAAGAGACGACGGCGATGACTTGGCTACCGACAAAATTGCAGGGTCATTGACGTCGTCGACTGCTAAGTGGCAGAAGGAGGTCCAGAAGCGTTTTGAGTCGCCCGATGACTTCTATCAGTTCATTCAGAACTGGGTGAACGAAGTCAGCTTCTCGCCATTTTCCGAGGCCTTTGACTTTGACGCTTGGCACCAAAAGGATATGGAACGAGACTCTGTTACCGGTGGTCTCCTGTTTGCCCCCGAAACACCCGAAGTACACCGTGACACAATTCACCTCGACAGCAAGCTCATGGAGTTGCGGCGAGCTACGCAGACGGCAAACGCAGTGTGCGAAAGACTTGTTCCATCCCAGCCTATCGACTCAGCAGATGAGCCAAGTCTTGAGCCTGAAAGCAGATTCCCGGTGACTCTTTCATACCATATCCGTCTAGCCGATGACCAGGACGCTGAAAGAATGAAAGTTATTTACAACGAAGAGGTACTGAAGGGCACACAAACAGAAAACAAAGAGCCTTTGGAGACCGAGGACTTTCTGAAGCTGCTCTGGACAAGCCGAGAAATTGGTCTCCCCGCCGTGGTTGCAACGCGTGGAAACGGCCTGGACAGGAGCGTTCTGGACGAAAAGACTGATACGGTTCTGGGTCTTGGCTTCTTTTCCCCTCGCGACGGCGATGGTCTGACGAACTTCTGTAGGCCCCGTTCAGCCCGCGCTTACGTCTATGTTCTCTACAAGTACCGCAATCAGGGAGTCGGCAGCGAGCTTCTCAACGTTATGCTGAAGATGGTTTCCGCCAAATATGAGCCTCCACAGCTATTCCATGCCTCCGTGGACCGGAGTATATTTGGCAACGAGCCAGGGACGAACAGTCAGTGGAACAAACCAGGCTCGTCGGTACCCAAAGATTTCAGACTCCAGAAGCTTCAATACGTCAGCATCGAAATCCTGAACGGTGCTGCAGATGGCTTGGCGGAAGCACAGTACAGACGAGTGCTCGAGAAGTTTGACTTTAAGTTGCACGACAAGGTCGCAGATAGCGTCCGCTTTTCGACCCATGGTCCGTATTCAACGCACAGCCTCGTTTTCTACCACCAGTGCTCCAGCCCAGGGTCCGATCACCTACCACGAGATGTTCAGCATCGAACACCGATACCATGCGGGCGTGGGCACGAAGAATTAGCCCACACGGTAGGGGGAGGGGCGGATACGGACACACTCAAAGTCGAAGCGATGCAAAACGGCAAGGAAGCAGATACCGGTGTCATGCCGCAGGGTACTAGCTCCCATGTGCATGAATCCGCGACGACTGCGGTGCCAGGCCCGGCACCGAACTCACCGGCCGGTGACCATGATTGTAGACTGGACGGGAGGTCATTCTGGTAATTGTCACACGCTACGTGTTCTTTTGAGGCCATGTGAGCGTTGGCTTGAGATATACTTACCTGATGTGTTTTTCTGTCTATTGTTGGTTGTGTGGACGCAATATGACGGTCTCTTGAGTTGTAGATGAAAGGAACACTTATGGGAGAAGCCTCAAAGATTTACACATCTTGATAGTACACCAGCAAACACGAGTTATCGTATCGGCTTCTGGTCAGCGCTCGAGGATATGCTAGAACTGCAGACATATGCAATCAGAACGTGCGACGGGGAAAGCCCTCAGGTTATCAAGACAAATCCGCCCAAAAACCACAACCGTCGCCGCCGCAGTTGAACGATCCCGCCCAGCACCTCCAGCGCACACTGAATGTAGCCAGATGGCTAGACGGGGAGAAGGAGGACGTCGAATACAGTCAAGGGAACGGACCAACGACAGGGACGAAGAGAAAGCGGTCATCAGGTGATGAAAAAGGACCGATCTCTAGTAGGACAGCACCCTGCCAAACGCAGCAAAGCGAATCCACAGCCGGAGCCACAGCAACACGTGGAACATGACTAGCAGGAGGATTGCTCACATACTGCAGCGGTGGCCCTACCATTGGTCCAGCCGCTGGCTCCTCCGTCAGACGCAAAGGCGACGGCGGACAGCTGCCGCTCCATAATGCGCAGTGGCTAACCGTCACCGAGCATCGCACCGAAAGCAGGGGTGCAGCGGGGCGCCAGACATGCCTCCGGAAGACCAATGCAAGTACACTGATATGAAATGTCAACGTCGTTTTTTCTTTTTTTTTTCTCGAGAAAACGGAAGGAAGTGGTGTTGGTTGATAGACCAAAGGCGCGACTACCAAATATTATCAAGTTCTTCGTGTGAGATACACCTGTCCCTAGGTGGCATCTTCAGTTCAGAACAGTAGTTGGAGTGGGCGTTGAAAGGAACGATTGACCTTCGTGCGGCTTCCTTTCTCCTTTCTCTCCTTTCATGTTACTTTTCTTTTCGCCATTTATTGGAAACTATAGCTCTGTGTTCTCAAATGAAGACACTTTACTCCGTACCTGATGGACGAGTTCACCACAAAACGTGGTTAGAGTCCCAACAAACAGGTACACGTACTCCGTACGGACGACGGAGCAGTATTCCGATACCTACACGTGCAACGCCCCTGAAATTTAGTCTATCACTAAATCTAGTAGCTATGACGTCGATGGCCCTCTAACTTACACGTGACTCTCCACGTTAACTGGCTGCATGCCGAATTCAAGGATCAACAGTCAATCGATCCCATCCCCAAGTTATCACGGAGCAGGTGCCTACCTGATGTACGTAAGTAAGTAGTAGGTGTTGTAGGTGAGTAGGTAGGTAAGTAGATACTCCAACAGCAACAGGATTTGAACTTGCCGCACTGCTGCAACAGTAAGAGACTGCATTCCACGGAGTACACGGCGTACTATGGCGAACGCCGCTCCAGGATCTTTCTTTATTACTCCGTATGCTGTCACAGTGCTCTGGTACTGTTCTCAGGTTGGGTGGGTAAAAACCAGGCACAGACTGCAACCGTATCTTACACCCTCTTTTTTTGCCCCTGCGTTGTTCCTCGGCAGCGATGTGGTCGAGTGACACAAAGGTGAAGTGAGAGACCAGAGGAAAAGAAAAAAAGACATTCGGACGCCGATCCTCATCATGTATAAAGAGTGCCCTGTTTCTTGTCCTTTTCGTGTCTCGTAGCTTCTTCTTTCTCGTTCTGCCCCAGGTCAACTACCCAGAAACTCTTCATCGTCTTCCACAGAAACACAGTTGCAGATACAGGTCCAACTAGAACTGACACCTCTGGCCTTGAATCTGTCCTCAAAGCCATTCTCGATCATTACTCACCATGAAGTCACTTTCCGTTACCCTCGTCGCCGTGGCCGCTCTAGCTAGCGGTTCTCCTATCGCCAAACGGCAAGTTGGGGGTGTAAGTTAGAACCCTGGGATTTGGAGAGAGAGGAAAGTTCGAAGAGAGAATGCTGTGACTGGCTGACTGACTGGCTGACGGTTTGACTCCAGATCCTGTTCTGCACCGGCGCCAATGCCACCGGTGAGTGCAGGCACGACGTCTTCCCCCTCAACAAGTGCGTCAACGTCACGGCGCCTTTTGCTGGCAACACCAACACCTTTGCGCCCGACGGCGAAGCATTTGCCTGCTACCCCTACGGCGCGCCGTGCGGCACCATCTGCACGTCGCCCGAGGGCTGCACGCTTGGCGCCATTGACTTCAATTACCCGCACAAGTACAACCTGAGCGCCGTCAGCTGGTCCCAGCTCGGCTCGTTCCAGTGCTACGACAAGAATGCCTAGTCGACGACGGGGAGGTGCAGGAAAGAGAGAGAGAGAGACAGGGGAGGAGCTGCTTGTTTGTTTGTATTGAAAGGAGATGCTTGCAAGAATGACGGTCTGCATTGGCGCTCAAGGTTGGTTCGGTTTTTAGACCCCCAGTTCCTTCATCTCGACGGGTTGGCGTATCTTGATCGACGGTTGGCGATCTTCAATCGACGGTT
This sequence comes from Ophiostoma angusticollis, assembly GCA_019925545.1. NCBI lineage: Eukaryota > Fungi > Ascomycota > Sordariomycetes > Ophiostomatales > Ophiostomataceae > Ophiostoma > Ophiostoma angusticollis. The sequence goes on from JADHKL010000010.1 coordinate 43,636, forward strand.
GGCGTATTCTTTTCGAAGCACAGAAGCATCATGGCCTCTTCATCTACCAATGCTGGTCAATTGGGAATCGGTGATAACTGTACTCCGTACAGTGTTGGGCCTGTTGGCCATGACGATGGGAGCGTTAGGGCGGGGTTACTACCGCTCGGCGTTGTATCGGCATCTTGGTGCGGCTCCTCATTAATATGTCCAAACAAGCCGGTCGCCGTGCCCGCGCACGGCAGCCCCTCGTCTTCAACTTGTTATATTCCATCTCTCGTCTAAATCCAGCGATTGTTCGTGTCCAGCAACAGACTCCTGCATCATCGTAACTCCAATCCTCCGCCTCACCATGTCGTTCACCACAAAGGCCTCCATCGCCACTTTTGGCGGCCGGCTGCTCAAGCTGTCGCATGCTTCCAAGACCACTGGGACTGACATGAACGTCAACGTCTTCCTTCCCGGCAAAGCCGTCGACAAGACCGCCAAGGTCCCTGTCCTCTTCTATCTCTCAGGTCTGACCTGCTCGCCCGAAAACTGCTCCGAGAAGGGCTTTGTCCACGCAGCCGCTGCGCGCCACGGCATTGCCGTCGTCTACCCAGACACCTCGCCGCGTGGCCTCAGCCTTCCCCAGGAGCATGACAGCTGGGACTTTGGCGAGGCCGCCTCCTTCTATCTCGACGCCGCCGCCGACACCCCCTACGCTACCAACTACCGCATGGAGACCTACCTGACCGAGGAGCTGCCGGCCCTGCTATTCCAGAGCTTCCCCGACCAGCTCGACGCCGCGCGCCAGTCGATCAGCGGCCACTCCATGGGCGGGCACGGTGCACTGACGCTGTACCTGCGCCACCCGGGCCGCTACCGGTCGGCATCAGCCTGGGCGCCCATTGCGAACCCGTCACAGTGCCCCTGGGGCCACAAGGCCTTCAAGGGTTACCTGGGCCCCAGCGACCTGGAGATCACGCCCGCGTCGGCGGCCGCGGACCCGGGCAGCATCCCGGCAGCATGGAAGGAGCATGACGCGACGGAGCTGGTCAAGAAGTGGACCCATGGCGACCTCAAGATTCTCATTGATGTGGTGGGTTTGATAGCTCATCTCCCAGCATCCCTATGGAAAGCACACGCTGACACAGAACAACAGGGCACCGGCGACAACTTCTACAAGCAGAAGCAACTGCTGCCAGAGAACTTTGAACAGGCCGTCAAGGATGCTGGCCTGACAGGCCTGACCCTGCGGTTCCAGGAGGTATGCCAGCAAGGCGAAGGGGCGGACGTCGATTCTATGCAGGGGCTAACATTTCTAACAGGACTACGACCACTCGTACTACTTCATCTCGACCTTTGCACAAGACCACGTCGACCACGCAGCAAAGTACTTGCTTGCGTAAGAAGAGGTTCTGGGGACTGCGTGTGATTAGAAACGGATACAAACATTGTTTGAAGAGTGTCTAATAATAGCTACTACCTATTGTTCTTGGACGAGACAAGATAAAACAGAGACAACTACCAGAAAAAGTATATATTGTAGCAGAGTCTCGCACACACGACACGACACATACAAACGTATGAACACAGACACAACCCGGCCGTAAATCCACTTTGCGCCCCCGAGCCAGAGAAACGAGTAAGCGATGAAAAAGCCGAACGGAAATAGCAGTCAAATCAAACCATGTCTCGATTCATGGAAACGAACGCCGCTCCCGGTATATACAAGATGTCGTCGAGGACGAGGCCACGGATGACGTGGCGGACGAGGCAGATCGTGACAGTGATGAGGAGGAGGACGCCAGAGAAGCCAGAGAAGGCGCCGAGGACGAGGAGGACGGCGTAGAAGACGGCGGTGTCGAAGGGCGAGATACAGGGATGCTGCACCGGTCTCGCGTCGTCGTCGTCGTCGCTGGTGATCTTGGTCTTGGGAAGAGCAGAGGCCGCAACTAGCTGGCCCGCTTCTCGCCAAAAAATGTCGCCTGTGTGACGGGCAAAATGACCCGCTCGCGGCTGCCCCCAGTGGACCCGGAAGACGTCGCCGCGGCCAAGTTGAACGCCGGCATGGACCGCTGCAAGAAGCCGTCCCGCTCCAGCTGGTTACGCATCTCCACCTCGGCATCGTGCCGGATGCGAGCAAACGCCAGCTTCTCAAACATACTCAACGCCCGCCACCAGTGCTGTCCGGCCTCGTGCTCGCCGATCCGCTCAAGCAGCTCGGCCGTCTTGACGCGCACGTCGCGGTCCTTGTGCATGAGGCCCAACCCGACGTAGAAAAGGCCGCCATGCGCCTCGGGCGCCACCGACAGCAGAAGATTGATTTCGTCGTAGGAGTGCACGCTGCGCGCAAGCGTCAGGTAGATTTCACGGCTCTGAGCAGGCGTGAGGCGCTGGGTCCGCAGTCGGTCATGCATGTGATGCAAGTCCAGCCCCTTGAGTGGCCGGACAGTATACAACTGTGCAACGTCCTTTTGATGACGCCTGTTAGTAGAAGCAAAAGGGACAAAAGGACAGGGCTTCTCCTTCTCACCTTGATAAAGCTCAGATAGCTCCTCGTATTCCGCCAGCCTTCAATGCGGGTCACGTTGCCGGCAAGCTCGCGCTGCTTGGCATTGTCATCTGGCCAAACATAACCGTGCCCACTAGCAGCAGAGACTGCCGTGGGCGGCGATGTGGAGGCTGCCGCGTTTGCGGCGGGTGTAATCATTGTCGCCGATGGTGAGAGGGCCGTGCTGTTGTTGGGGTCAAATCCTCCGCTGTTGCCCATGCTCAGCACGCTGGCACCATATACACTCTCTTCAAAGGCTGCCGCAATGCGCGTAAATTTCACCACCCAGTCGCGCCACTTGGCCCTGATGGCCCGCTCGCCCTTCCGTGCCGCGATGCTCTTGAGAATGTCAGTCATGAACGCATTGTCGCCAGTCAGGTCGCCGTTTGCCGAGCTGATAGATGATGTTGTTGGGGTGTTCACGAGATTGGCGCACGACGGAAACTGCTGTTTGAAATACTGAAGGCCCTCTGTGATAGGCGCCTCTTCTATGCGACTGCTGATTTTTATTCGGCCTGACGGCAGGTCGCACAGCAAGTCCCACCACTCCGGGTGCAGCTCAAACGTAGGGTTTGTTACGCCGGCAATGAAGCCCGGCACCTGAAGCAGGTCCTCCACCTTTGTCAGATCCGTATAAGGGAAGGCGTGTCGTGTGAACCCTCGCAGAACACCCCCCGATGCCAGTGCACAAGCGGCCAGCACGGCCTCGGCAACGTCACCAGACGGCATGTTATGGCCAAGGAAAATGACGCGCTTTTGTGTCAACAGGGCGTTGACCAGCACAATAATGGGGTGCGTGTTCGGTCCGTTCGTCGTCAGATGGTTGTGAAGTGGGAACGCTTGCGGAGACTTGGCATGCGTATCCGAAAAGTTCTGGATGAGCTTGATGAGTGAAAAGTCTCCGACCGTTTCGGGCATCACTGCCACGGGCACCTTGACGGGAATTGGAATGCCCTTGTATAGGACTTTGCTCTCAAACTCGTGCGTATCGCGGGGTACGGAGTAAGCCGTCGAGTGTCCCTCGTGATGGTCCTTTGTGCCTGCGCGTAGTATGCCAGCAGGCTTGGGTGGACTCCGGCTGGCGTCAAATGGCTGGTCACTCACGCCATCGCCGTTCTCTTCGGCAATGCGCCTCTGAATCATTCTCTCAAACTTTTCCACAAACAGGTCCTTGTTTTCGCTAGCCTGCAGCAGATGGCGCTCCAGAAGACTGAGCCTTGGCATCAAGGACAGATCCATGGCATTCACCGCATCATAGAGAAGGGCCAGCGTTTCCGGAACCGGTGATTTGAAATACTCCTCCAGCGCGAGGAGAAGCAGCGGCTTGTAGATGTGCAAAAATGGATGCCGTGTGCAGATGGCCATGGATTTTGTGACGGCTCCTCGTGTTTTGGTCTTGTCTTGTTTCGTGTTGACCAAATTCAGCACGTAGACAAGCGGCGCGCCTTCACCACCTTCGGGTTCGCTGTCTGAGGATACATCGTCATCCCAGTCTATGTCGTCATCGTCGTCGTCGTCATCGTCGCTGCCGGTGATCCCTCTGTTTGCTTTATCTCTGTCGTCGTCGAGTGAGAGGCCGGCAAGGCGCGCGCGCCTTCGTTGCCGCCGTCTTCGCCGCTCTTCTTTCTCTTGCCGCTCCTGCTCCTCTTCTTCTTGGGTTACATCCTTGTGCAGAAAAAACATGGTCCAGTCCTGGTTTCTTAAATGCGTTTGGTCTGGCAGCATGAGCTCGGCTAGCATCTGTTCATCGCCCGTGATCGCAACTGGGTACTGGTGTTCCATGGTCGGGCCCAGGTTGACGTGGAAGGATGCGACCAGTATATATTCCACGTGGTTCTCTGTTGACGATCGAGGGTATTGCGAGCGTACCCTGCGTATGTTGTGACCGTCCCCATCGAAATTTCGAGCTGGCAGAGCGCCTCGAGATTCGGAGATGGAAGAGTGCTGGGAAAACGACGCTGTGGTTTCGGTCGAGGCAGCCTTGGTAGATTTGTTGCTCTCGTTCGATGCGCGGTCCGGTTCGGCCATGGCGGCAAGGTGGGCGCCGGGTATTGGAGGAGGGCGTATTGAGGGCTCTGGAGGCTGTGGCGACTGTGGCGTCCACCGTTGAGATGTGTTGAGCATAGAAGAGTCGTTGAAGCGTGAAGCGTGGGAGAGAAGGGAAGGGCGCTGCGACTGTTCCGTCGCAGCAGGGCTACCACCACCGACCGGGACGGTGCTATCGTTGTTGACGCGGTCGGCAGAGCCAAGGGGGGGTGGTTGGTTGTAGACGCTGATGCGCTCGGCGGTGCCGTCGTACACAGGATGAGTCGTGTATCTTGGAACGGCGGTGTAGGTTGTTGCCATCGCAGAAAGAGCGTCGACACGTTCCCGGACCAGAACTATTGGCTCCTCACGTCTCGATGCCAGGTCGGACCACAATGCGACCGTGGACTAGCGATCTCAGGACAGATCAGCGCAGTTGACGTCTGGTAGAATCAGACATGCTCTGGTGAAGGCAAAGCTCGCAGTCTGTCTTTTCTTCCGTCGAAAGCAGCGTGGCCATGCAGGCAAAGGCTGGGTGCCTTGCCAGTCGATGCGCCGTGTCGCTTTTGCCGCGGCGGATTAGATGGATTGTCCCCTGGTTGTGAGACACAGGAATGCTGTGGAGAAGGTGACACAGCCTGTTTGTAGGCACTCACTTACGGAGTCCCGTGCTGTGGTTCCGTAGTCTTGCACCGGCCTCTTGTTGTCTGCTTGATCAACCGCGTTCGACAAGACGATGAATTGGCAGCGCCATCCCCCTTTTTCACCCTACTCCGTATTGCAATCCGTCACTTTCTGCTGGCAGTCCGTGGCGGCTGGCCCTGAATTACGGAGTAGAGGGGTAGGCTGCTTGTCTATCGAATCCGAAACGGGGATTGGGCCTCACACCAAGAAGAAAGGAGAACAAAAAGTGGGACATACAGGGGTTGCACGGGCCATAGACAAGCCTCAGGCACCCGCCACATATTTCGCGAGGTAAGCCGTTGCCAGGCCGCTTGTTTACATTTGCCGCTTTAGAACTGTCGGCATCGAGAGAAACGACATCACCGACAACGCAACCAGAGAACACGAAGGACAAGCTGGCCTTCAGACACGTTTGCGTACCGCAACAAAAATACAATCTGAGATCTTCCATATATCTAGTCAAAGCCATGGTGAGTCTCTTCTAACGCCAATACAGCTTCAAACGTGCATTTTCTGATTCTGGAAAGGCTATGCCTGCCGGCTATAAACCGTCACCGCTGGGCTACGGCTCGCCACGTAGCTCTCCATTTCGCCGACCGGAATCGCCGGTATCGCCATCACCGCTTCGACAGACCACCCCGACGACGTCACCGTTGAAGTTGGGTAATGCGACGCCTTCGACACATTTCGGCGGCAGCTCTACTCCAATACCGACGAACAGCAGCCGGACGCCAAGGAATCAGCAGCATACTCAGCTGCAATCAACTTCGGAGGCTACTGGGAAAAGTGCTGGCGACAGGATCTCGCCGCGGGATATACTGAGTGGCCCGGGTGCCTCCTTGACCTTGGCAAATGGAGCTGCCATCTCTCAGCTTCAGCCTGCGCAGGTGCGGACCCTTCGCGAAGGCTTCCAGATTCTTGACCGGGACAGCGACGGCACAGTTGGTAGGGACGACGTGGCAGACATGCTGAACCAGCTAGGTGTGTATATTCTCGTCCTGCATTCGTCTTGTCGTGTTCGTCATTGTGCTAACGGAGGAAGGCCTTCCCTCAACTCCATCAGATGTGTCCCAGTTCTTCCCACCGGCAGCACCCCAGACAATCACAATGGGCACCTTCCTCAACTCTCTCGCATCCTCCCTCGCTGCTTTATCGCCAAGTGCAGAGTTGCTTTCGGCTCTTTCCGCCTTCGACGAGGACGACAGCGGGGAAATTGACGCCGCCGAGCTGCGCGACGCACTCCTCCACACGGCGCCGGAGCCGGGCGAGCACGCACTGACGGAGTCGGAGATCAACCGTGTGATGCAAGGATTCATAGGCCGGCGTGCATTTACCAACAAAAGCAAGCCAGGGGCAGGATTTGGGAAACGCGGAGAGGTCTTCAAATACCAGGAACTGGTGAATTCGATTTCGGGGAGCAGTCAGAGTGGTGCCTCGGGAGATGGCAATGAGACAGCAGAAGGCTGAGCGCTGGGTCGGCGAGATCGAGGGTGGTTGGATACCTGACTGGATGTATGGAAATGACGGACGATCAGGCGAAACAAGACATTATTTGCTTTTGGTACGATTCGGAAACGCCGCTGGCCAAGCAGAGGCAAAGAAGCCGGCGACTTCAATCTGGAACTTGCTCGGACACGGGGCTCTCGTTCGTAGGGACAACACCTGTGAGCAGGTGCTCAAAAACCATCTGGCAGGATGGTCTTGCTCTTCAATGGCATGAACGTCTGAATGGAAGGAAAGGCACATTCTAGCATGCCACTCCGGGCTCCATCACCAAGGTGACGTTTTTCCCGCCATCCTCTGTGCCGATGCGATGTTTGACAACACATGGCGGAGACTGGTCGTACTCCGTAACCGGAGTGATATCGTGAAGTTGCAGTCGTTGCCATCTGCGCCCTTTTTGCAGGATGCCTGTAACCTCGAAGACGCAGCGGCATCGACACGACTTTGTAGAAACGTGTTTAGAATTTGCGTATGTCAGTTTGCGTACGGGGATTGTCCGCGAACCACCAGCTCAACGAGAGTTAGTCAAGAGACTGGTCACCGGGCGCCGCCCAGCGTTCATGGAACTTGCCAAGGCGTTCTTTTGTTTTGTTTCCCCATGTCCTGGCCCGTCCCTGCCGCCCTACCAGTGACCCGAGCCACAGCTGCATTTTCCGCCCCCACTGACTGTGACTGCTTTGGTCCAATGGGCAGGCTGTGCTGCTCGCTTTGGCTGGTGGAGATGGGCAAATGAGCAAATGGCAAATGAGCGGATAGAGAGAGAATGTCAGAGAAGGACAGGAGCAGGTGGCAGTGTTCTGGGCATAAAATTTCATCAGTAGCCTGGGCACAAATCAAAACGAGTGCCCGGCTTCGTAACCTGCCAACCCAGGAAGAAACAAACGCCAAAGACCTCCGAGAAGATTTTGTTTGCCGCGAGGCTGTTTGCATCATGCACTCTGTCTTCAACGACACAGCTTGACCGACTGCTTGTTGACGCCAGACTTTTCTTCCTCTTGCATCATCTGCCATCGTCAAGACGACGTGATCCTGAACTGCCAACCTCGAGTGTTTCAAACGGTCCGAGCTTTTCGTCGTGTCTTGCATCGCTGCCTTCGATCCTCACGACCGTCCGCTCAGACAGAAAAGCGACGCCGGTGCTCCCGTTGCTCCCGTTGCTCCCGTCGCTACCAAGACAAAGCGCCAGCAACGCGAGCTGCGTGTCGAGACACCCGGACACGGGTTGCTGCAGCTCGCCACGTGTAGCTTCTTCCCGGTTGCTGTCGGGTACCGCCAGCTGTCGGCTCCTGTCGCAGCGAAACGTCGGACGCCCAAACGACTCCGTTGCACAGCAAACAGGTTCCGGCGGCCCTTCTTTTTTATTTTTTATTTTTGCCCGCTCTCCGAAATAGGTAGCGTGGGACGGCAGACGGATTTTCATATTAACGCCGACGATTACAGGCAGACCAACACCGCCGGCAACCTGCTGTTAGGGCGACGAAAATTGTGGTGCTAGGAAACAACTGTGAGGAAAAAATACGGAAAAAAGACGCCCGCAGCCGCCTCAATGAAGTCTCTTTTCAAAAAACCATCTCGAAAACTTGCCCCCTCTGGCGCACCCCCCTACGACGACGACGACGACGACAACTACCTGCACTCACCACCACCGTCAGAACCCGTGTCGCCTGCGAGCCGCTCACCCACCAAGAAATTTGCGTCCACGCCGGCGTCGCCTGCCAAAGCCTCCGCCGCAAGTCACGTCCAGCCGCCCGCCTTGCCGGCGCAGGGCTCCAAGCACAGGTCCAAGTCGCCGTCCGCGTTCCGCCAGTCGGGCGCAGCGGCTTCTTCGCCCCGGCTGAAAAAGAGCTCGGCGTCATCTTCTGTGCCGCGGCAGAACCACTCGTCCGCCCCTGTCCGACCGGGCTCGCTTTCTTCTGCCTCCCCCTCGTCTTCGTCTCCTCGTCGGCGAAAGATCGATCCTGACATCCATCCCCTCAATCTTCCGCCCGAGGAACGCAAGCGTCTTTCCCTTCTCTCCACCATGTCGTCGACCCGCAACTCCATGGACACGGACAGGGACACGCCCGACGTCGTGACGTCCGGTGCCGCCACGCCATCCTCACCAAATCCTCTGCAAAAGCAGCCGCAGCCCCAGGTACCTGTCAGTCGCCCTTCTCCTGCCCTCATCGTCAAAGCATTGCGTTAACCCTTTCCAACATAGAAGCGCTCGCAGTCACCACCTCCAGCGGTCTCGCCGCCACCTGCGCAGTCCCCCTCCTCGCCGCCTGCAGCCACAAACGGAACGGTTCCTGTGAATGGCAGCAACGGCGACGTGCCTGTACCCCCGCCGCACAAGTCACCTGCCCCAACACTCCTTGAAGAAGCCGAGGCATTCAAGAATGCAGGCAACAAGTTCTTCAAGGAGAAGAGCTACCCCTCCGCCATCGCAGAATACACAAAGGGTAATATTGAATGGCTCTGCCACGGCCTGTTACCATTCTCATGACAAGATGCTAATGCGTGCTTTCCCCTCTCCCATTGGATAGCTGTCAATTTGGTTCCCGACTCATCAACCTTCTTGAGCAACCGCGCGGCGGCGTACATGTCTGCCGGCAACTACTCGTCCGCTCTGGAGGACTGTCTGCGCGCTGCAGACCTCGACCCACAGAACCCCAAGATTCTCCTTCGTTTGGCTCGGATCTACACCAGCCTTGGCCAGCCAGAGGATGCCATCGTCACCTTCAACCGCATCCAACCACCGCCGTCCGCAAAGGACATGGCCGCTGCCAAGGAGATGTTGCACCATGTCAATGCGGCACGTGACGCCCTTGAAAACGGCACTGCCGGGTCTATGGTACTCCATGCCCTGGATATGGCAAACCGGCTACTGGGACCTGGTGCCCTGCCGCCCCGCAAGTGGCAGCTGATGCGCGGCGAAGCCTATCTGAAGATGGCTGGCGAAAACAATATCGGCGAGGCCGCAAACATTGCCATTTCGCTGCTGCGTTTCAACAACAAGGACCCCGAGGCCATCACGCTGCGTGGTCGTGCCCTCTACGCACAGGGCGACAACATCCAGGCCGACCGGCACTTCCGCCGTGCCATCGATCTTGACCCGGACAACAGGGCTGCTATCAAGTGGCTTCGAGTGGTCCAAAAGCTCGACCGCATGAAGGAAGAGGGCAACAAGGAGTTCAGGGCCGGCAACTGGCAAGCGGCCATTGACAAGTACACCGATGCACTGTCGATCGACCCGTCCAACCGTAGCATCAATTCCAAGCTGCTGCAAAACCGCGCCTTGTGCCGCCTTAAACTGAAGCAGTACGACGAAGCGATTGCCGACTGCGACAACGCCATCAGCCTTGACCCTGCATATACCAAGGCCCGGCGGACCAAGGCCAACGCATACGGGCAGGCTGAGCGCTGGGAGGATGCTGTGCGCGAGTGGAAGGCACTAACCGAGAGCGAGCCGGAGGACCGAAACCTGATGAAGGAGCTGAAACGTGCAGAGCTGGAGCTCAAGAAAAGCCAACGCAAAGACTTTTACAAGATTCTCGGCGTGCCCAAGGATGCTGATGAGAAGGACATCAAAAAGGCATATCGGAAGCTGGCTGTCGTACACCATCCGGACAAGAATCCCGGCGATGCAACCGCCGAAACCCGTTTCAAAGACATTGGCGAGGCATATGAAACATTGAGCGACCCAACGTACGTTCTAACTCCGTGCCTTCCCCCACGCTTCTAACCTACATTCGCTAACTCTCTTCAAGAAAACGCGCCCGTTACGACAGCGGCGAGGACCTCATGGATCCCTCGGACATGTTTGGCGGCGGCGGCGGCGGCATGCACGGCGGCATTGATCCTGAGATTCTCTTTGGCATGATGGGCGGCCAGGGTGGCGGAGGCTTTGGCGGCTTCCCCGGTGGTGGTGGCGGTGGCGGCGGCTTCCATCAATTCAACCACGGCGGCGGATCTCGCCAGCGAGGCGGCTTCCCGGGCGGCTTCCAATTCCAGTGACAACCCGCACGAGAGGAGGAGACAGACGGGCGATCTGAGGACGACCTTTCCAGCGATGACGAGGAGGTCGACAGACCGAGAGATTCGGCACACGGCCGTTACTTTGCCAAGCACCAACCCGATGCAGGAAGAAAGCCTGCCGACCATGCCTCTTGGACGGCCAACGTCATGACAGACAGAACGATGGCGCGGCGCGAACAATTACTTGCCACTGTACGGCGCGTCGGCCTGGTCTTTCTAGCTGCTCTTGTCCTCCTCCCTCCTGCCTTGGTCGTATCCGTGGCAAGTGCATTGGCGCTGGTGCTTGCCGTTGTGCAACTCCTCCGTTCGACGACGTCAAAACGAAGTGCAATATGATGCAGGAGATTCGCCGGCCGCGGGGAGCAGTGCACTCGACCCATTCCGGCCTTTTCCTTGCGGGGTTCAGGGGCATACTGCTATTGCCGTGCTGCCAACTTCCTCTCTCCCACTCCGCACTCCTTCTCTCCATGCTCTGTCCCCTTCCACACATACTTGAGCCTTCGAATCGCCTGCCGGCACCCGTGCTATACACACAACTCCTTCCTTGTCCATACCGCTTCTTTTACAGTTGTCTTATTCCAATGGCCAGATATTAGACTCGGATTCTCCAGACCGTCATTGAACAGTTCTCGCGTTCTTCACTTTGTCTTCCATTGGGTTACGAGACATTTTCTGCTTGCTTACAGGATGGGAAAGGTTGACAGAGTGCCTTACTACACCGTCGCTTTCTCTTCCCTTTGCCTTGTATCGCATCTTTCTGTCTAGACCAGGGCGTCGTCGGTAAAAAAACAATCAAATAATTCAGGACTCACCTCAGGTACTCTGCGATCCGTACCTGCTCATATTCGACTCGCTATTTTGTGATCGTCGTGTTTACACCACGGGACAAGCTTTTCCCCATATTTCCTGGTTTGTGTCTCTGAGTGTTTTCCAGAGCAATCCTTGCAAAAAGGACAAAACGGCAATCAGGGGCCTGTCGCAAGGGGTCAGAAGGCTTGTGCTTATACAGTGCGGAGTAGTCGGATGAACAGTGTTATAGCATGTTAACACCCATACATGGACAGTGTACCATATAAAGTTTTGACTGTACGCGCGCCCGAGCGTCTTACCAGAAGGCCACGATTCAAGAACTCTCAAGAACTGACTGGCCAATCACATTTTAGCTCCTAATTTTTAGATTGAGTTTAGAAGACTGTCCGCCAAAAAAGAGGTGTCCATTTGAACGTCAACAGAACGTTCCTCGTTCTTTTCCTCTTCCATCCTCCTCTTTCCCGGCCGCAACCCCAGCATCACCACATCGCGGAACATCGAGGCCAGTCGTTATGCTGGTCGTAAATCTCTGGAGGAGCCTCTGAGATTCCCTGCTGTTCTGTTCCTTTGCTTTTCTTCTCCCTTGGCAAAGTTCTCTTCATCGTCCGGATGTCGCTGATTCAGTAGCCCTCGAAATCTGGCCATCACTCTCGAAGACTGTTCGAAGCACTTCCCTCCGCTCTTTTCTTTCTCTTCAACATCCCCTTGACTACTTTTTTCGTCTCTTCGCTCACCCGCTTTCGGTGCTCGCCGTCTGATTTCGTCGCAACCGTTCTCTTGCGAACTGCGTGTGTCGAAGAAACACACCCACTTTTTGTTTATTCGATTTCTCTCGATCAGAGAACCAGTCCGACTCTTTTCCCTATCACCTTTGCCGTGCCCTTCCTACCGCAACCATGAGCTCCGAGTACGCATACGACGAGACAGGCCAGCTCTGGCCGTTCTTCGTCTTCACTCTCTCGGTCATCATCACCCTCCCTCTGACCTATGTCCTCCTGAGCGGATTCGGCGACCCGGCAGCGGTTTTCCCACGCATCCAGTCTTTGTTCCGACACAATCACTCCGACATTGTCGAGGCCCAGCGCGCAAAGTATCGTCGCCAACAGCGGCGGCTGGGCCTCATCCTGGCCGTCGTCGTGGGCTGGGCCACAATAGCCTACATGCTGTACCTGATACAATTCGCCGAAGCGCCAATCATCCAGCGCACATGGAACCCCTATGATATCCTGGGCATCTCTGAGGTACGGTTTTTTGTTGCACACCTCTGTATGTTCGATCACTAACCTCTCAATAGTCCGCTTCAGAAAAGATCATCAAGAGCACCTACAAGAAGCTGTCGCTCAAGTTCCATCCCGACAAAGTCAGACCCGACCCGTCCAAGAACGAGACCCTCGAGACGCTCAACGATCGCTACGTCGAGATTTCGAAAGCCTACCAGGCGCTGACTGACGAGGAGGTTCGCAACAACTACCTCTTGTATGGCAACCCGGACGGCAAGCAAAGTATGAGCATCGGCATCGCCTTGCCCAAGATCATGGTGTCCGACGGCAATGGAAAGTATGTCGTGCTGCTGTACTTTTTGCTCTTTGGCGTGTTGCTGCCATACGTTGTGGGATCATGGTGGTACGGCACCCAGAGCCGGTCCAAGGAAGGTGTCCTCATGGAGAGCGCCAACCGCCTTTTCCGCGAGTATGCCGCAGACATTGACGAAGCGGGCCTCGTATCTGCCCTCTCCACAGGAAAGGAGTTTGACAGCGTCCTGCCTGGCGACAAGACCGATTCTGGGCTTGCCACCATCGAGGCGCGCATTACCGCCCCACCCCCCTCCTCGTCTGCGGCCTCTGAGGACGGTGTTGCCTCCGAGCCCGCCGCACTGACGGTGGCTGGCCTGTCCGCCACTGATCGTGAGAAGCTCGAAAACCTTGACAACGGCGTCCGGCGTAAGGTCTTGGCTTTGTTGTGGGCCTACTTGGGTCGCATCGAACTTGGCGATGCCACGCTCGAAACATCCAAGTTCGAGGTCGCGCCGATCGCAAACGCTCTTACCCGCTCCTTTACCGCCATTGCTCTTGCCTATGGCGATACCGGCCCGGTTTTGGCATCCATCAAGGCCGGCCAGCTCATTATTCAGGCACTCGCACCCAAGTCATCACCGCTGCAACAGCTTCCGCACATCACACCGTCGATTGCCAAGGCCATCGAAGGCGATTCTGTCACGCCGCTCTCTGTCCAGGCTCTTTTTGATCTTCCGGACGCAAAGCGGAGAAAGGTTGCGACCGGCAAAGACCGCCTGACCGAGGCACAATACAAGGAGGCTCTGAATGTTGCAAATCAGCTGCCGTACCTCCGCGTCAGCAAAGCATTCTTCAAGGTACCAGGTGAAAAGTACATCATTCCTTCTTCGCTTGTCAGTCTTGTCGTCAAGGGCAGATTCATTCCGCCCGGATACGGAGCTGCTGCACCAGAGGTGGATGAGCTCGATCTGCTCGACATTGACCCGGCGGAAGACGATATCGACGCGATTACTGGCCGGAAACCAAAGCATGTCGTGGGTAAGAACCCAGATGGAAGCGCTATCATGTCGGATGTCGGAGGCGAGAACCCAGTGCTGCCACCATTGGCGTACGCTCCGTATTTTGCGCGGGACTACTCGCCGCGCTGGCAGGTGTTCCTGACCGACTCGAAGCAAGGCAAGATGGTCGTGCCGCCATTTACCTTTACAGCATTCGACAGGCCGCTCTTCAAGGAGGATGGCAAGACGCCGACCTTCAACGTACAGACTCTGAAAGCGCAGTTCATGGCGCCTCCTCAGGCCGGCCAGTACACTTTTGTCATGCACGTTATGTGCGACAGCTACATTGGCTTCGACACAAAAACCGAGGTGACGCTGGTGGTGAAGGATGCGAGCCAAGCCGTCGACATGGCCACCGAAGACGAGATCAGCGACCCAGAAGAAGGTAAGCAGGACAAGCAATTAATGCGAATGGCCCAAGTGGTTCTACAAAAACATCAATGACTAACCGATCCGTGTTTCCAGATACGATCGCTGGCATCATGAGTGCAGCAAAGGGCGGGCCCGTGCAGCGGGCGAAGATCAAGCCGGCCGAGGCTGACTCGGAGGAGGACGACGAGAGTGGCACGGAAGAAGAGGCCGACGACACAAGCGACACAAATACAGACACAGAAGCTGAAGACTAGACGGGGGTTTGAGGGGCTGCTCTTGTATATAAGCTAGGATGTTGGTTTATGTTCCATTTTTGGTGCTGAATGGAGGCAAGGGAGAAAAGAACTTGAGAGCAGAAAACGCTTGTCGGGAACAGATATGAACCTCCATTGGGCCAGGCGTTTGACTGTTTATATTTTTTGTACAGAAAGGTAGAACAAAAAGGTTGACGATTCTCAAGAGCTCATCGTAAGCGCTGTGTGGATGCCAACGTCTCAACAGACGGTCACCACCGAATTTTCTCGAGCCTCGAGCAGGTTTATATGGCAATTTTGGGTTTGTTTTATTTTGCGAAATAACATCGGACACGATTAACCAATCCAGTTTTTTCAAAGAAAAACTCACACATGGGAACGCCATCGCTGAATGCAACCCCTCCCCCTCGTTTTTTTCTTTCCCCCGGTCTACTTCCGACAAGGCTCGCCCGTCGCTCACTGCAGCAACTCTTCGCACGTCCAGTCTTCGTAGAAGCCATCCGGCATGTACCGCCGCACAATCAACGGAACCTTCTTCTCGCGCAGCTCCTTCATGGCAATCTGCAGCGGGTCTGTCTCGCCCTCGAGATCGACGAGAACCGGGGCGTTCATGCTATTTGGTTTTGTTAGCAAGGGACGAGAATCCATGGGGGCTTTTTTGCATTTGGCGAGCTCCTCTTCGAGCCGGCTTCATACCTGATTTGCAGTGCTCGTGTCCCGAGAATACGTGCGCGCTCGTATTTGGTCATAAACGGCGTCGTCGTGCGCTTGTCGTTGGGGATCTTCTTGTCCTTGAGCGACTTGACGTTGTTCACGCGGCCACCGCCGTTCTGGTTGCCGTTCTTCTGGTTCGCGGCGGCCGACGGGTCACCCGAGACAACAATGTCCATATCGTCGTCGCCGTGGCCGTTGACGCCATTCTGGTATTCACCGGCGCCGGCGCCGGCCTCGACGTCCTCCTCACCCTCGGGCACCTCAGGGTCGAAGTATTCTTGGATCTCGTCCTCTTCGTACAAAGGCTCGTCGCTAGAAGGTAGGAAGCAATGTTAGATCTCTAATCAACATGTCGCGTACGCACATGGGTCGTCTTCCACCCTTCCGCTGTCGCAGAAAACGTCTCCGTCTCCTCTGCCCCCCTTTGTGACTTACGGTCCGTTGCCCGCATCATCGTCGCCGTAGTCAGACATCTTGTGTGGATCGTGGCAGCAGGAGAGTAGTATTCAGAGAGTCGCTATAGAGAGTGTAAAAGCCTCTGGAGGATGGGATGAGTGTTGCGTGGCCGGCGGTGAGTTCGCGACGTTGGAGGAGGTTGCTGCTCTGTTTTCTTTGTCCATTTGAATGCGAACAGAAAAAAAGTTTGGAGGGACCAATACTGATTGGCCCGTGCGCAAGCACCCATGGTGGCTGAACGCGCGAACTGCTATCGATAAGGTGAAACCCACCTTTTTTCGTCTGAACAATATTTCTCTGGCAAAATTCGTTTTCGATCGAGATTCGACATTCCATCTCTCAACGAGCTCCGTCCAACCCAGGACAAGACGAAAGACTCCCGAACGGCACTCCCCATCATAATGCGGAAAAATGAAGCGAAAAGCGACAGAAGCGTTGCTGGCCGAGCGACCTGCGCCACTACCAGACCAGCAGCAAACCAAAGGTCGGTCAGATTGCTTGTACGCTCCAGAGGCTTTTTGCTAGGAGATATCTAACTTTGCGACACAGTCCCAGACTCTTATGAGATACTAGACGAACGGGAAGCCTCGACAGGCGATGACAAAGACTCTCAAGATGACCACAGCGCGCACGCCTCCGAGGCGCACACAGCGACTCCACTCACCACTGCCCACACGACGACAACGGCTGTATCGCGACGCTTCCCGTCAGACCTCAAGACCATACCATGCACTTGGCCAAACTGCAACAAGACGTTCAACCGGCCTGCACGGTTGACATCGCACTTGCGGTCACACACCAACGACCGGCCTTTCAAGTGCCCCGACTGCCCCAAGGCGTACCTCGAGGAAAAGCACCTTCGACAGCACGTCAAAGGCTCACACACACAAGAACGCCAGTATGTGTGTACTGAGTGTGGGAAGGCGTTCCTGACGGCGACGCGCTTGCGGCGCCATGCCGCCGTGCACGAAGGCGAAGAGCGGTTTCGTTGTCGCGGGTACGACGACTCGTGTACACGCACGTTCCGCAAGCACCAGACGCTGCAGCGGCACATTCGCGTCGACCATCTTCAGCAGCCAGCATTTGTGTGCAGCCACGCGCTCCCCGCAGCGCCAGGAGGGGGGGGAGAAACAGCACCTGCACCTTGCGGGGCCGTCTTCGACAGCGCCGGGGCGTTGCGGCGGCACGCTGAGCGCGAGCACGCGGAACCCAAATTCTGGTGCGAGGAGTGTTCCGCGTCGTCGACCGGCACGAGAACCGGCTTCGCCACTCGGACGCTTCTCGAAGCGCACATGCGGCACGAGCACGTCACTTGCCCGTTCTGCGATGTGCGCTGCACCGGCGGGCCTGCCGAGCTGCACAGGCACATTGATACGTACCATTCGGGCAAGAGCTTGGCGGACCGGAAAACAGTCGCGTGCCCGCATACGGACTGCGGCAAGACATTCACACGAAAGCCGAATCTCCATGTACATATTCGTGCCGTCCACGAGGGATTGCGGTTCGTTTGTGGCGCTGGCGCCGGCGCCGATACAGACACAGAAACAGGCGCAGGCGAGACCGATGGGACCGACGACGGAACAGGCCTCCAGGACCATGGTGCCGCAGGCCATCGGCTTGCGCTTGCCGGCTGGGATGCGCGGGTGGAAGGGTGTGGGCGTGGCTTCGTGTCCAAGATGAAGCTGGTGGAGCATATTCTCTACGTCCATCTGCGCCGCGAGCGACCACCAGCGCCAGCGCTCATTCTCGCCGCCGCTGACGACGGCCTGGAAAGCACTGGCAGTACTGGCGATGCTAGTGCATATGCTACGCCGTCCACGGATAAACTCATCGATGCGCTCCTGGGTACCAACCGTACGCTGGCCTGTACGGTTGCAGATTGTACCGCGCGATTCGTGCGGCACCACGATTTAAACCTCCATGTTCAGCGCGAGCACGGCTCTGCCACGGGAAACGAAATGGATATCAACAATGATGATGAGTTCTGGATCGGCGCTGGAGATGATCCTGATGGCAACTATTTCCAGAACTTTAACGACCATGCCGCCGCAGACGACGACGACGACGACGAGATGTTCGGCACATTTGTGGACGTGGATGCGAACGGGAGCACGGTCAGCATACCGTCAGCTCGCCGCGTTGATAACGACGATGAGTTACAGTGGCGGATGGACGAGGCCGAAATGCGGCGACTGATTGGCGGTAACGAAGGCGATGGTCACGGTAGCACTGACGCCAGCCACGCCAACTTGGATCCGGACTTGTTCGTTTGAGGTTTCTTTCTGTTTTTCTTTGGCGTTGTGAACTTCTAGATACCCACGGGGCAAGACGACGGCTGGGCTCACCGCGGGCGCCAGAGACAGCACTTTGTTTAGATCTTTGTCTTTTGGAAAAAGGCTGCCTATCCCCTATATACAAAAATGGCTTTTGTTTCTGTCCTAGTGCGCGCCAATCGCATTGCTCAGTCCTAACAAGAGCATGCCGACAAAGGCAAACCCAGTAGACAGCTGCTGGTTGTGATGCAGTGTCAGGCTCTCCGCAAACAGCTGCAGTGCTACGGCCACCATGATGCCCGCCGTCACTGCAAAGAGGATGCCGTAAGCCGTGCCATTGTTACCGCCGCCGCCATCGCCATTGTTGCGTCCCAGAAATTTCAGCCAGATGGCGGCCACGCCCGCGCCTACCGGCTGACTGAGGCCGCCAAACGCCGACGCCCATAGAATTGCGCGCAAGCGGCTATTCAGAGCCATGTACAGCGGCAGCGCCATGGAGAACCCTTCGGCAATGTTGTGCACGAAGAGGGCCAGGAAGACGTTGAAACCCAGCGCCGAATCGGCATGGTTGGTAGCAAAGGTGATAAAGCCTTCGGGGAACTTGTGCAAGCCGATGGCGAAGACGGTCTGTAGACCAATCGACAGGAAAGCATTGGCAGGTACATGGTGGTGGTGAGGTTGTGCCTGCCCGTGTAGGCCTCCTTCCACGTCGTCCTCCTCATCAGAACAGACATCGCGGTCTTGGCCAGGTTCGTGGCCGTGGTCCTGGTTGTGGTCAAAGCCACAATGGCGGCCGCCGCCGCTTTCCTCGAGGCCAGCGTTGGACACATTCGTGGAGGAAGATTCGCCGACACTCGGTGCTAGATATGTCTGAGGGTCTCCTTCATGCAGTTCTCCATGGTCATGTGGATCCTGTCGACACTGGCAGTCGGCTTCGCCCGGTGGAAGAGCAGCTTGGGCCCTCCGAATGCCGTCTCTGCTGACGCTGCTCTCTTCCACAATAACGGGAATCGTTGCTGCCTCCCCGCCAGGAAGGTGCATTGTGCCATCCACACCCGGGATTCCGGCACCGACTGGCGCTGTGATAGGGCGCTTCAGTGTGGTCCCAATAGCGCTGCCGGTCGCCGACGGCCTCCGAACACTGAAAATCCTCTTGCATTCTTGCCCACATGGATCGGTATATCCAAAACATGGCCCGCTTTCGTCGCAGTTGGACTTGACGTCCTTTACAAACGACAAAACACGGTTGCGAACTTCAACCATTGGTGGGCGCGGCAAAGAGCCACCGGCGTTGCCACTGCTCAGCAAAGGTGTTGACTCGGTCGCGGCTCCGGGTATAAGGACCGATCCGGTCTGCCAAAGGTGTTTCTGTGAAGCCCGCCTCGGCGTACTGTCGACAATGTCATGGCTGTCCGAACGAGCTACATGGGCTTGTTGGTGGTGGTGGTCGCCCTCGGTGTGAGAATGCCCAGCTGAATGCTCTGCATTGCCAAGTTCGTCATCCCCAGTCCCATCCGCCCCATGGGAGTGGTTGCAATCGACCACATGGGACGGCATAAAGCGGTGAATGATGCGCGATATGATCTGCATGCCGACAAAGCCCAAGGCAAAGCCCGCAATCATAAAGAAGCCCGCTGCTTGTTGACTCTGGCCGGCTTCGACAAGGTAAGTCTTCGACGAGGGTAACATGCTGAAGAGAGAGGAGAACATCTACCACAGTTAGTTACCTTACGGCTCATATCGAATATGGACAACGAAATGGTACGGACCATAACGCCAAAGCTGAGGCTCAGCGAGGCAGACAGAAAAGCCCTGCTGTCCTGGATGTTGAAGCCCTTCTTCCCAGGTAGAAGTCTGATGAAGACGTCGACACACACAATACATGCTCCGAAGCAACATGCTTGGGTGAAGGTCAGCAGGTGGCTTAAAAAGAGAGAAGCGTCACCTGGCTGCTGGCATACCTAGGGCACTGATAACGCAGAGGATCCAGCCTCGTGTGTCATCTGGCGCGGTGTCTCCCGGCTCCGTGGTCCTTATTTGTATCGAATGCATAGCTGTAGAGGCAACAGAGACAAGAAGGAAGGGAATGCGAGGTCAACTGAAGTGAAAGACAGGTGGCAAAATCAAGGATACACGCAGTCCAGGAGCGTGTTGCAGTGACGTCTACCCGGTCCGAGTTATAGACGGAGCCCCTGGTGGGACAGTCCCATGAACAGTTTCTCCAGCGCTTCAGGTGCGTAAGTCAGAAGGAGGAGAGCCAGATCGTGTAGAGGACGAGAGAAACGTTTCAACGACTGGTGACGTAAGTGGCCTGGTTAAGGAATACAAGCTTCCGACTAGGCGCTCAGCTGAATAGAAACATGGCCCGAGAGGGGAGTGACGAGAGTGCGAAGCCGGATCATGGGAAAACGTGACGGTAACGGACTGTCAAGAGGTCGAGGCCGGAGGTGTCGCAACAGGTTGTCGCGAGCTGAAGTGGAGATGCGTGTCCATGGTCCAACCAGTGGCGACCAGTTGCCAAACCTTCCCCAGAATGGTGAGCTAAGCCGAGAGGAACGTACTCCATATTCTAAATTCTGCCGCCTTCCACCGCCAAAAAGCTGGATAAAGAAATCCTTATCGAAAATAGTTTGCGGAGTGAGGCTCACGCTGAGAGAGCCTTACTGTTCGCACTGTATATACAGGTTACAGTACAGTAAGTTTTGACTAAAAGAATGTATAGAGTGTATATTCACAGTGCCATACTGTATCTGGATAATGCTGACCTGCGTAACTCTAACCGCTGGAAAAATTTCATGTGAGGCAGCCAATCAAAATGCTGGGTTGGCAGTAGTAGCTATCCTGGAGCGGGAGAACAGCTCTCGGTCACTCGGACGGCCCAGACTCAGAGAACTGAAGGACTGGACAGTGGACGGTACGGAGTATTACGGGGTATCTTACGGAGTACTAGGTACTCCGTACAGATTGCGTCCATGGCGGGACAGCGTGACGCAGAGAAGCAGGCGAACCCGGAATACTACTCCGTAAAGTGGCTGTCTTTAGCGCCACCTGACCTGCCAGAAGGCTGTGTTCCTGACCCAGGCGCTAAAAAAAGTTTAGATCTTGGAATGAACCAACGTTTTGTCTCAGGCGGTCTCGTGAAGCATCACCACCACGTCTCAGCGACCTGTGCAGCTCCTCAGCTGTTCACCCTTGACCTCGACTCCTAGCAGCGGATCGGCAGAAACGGGTCAACACCCAGCACGACGGACCCTGTGCTCCTAAACTTTGCCTCCTTCAACAAGTCATTCTTTACCGTCTTCACCTCGAGCCTGCTGCCTTCCTGTCTTTCTCCGCTCCTGTGGCAGCGTATATAAATACCAGATATCATTCCCCGGGCCCACCGGCGCACTCTCTTCACAATGTCAAAGTCCACGATTGCCGTCATCGCCGCCGTCAGCGCTGGAGCAGGTGCCGCCGTCACCGCAGCCATGTACTCACTTCGCTCCGACAAGCCGGCCGACAAGCCGACAACCCTTCCCAGGAAAACCGCTGCCGTCCCAGCGTCACAAGTCCTCAGCGCACCTCCACCGGTGCCCGCACGTGCTCCATCCAGTCTCGCGCCGACCAGCCCGCTCGTCGATCCGGCCGGTCTTTTCCAATACGGGTTCCCGGGGCCCGTGGCCGACCTGGCCAGCCGAAGTGCAATTGTGTCGTCGTACGACCGCCGACTGCGCAACCCGCACTGGGTTGCCGAGCACATCACGCCGGCGTCCCTGTCAGTGCGCGAGGGCAACCGGGGGCACAGCGTCTTCACCGAGGACACGGCGGTGCCGGAGCTGTTCCGCGCCAAGCTCAAGGACTACTTCCGGTCGGGCTACGACCGCGGCCACCAGGTGCCGGCAGCCGACTGCAAGTGGAGCCAGGCGGCCATGGACGAGACGTTCTTCCTCACCAACATGTGTCCGCAGGTGGGCGAGGGCTTCAACCGCGACTACTGGGCGCATTTCGAGGACTTTGTGCGCCGCCTGACCACGCGCTACCCGAGCGTCCGCGTGGTCACGGGCCCCTTGTACCTGCCGAAGCGCGACGCCGTCGACAACAAGTGGTACGTGCGCTACGAGATGATTGGCAACCCGCCCGCCGTCGCTGTGCCGACGCACTTTTACAAGGTCATCTTTGCCGAGACGGTGCCCTCCTCGGGCGGCGCGCCAGGCGACAGCAGCGCACCCGTGGCGCTGGGTGCGTTTGTGCTGCCCAACGCGCCGATCCCCAACGACAAGCCGCTGGCCGATTTCGAGGTGCCGCTGGAGGCCGTGGAGCGCGCATCGGGCCTCGAGTTCGCGTCTAAGCTGCCACCGCAGCGGCGCCGGCGGCTCTGCGCTGAGACGGCGTGTTCGATCATGGTCAAGGAGTACGCAGACCGGCAAAAGGCTTTTGCCAAGGGCAATTCACGCTCGCCGTCGCCAAAGTAAGGATGGGTTTTAGTTGTCTTTTTTCTGTATTTTGGCCTTCTGTCTGCTCAGAGTCGGGTCTTGCATAAGTAGCATACATAGCATTCGTTACCAATAGTACTATACTCCATTAGACGTCCAAACAGACGACGACGGGGACCGTCACTTTCGAGAGACGTACAAAGACGCGGTGCCTCTTGCCTGGACTTGTCAGGCACCTGTCTCTCATGCAGCCCACGCGAGACGTTCCAACGTGTTATCTTCAAGAGGTTACCTGTATATATGAGTACCTAGGTGCCTACCTAGGCACAGTATATTTCCATGCCCGAGTGAACTGGTGCGTGCAAAATCGTGCAAAATCGTTTCCTCGAATACAAAAATCAACGCTACTAGATGCTTTTCAGCAAGAGAATAACTAAGAACGCCCGTTTCTCGGACTTTGTTCTGACCCACGCCGTACAGGACTTGCCGTTTCAGGCGCAAGAAACCTGCCTTGCCGACTACCGCCGTTGCGTATATGCGCCCCGCTTCTGTTCTTCCCGCAAGCTATCTTCTTGGCTGGGCAACGGCCCGCGTCTACGCAGGTCCGCGGCGGATTGCTGGTGGTCTTGGCCCAGTCCAGGTACACCTAGGCCTGGTACACCTAGGCCAGGTACACCTAGGCCAGGTACGCCTAGGCCTGGAAGCACGCCGTGGAAGCCCGGCGGTGGTGGGGGCGGTAGTGGTGGCGCAAAGTTGGAGCCAGGCGGTGGCGGCGGCAGTGTGATCCCGGCCTTTTTGATGAGCTCGAGCATTGTGGCGGGGTCGGGCGGGTTCTTCGGGTCGACCCCAGGGATCAGCGGAGGGAAGACACCACCGGCTGCAAGGACACCGGGGGGAGGCGGTGGCGGCGGTAGTGGCAAGGCACCTCCGAGGCCCGGCATGGACAGCCCGGGTAGCAGCGGCACACCACCGGCGGCAGCGGCCACACCTGGCCACTGCTGCTGCATCTGCTGCTGCTGCTTGAGCGGCAGCTTCTGGTCCACAAGGCCCTCCATCTCATCTTCCATTTCCCGCTCTTCCTCCTCTTGCCGCTGGCGCCGGTTGCCGCGACGGTCCCACGTGCCCTGCGCCTCCGCTGCCGCCTCACCAATGTGGTACCGGTCGCGCGAGACGTCCTCGCCGGGGCGCGCGCGCGTCCAGAAGCGGGTGATGCGGTCGTTGGACCCCGACACAAGAATATGGCCAAGCGGGTGCCAGTCGAGCGACCAAATTGCAAAGTCGTGCGCGTACGGCACTCGGTGGGCAGGGAAGATACTCTGTGCGGGTGCCGTGGAGGGATCGGGGCTGTCGTACGGGGCGATCGTCACAGGCTGGCCCGGCGGCGTGTTCGGCTCGTCGAGCAGGTAGTGGAACAGAGAGCCGTCGCCACCGCCCGTGCTCAGCAGGTTGCCGTGGATGGGATGCCAGGTCAAGGTGGAGATGTCCTTTTCGTGGCCGCGCAGCAAGCAGATGTCGCGCATGGTGCGCAGGTCAAAGACACGCGCCGTCTGGTCGCGTGCCGCCGTGGCCAAGCACCAGCCTCGCACGCGCTCGAATGCGGTTTTGGTAATGGTGTTTTTGTGGCCGTGCAGCGTCGTCAGGCAGCGTCCCGAACGCGGGTCCCATAGCTTGACAAGATGGTCTTTGGAGCCGGATACGACCAAGCCCTTGGTCGGGTGCCAGTCACACGTCTTTGCGTCCCAGCCGTGTCCGGTCAGTGTGGTCTCGGGCCGGGCAGCCGCAAAGTCGTAGATCTTGAGGGTCGAGTCGTCGGAGGCGGTGACGAACTTGGCATCGGTCGGCGCAAAAGCAAGGTCGCGGATGGGCTCTGTGTGAGCGTTGAAACTCTCGACATTGTTGAAGTTTGGCTGCCAGTACTTTATGACACCGTCGTGGTCGGCCGAGATCAGCCAGTCGTCGCTATAGGAGTACGCCAAGGCGCGGATGGCCGAGTCGTGGGCCTGCATGATGGTCTCGAAATTGAAGCCCGTGCCGTTCCAGAGCGTAAACTCGCCGCTGCTGGAGGCCGTCAGCAGACGCCGGCCTTCAGGCGTCCACCGGACAACATTGACAGGGTGCTTGATCTTGTTGAGCGACGAGTGAAGGTGGCGTGTTGGTACGGTGTCGGCGGCGTTGGTGACTCGCGCGGCCGGCGGCAGCATCTGAGACAGGGTCAGCCTAGAGGAGAACAAGGGCTAGAAGCAGGTCGTCCATACATCGACAATGTAGCTCGGGCTCGGCCGCTCGACCTCGCCAACGTAAGCATCGCGGAACTTTGGCTGGCGATGGCGCATCCAGTGCACCAAGGTGGCGCCGTAGTCCGTCACCGGTCCTGGCGGCAGTTGTTAGTTTGGCAACTATCCGGGATCGCGTCCACATGGCTACTTACGCCGTCCTCGCATTCTCGCAAAGCTCCCATCTTGGCCGTACCCGCCAGCACCACCACCACTGGGACCATGCTGTCCTCCACCACCTCCGTATCCTCCGCCGCCTCCGTAGTTCCCTCGCGGCTCGTACGCCATGGTCCGCACGCGCGGAGGTTTGTTTAGGTGGCGTGCCGGTCGGTCTATGAGGAGGATGCAGGATGTGTTGGGTTATGCTATGTGGGTGTGGTCGCGTTTTGCACAGACTTGCGGGTCAGCGCCGAAGGAAAGCGGCCAGCAAAGCTCTGCCAGCCTTCTGAAGCTCCAGTGGGCGTTGACTGTGATTGGACAGCGTGTAGAATGAACATCGTTGCACGTGATTCGCGTCAGTAGCAGCAAGTATACAGAGTATGCAGGTTCACTTGGCTTGCTTGAAACACACCACACGCCAACAAAACCACGACTGCATCCCATACGTGTCGGCGTCTCTCCAGGATTCCCGGTTTTCTCCGCTGTCCTCCGCTTGCTCTACACCGGTCTCTCGCCCTCCCTCCCGCCATTGACGGCGGACGCTTGGGCTGACGTCGTCCTCTGCAGCCGATGTCGTGCAGCCTCGATGGCTGGCCAATCTCGATGGCCAGATGCCAGTCTGGTGCATAGATTACGTCGTGACGACGTGCATCAAGCACACACACTCAAAGCTGGCCCTGGAATCTAGTGCGCGCCAATTGCATTCTTTGCTTGCATCTGTCGCCATCCTCTCTGCTCGGACACTTGAAACCTGCCAACACACAATCAACCACCTCCTCCTCCTACTGCTAGCTCCTCGCCGATCTTTTTTTGGTTCACCTCTGTCCTGCTGTGACATGGTCGTGACGCCAAGCTCTGCATCCTGTTTATCCTGCAGGCCGGGTTAGCTTCTTGGGCTATCTCTTCCATATTGCCAATTGCCCAGCGAGACCGGGCTTTTGACCGCAGCAATAAGAGACGGGGGGCTGTGCGAGTAGCTGGGCAAGCTGCTATCAGGCTCTGTCTGCACTCTGCAGGATACATTACACTTCCTTTGGCTTGAGCGTAAGCGACGTGACGAGCTGCTTATTGCCCCCAAGAGTCGTCTGGATCATCCATTGGAATGCCCTGTCTCAGCCGTCTGTGATTGTTTAGACCCATGGAGGGAGAAGAGAATCTCCCTCTCGATGCTCTGAATCTATAAATCAGCGAGCTCTCTCTTTTCTGGTCCCTGAAATGCCCGAGTTGTCACTGACTGACGCATTGGCCTAGACAGTGGCCGTGACAAATGCAACTGCTTAGTTCCTGCTTAAGCTTCCTAGTTCCTTCTGAAGCTTCCCCTCCTGCTTTCTTCTTTCTTCTTCCCAGAATGAACTCGTCGTCAATTGGCCGCGCTGCACGATTTACAATTGGCAATGGATGCATCACCATGGACTCGCCCTCTATCTCCAGCCGTGCGTCTGCCTTAGACCCCAGCGCCAGCTCCAGCGCTGACACACAATCGCCTTCACATGCAACGAACAGCGGCAACGTGCACCGCCGCCACAAAGCGCCTCGGCCCGGAACACAAGACAGCCACAATGCCGACGACAGCGACGACAAAGACACCAAGCCGTCCGAGCCGCCCCAGCACGACGACGACACGATCTTGCAGCTGCGCAAGGCCTTCCAGCGCAAGTACCGCCATGTTGCCGCCATCCACTCGCAGGTGCAGCCATCGCGGCTTAGCCACGACAGCGCTACGTTGCCCAGCTTCCTGGGCTTCCGCAACTTAATGGTCATTGTTCTGTGTAAGTGGCAGCTGTCCTCTTGCGTCAGGAAAGCTTCGTGCAGCGCACAGGGAGACTGACGGTGACAGTGGCCGGTAACCTGCGTCTCATGATCGAGAACATTCAAAAGGTGAGCTCCAGGATGCACCCTCAAGCTAGGACAGACACTGACCATTCTGTAGTACGGAGTCCTCATCTGCGTCCGTTGCCACGACTTCCGCCAGCATGACGTCTTCCTGGGCCTCGCCCTCTTCTTCTCCATGCCCATCCACCTCTTCGTCGCCTTCCTCATCGAGCTCGCCGCCGCTCACCAAGCTCAGATCTGGCGCAGACGGACCAGCGCCGCAAAGAAAGTCGGCGGCGACCAGGACGCCAAGCGTACAGGCACGTCCAGTCCAACCGAGGACGAAACACGCCGTTTCACGGCGACCTGGTACCTCATCGCTTACCTGCATGCCGCCAACATCTCGCTCGCTCTGGCCATTGCTTCCTACGTCGTCTACTACCACATCCACCACCCTCTGATCGGGACACTGGCCGAGTTCCACGCCATTATCGTTTGGCTGAAGACGGCTTCTTATGCCTTCACCAACCGCGATCTCCGCCATGCCTACCTTCACCCGTCCCGCGGCGAGCGCGAGGCTCTGCCTGCGCTGTATGCGCTCTGTCCCTACCCGGAGAATGTCACCATGGGCAACTTGACCTACTTCTGGTGGGCGCCGACGCTCGTCTACCAGCCTGCGTACCCGCGGTCGCCTGGTCCCATCCGCTGGACGTTTGTTGCCAAGCGCTTGGCCGAGGTCTTTGGCCTCAGCGTCTTTATCTGGTTCTGCAGCGCCCAATATGCCACGCCTGTCCTGCAGAACTCGCTCGATAAGATTGCGTCGCTTGACTTGTTCGCCATCCTCGAGCGCCTCCTGAAGCTGTCGACGATCTCGCTGGTTGTCTGGCTGGCCGGCTTCTTCGCCATCTTCCAGTCCTTCCTCAATGCGCTGGCCGAGATCATGCGCTTCGGCGACCGTGGCTTCTACGACGACTGGTGGAACAGCCCCAGCTTGGGCTCGTACTGGCGTTCCTGGAACAAGCCTGTGTACCACTTCTTCCGCCGTCACGTCTACTCGCCGCTCATCGGCCGTGGCTGGAGCCCTGCGTCTGCTTCGCTCGTTGTCTTCGCCATGTCCGCTGTGCTGCATGAGCTCGCGGTCGGAATCCCGACACACAACATTATTGGCGTGGCCTTCCTGGGCATGTTCTTGCAGCTCCCGCTGATCGCCATCACCGCCCCGCTCGAGAAGATGCACACCGCAACTGGCCGGTTGATAGGGAACTGCATATTTTGGGTCTCCTTTACTGTTCTCGGTCAGCCCTTTGCAGCGCTCATGTACTTTTATGCTTGGCAAGCCAAGTACGGCAGTGTGAGCAGGCAGGAAACCAGGTGAGCTTTTCAGGCTTTGGATTTTTTTGGTATAAAGGATCGGTTTGGCTCGGGGGAATCTATATACTTGGTTTACGACGAATACATGGTAAAAACAAAAGCGAAAGGCGATGAGTCTGCCCCTTCTCGGTCGTCTTCTACCGCAGCCAACGAGCTTAGATGAAGGGGATCCGGGTGCCCACCCGCTGCTTGTACTGGACGTAGTCGTCGCCAAAGAAGCGCACCAGAAGCTGCTCTTCGTGCCGTATGCGCATGGAAAAGAAGCGCCACAGAACGACGGCGTACCCGGCCAGGCACACCACGTTGCCCAGCACAAGCTGCGTGCCTAGCGCCCACCAGAAGAAACCAAAGTAGCTCGGGTGTCGCAGCCACCCGTAGATGCCGGTCGTGACCAGCGCATGGCTTGTCGCCCGCCGCTGCTGGATCTGGTGGCTGAAGCTGCAGCCGGCCTGGACCATGGCGGCCGTGCGCACGGCCTGGCCGACGGCCACGACGCCGAGGCCGACGTACAGGAGCGCCGGCGGCGGGAAGAGCCACCAGCGGCTGCGGAGCAGCGAGTACCGCAGCACGCACTCGGCGGACGCGGCCGCGTGCGCAATGGCGTACGCCGGCCAGTTGGCCGTCAGCAGGAACGAGTCGACGGTCGCGGCGGGCGTGTTGTACGCGGCCGTCGTCCAGAACTCGAGGAAGTGGAAGGCCGACAGCGCCGCCAGGAAAAAGGGCAGCCGCCATAGCGGCGCCACGCGGTCCACGACCAGGCCGTGCCAGTAGTGCCCTGCAGCATCCGGCCCGACCAGCCAAGGCAGCAGGACAGCCAAAAAGATGCACAAGAAGACGCCGCTCGCGAGCGCGGCACCCAGGCAGCACGCGCGCAGCGCAATGCCCGCCAGCGAGCGCTCCTGGCCGGGATAGAGATCCGCATCCGGCGCACTGGCTGCGCAAGGCGAGATTGCTACATCCTCGTCATCGGAGGAGGTGTCGGACGCGGAAGTGAGCCTGGGGATGGGGTGAGCTTTGTCAGAAGATGACAGGAGAAGGGAGAGCAGCAGGGTGGGGTCATGTGGCGTGGAGGGGAGCTGTTCGGAACGGGACATGGGCAATGACAAAGAGGCGCGGAAGGAACGAAGGGGACTCACCTTGGGCGTCGCTGTACTGAGCCGTTTGTGGCACCATTGCCAAGGAACGCGGCGGGAATCGGGGCGGCCATGGCTTCGCTTTGCGAGACCAAACTATGTTATATTGCAAGCGTGCAGAGGAAGTCGACAAGCTGGGGGGCTGCCAGAGCCAGTGTCGTGTCACTGTCGTGTCGATGAGAACAGCCGTTTTTTGCCTAGTGGAAGACGGTGTTATATATCCAGCGCAAGCCTCGGAGAGTCGACACATGCGCGCTGTCCGGTTCCCATCCTTTCTATTCACCTGGGTTCGAAGTTTGTTTAG
The DNA here is from genome assembly GCA_019925545.1 of Ophiostoma angusticollis. Lineage (NCBI taxonomy): Eukaryota > Fungi > Ascomycota > Sordariomycetes > Ophiostomatales > Ophiostomataceae > Ophiostoma > Ophiostoma angusticollis. Next base: position 73,298 of record JADHKL010000010.1, read on the forward strand.
CCCCCAACAGTCACGTCGTCTGTGTCCTGAGGCGGATGATGCCAGCAGCGAACGCGTTGAGCGTCGTTCTGTGTCATTAGCAAAGGACACGTGACAGCGCTGTTCCTGGTGCACGTGGCATCACAATTGCATCACAGTTGCGAACTTCAAACCAGAACCTGCATAGTAATGCCAGTCGACAAAGAGAGCAGCGGGCTGAAGTATCAATCAACTAGGTACCTAGACAGGTGGTTAAGAAAAAGGGGGCATGTAACCGAAATGCGGATGTCTGCTCTCTTCTATTTTGACCAGCTTGCTGGACAAGGCCTGCTAAAAACGAAGACAGCGGGGTTATCCGCTGTAATATCGGTACTAATACGTACTGTCCAGGGCCCAAAGAGAAGACTTCCATTTCGACTTCCTTTCAATCCCCGCCTGTTCTCTCCTCTTCCGTCCAGAATCTGATTGCATACACGATGGCCCAGCCAAGTTCCGCCCCCAGCGCCAGCCCCAGCGCCAGCGCCAGCCCCAGCCCCAGTGGTACCCCCAGCACACCCGCCGAACTGGCCGAAAACAGGAAGCGAATGGAAGGCGGCCAGCTGCACTATGCCTTTGCGCCAGATCTGGTTGCCGACCGCCGCCGCTGCGCCGACGCCTGCCACACCTTCAACCAGTCGTCCCGCCTGGCGTCACGGCGCGAGCTCGTCGAGCGGTGGGCGGCTGTTGTGCGCGACCAGACGCCGCTGCCGCCTGCCGCGGAGACGCCCGAGGCCGACGAGGCGCTCCTCGCCGAGCACGCGTGGGTCGAGATGCCCGTGCGGATGGACTATGGCTTCAACGTCCGCCTCGGTTCCAACGTGTATGTCAACGCCAACAGCACGTGGATCGATACGGTGCCTATCACCGTGGGCTCGCGCACGCTCGTCGGCCCCAACTGCTCCTTCTACAGCGGCGGCCACCCGCTCGACCCGGCCGTGCGCAACGGCACCAAGGGCCCCGAGTTCGGAAGGCCAATTGTCATTGGGGAGGACTGCTGGCTCGGCGGCAATGTGACGGTGCTTCCGGGCGTGACCATTGGTGACGGCGTGACCGTGGGCGCCGGCAGCGTGGTGACCAAAGACATTCCGCCACACGTTGTCGTCGCCGGAAACCCGGCCCGGATCATCCGCAGGCTCTAGCTCGTCGAAGCGCGGTGTTCAGGGAAGGACGGGCCGTGGCCTCGAAGAATCGCTAGGCGTGTTGGGGAGATGGGAAGAGGAGGTCGGCTTAGCATCAGCGGCGCAAAACACGTTTTACTCTAGCCTGCTTGCGTTGTAACGTTCAGAGGCCGCCCGAGATGGAAAACGACGAGATGATGAGGATGAGAACGTTGATCCAGCCCCAAATGAATGGTATCCATGTCGACATCCAAAAGGGACCGGCCAAGTAGGCGGCGCCGATTCTGGTGATTGTTAGCCAAACCCATGCAGAAAAAGGCAGCCCAATATTTGGCAGGAAGGGGGAGGCGCGTCGAGACACACATCAGACCGACAGCGCTGCCCGCAACCAGAGCCTCAACGCCAGCCACAAGCGTGTACACAATGGGGATGGTCCAGAGGTAGCGCCAGTACTCGGGCCGGCCAGAGAAAACGAGCTGGATGGCCAGCGCAATCAGGGCCGCGCCAATGTGGAAGATGGCGTAGAGGATTGTCGTCCAGAGCAGCGTAAACCGCCATATGTCGTAGAGGTAGTAGAGACTGCCATGCGCGGTCGGGATCTGCGGCGGCCAGTACAGGCCAGGGAAACCGGGCGTCCTGTATCCCGGCGGTGGGTGGTTGAAGTCCACAAAGGCGGTTCTGCGAGGAAGAAAGACGTCAGTACTGGACAGGGCACGACGCGCGGCGAAAAGAAGCAGGAGATGGCACGTACGAGGTGGCCACGGCCGCGGCTGTGCTTGGCGACGACATGGCAACGGCTAAGAGACGGCCATTGTTGCTTGGGGTCTGTGTTGTGTCTGTTGTATTTGGTGATGATGGGACGTTCACAAGCTAGCCTCAAGCTGAGCTCTACGCACCCGCTTATATGCACGTGTTGATTATGCACATATCCGGGGTTACCAACATACAGCAACATCGCAACGATTCAGGGTCGAGACTTTTGCTCCTGGGATCTGTAGTACGTCTTTGATTTTTGAGAGAAATAATGCTGCAAGTCCACAAAGACATCGCTTGAAAGGTCCATGAACGGTCACCTTGAGTCCACGACATCTCCCCCCTTCCCCGCATATCCTACGCCTGTTGCGTCTGGTAGTGTAATCTCTGGTCTGTTGGTATTTCGGTCTCTGTCTGTGTATTGGTCCAAGAAGCTCAAGTGCAATCGGCACACGTGTCGGTCTTTGTCTCTGTGCTCAGCAAGTTCTCATACAGAGATGAGCACTGCTTCCCCTCAACCGTGGCAAAGGTGCACCATTGGACATACTGCTTCTGTCGCTTGGTGTGGCCGCAGTCGTACTTGTAGTCCTTTACGAACTGGTCGCACATTTTGACGGTTTGACGGTTTGCTGTGGCGATGTTGTTTGGAGCCGAGGTGTGAGGTGAGGTCAATGACTTGAAGAAGTTTTTTCTTTGGTAGATGAGAGCAAGTCAAAGAGACTGGGCCAGACTTACGTATTTATACTCTTGTGTGGTCGTGACTCTTTCTGTATGACTTGTGGACAATGTCTGTGACTGCGTGCTGCGTTTGACCTTGTTGTACGGCCTGCCACGAAGCGATGGCGTCTGCACGCTGTACAGGACTGAGGCAGGGTCGGTGCTACGTCAGTTGTGCAAGCATCGTGTCCTAACATCATTGCAGTCTGACCTCAAGATTCACGTGTTCTGGCAGCAGCTTCTTGAAAGGGTCTATTGTCTCTATTTTGCACCGACCAAGGTCCTCGACGTCTTGGACATTGCATTCTGCTTAAAACGGCTCCATCAAACCGGCTGCCTGCTCCTCGGGCGTGTTGTAGACGTTGATCTGCCAAGACGGCTTGTTCTTGAAAGGCGGCTTGTTGAAGCGGGTGATCTCCTTGCCCAGAGAAACAAGGGTTTCGTAGTCATCGTCGGACAGCTCAAAAGGCTGGAAGTTGGCCGCAATGCGCTCGGCCTTGACGGACTTGGGCAGCACGGAGAAACCGCGCTTGACGGCCCAGGACACCAGCACCTGGCCGGCCTGCTTGCCGTTCTTCTTGGCGATCTCGGCAACGACGGGGTTGCCGAGCACCAGGTTGCCGCCACGGCCAGAGTCGCCACCAAAGGGCATGTAGGCCGAGACATGGATGTTGCGCGTCTTGGCGTAGTCGAGCAGGGCCTGCTGGTTGTTGAGGATGTGCGCCTCGACTGGGAAGAGGTTAGACGTCGAGAAAGGAAATAGAAAGTAAGGGAGAAGGGTGAGCAATTACCCTGGTTGACAGTCGGCACAACGCCGGTGGCCTTGATGAGCAGCTCGATGTGGGCGGGCAGGAAGTTGCTGACGCCGATGCTCTTAATCAGGCCCTGCTTCTGGAGGTCGATAAAGGTCTTCCAGGTCTCGACGAGGCTCAGCTCCTTGTCGAGCAGGACATACTCGCGGGCCTCGTCGGTCGGCCAGAACGTGAGGCCAGTGGGCGTGCTCGGGTCCTCGACGGCGGCAAAGTTGACTGGCCAGTGGATCTATGATGGTGTCAGACACGTGTCTGCTCGCGGTCTTGGTTCGAGGGTACATACCAGGTACAGGTCAACGTAGTCGGTGCCCAGATCCTTCAGGGTCTGCTGCAGCGCCTTCTTGACGTTCTCCGGACGGTGGTGGCTGAGAAAAGGGTCAGTCGTGGTGTCACGGGGAGGAGGTGGGTAGGCTCTGCTTTTGAGACGTACGAGTTCCATGCCTTGCTGGTGATGAAGATGTCCTCGCGCTTGAAGCCCGGCTCCTTGGACAGGATTTTCAGGGCCTCGCCGACTTCCTTCTCGTTCTGGGTGTGTGAGCAGATGGACGGCTAACGAGAGGGGACAGGGGGAGAGAGAACCTACCTCGTAGAACTGCGCGCAGTCAAAGTGGCGCACGCCAATCTTCCAGCTGTGTACATGTAGTGTCAGCCTTCCGTTCTCCGTTGTCGCGGTTCCGTCACCCAAGGCCAAGCCCGGCGAGCACTCACCCTGCAACGACGGCGTTGGTCACCTCGTTCGGGCCCGACAGGTAGGTGCCCAGTCCCACCAGCGGGATCTGCTTCCCGTCGTTGAGCTGCGCCTTCTTCTGGTTGAGGGGGACGGCAGACATGGTGATGGTTTGGATTGCGACTGAGTGTGATTTGGTGTTTGCTCTTCCGTCAGTTCTTTTTCAGTTTCGTTTCTGATTTGCACAGCAGAAAAGGAAAATGTGTGCGAGAGCTTGACGACGGCGAGATGAGGGGCAATGGCGAGGACGAGGAGCTTGTCGCTTGCTCGGCTACTTCCTGCCACTTATAACGGGGCAGGCGCTGAGTCCTTGGTGCGATTACTGGGGATTACCAGATTGGGAGCAGTTGGGACTTGGGAGTGAGTGGCAGCATTCTTTAACTTGTTCTTTTGCACAGAACCGTATTCGGCCGGCGCAAGGCAAGGGAATCAACCGTCAAGCCGGCAGACACCTGGATTAAAGCGGCGCGTACATGTTGCCCTGGACTTTTGATCTTTAAGGGCCTTCGATCAAGGTCGTGATGGTCTTGACATTGGGAGATGTATTGGGCGCAAGAGGTGCTGAGTAGCTGCTGAGTAGGGACCACAGGGCTCTTAGTGGTGCGAATAGCAGCATCAAGCGCTGTGGAGCGCACCCGAGCAGCTTCGAAGCTCCACTGTTTACTTCCCTGTAAGCCACTGAACAGTCGGCTGGCGCAGAGGTAGCCGACGGTCGGCTGCGAGGCACTGGCCCACGTCCATTCCCGAACGCGAAAGGATGTGGACTTGCGACGTAGCGAAAGGATGCGAGTATTGCGGAGAAGCAATGATCATGGCCATCGTATTAATGGTGCACCGTGCAGCTGCCGACTTGCTGTTGTAGCCTCGCCCTCACTCTCGAGCGCTTGTCGGCGTCTACCAGCGACATACTCCATCGCAGCAGATCACGAAAGAAAGCCATGACGACTGCACAAGTGGTCGAACGACGTCGAGGTGTCATGTGCTGGGCTGTTTGAACGAGAAGTTGTCCAGAAATGGTGACGAACTTATGGGTCCAAGCACGACATTACTCCGTACTCCGTACTCCGTAGTACCTCGGCAGACCGATAAGCGATAAGCTTTGACAAACACAAGCTCACACATAACTCTCACGACAAAACGTCCATCAAACTCGCCACAGGACAACCTCACCCCGCCATCTGGTGCGCCCAGCACGCGTTCGACCATGGCGACCGAAAGACTGCTAAAGACGACATTGACGCTGTACCACAATCATGCGCAGCCTTCCACCCCGCCGCAACAAGTGGCCGATCGCGTCTTTAGCAACACCACGTCGCTGTTGACCACGCTGACGAACCCGCGCAACATCACTCTGCTGACGTCGCACTTCCTTTCCGCACCCGCCATCTGGGCCCCGCTGCAGACACCGGCGGCCATCGGATCACCACAACAGCAGCAGGCGATCGCACAGACGTGCTTCCGAGTCATCAGCGTCTTCAACACCGCGGCCATCCACGTTCGCCGGCACGAGCTCGAAGAGGCGGCAGCGGCGCGGCACGGGCTCAGTGGCAGCTCCTCACTCGCCGCCTTCCGCTGGGGCCTCCAAGAGGACCGCCGGCCTGGCAGCGAGGCCTGGGCGCGCGCCGTGGCCCAAGGCGCCGACGCCAAGTCGCCGCGGTGGCGTCATCTACTCGTCCTCGTCGGCGTGCTGCTCGGCCTAGAGAGCAACGGGCGGCAGTCGCTGTCGCGCAGCCGCCGCGAGGCGCTGGAACAGGGCGTCGTAGCGGCTGCGAACCTGGCCCTGGCCGAGTTGTCGTCGTCGTCGTCCGGCTCCTCTCCGAGCCCTGCCGACGCCGTCAGCAAGTATGCCGTGGTCATGGGCCTCAACTACGCGTTCCCGCTGCTGTCCGGCTACGCGCAGGCCAGCCTGCACGGCGACGCGCTCCTGTTGGCGATTGTCGAGGTGCTCGCCGGACCCTACGGCTTTGACGGCGGTCGCGTTCTCGACGTCGTCGCTGCCGATCCTGCCGTTCGCGCCTCGCCGACCACGTCGCCTGGTTCGTCGGGACGACTGCATTGGCCCGCCACGTCGGCATCGTTCCAGCAGCTCCGGGAGCGCGAGACACAACAGGGCGTGTCGATCGTGGCCGCCGCGGGCCCGGTGGCCGCCATGGCTGCGTTCGCCGTTGGGCAAAGTGACTCGTCCCCGTCGTGCGTGCTGCAGGCGCTCGACACGCTGCTGGGCCTAGCCGAAGCGCTGGCTGCGCGCTGGGCGTCCTGCCACGTGCTCTCACGCTTCGACCTGTCGACGGCGGAGACGTCGTTTCTCAGCGACGAGACGGTGCGCACGAGTTGGCCCTTGCTGTGGCAGCACCTCAAGAAGATCCTCTACGCCGTTGCCGTTGTGCTGCAAGCCATTGTCGGCCGCAGCCTGCTCGACCAGGCGCTCGCGTCTGACGCCGTCGCGCCACACATGGCGGGCCGTGTTCTGCGCACGCTATACAGCCTCGATTTCATCGCCTCGCGCGACAGCGCTGGCCACTTCCAGGCTTACCAGTTTACCTACCTGGCCTCCATCGACATTCTCGCGCGCTATCCAGAGGCATCGACCGCCTTCCTCGGACAGTTACTGCTGCCGCCGCTACCACCCGCAACGACTCCCGCTGCCATTGACCCTCTACGCCTGACTGCGGATCTCTTTTACCTCAACCTGGCCGAGCACTTTGCCGGCGTGCTGTCTTCTGAGGCATGCGACCGTCTAGCCATCCAACCCGCCTTGTCCTATCTCACGCCGCCCGCCGACATGGCCAGCCCGCTGCGACAGCATCGCTTCTCGCCGCGCATAGTAGAGGTGTTCGAGGCCGCACACAGCGCCACGCTGTCCGTGCTGTCGTGCCCGCACAATGCTGCCATTGCCGCGGCGCTGTCGCCATTCTACGCCGAGGCACTGTTCGCCTCGTTCCCTGTCCGCATTTCCGCGCGCCAGTTCCGCCTGGCGTTCAAGACGCTCGTCCAGATCCTGTCGCCGCCCTTCCCCGTCTACGCAACACACCCCGACCTGGCCGAGACGCTGCTGGAGATGGTGCGCTTCCGGGCCGCGACAACGGCGGCCACGGACCCGCTGCTGCCGCCGCCGAATCCGAGCGAGACGGCGGCCACCCCCGACGTTGTGTCCGAGCAGAGCGCCCTTGTGCTGACGCTGATTGACGCGCTGCCGTTTCTGGCGCTGCCGGTACTGGAAGATTGGATGACGGCGGCGGCCGAGGCGCTGTGGGCGATCCGGGGCGTGCACAGCGCAGCGCTCCGCGACGTGGCACAGCGGCGGTTCTGGGAGGTCCTCGGCAGCGGCGAGATGGACGTGGAACGGGCGGCCATGGGCGTGGCGTGGTGGGGCAACAGCGGCGGCGGCGAACTGGTGATGACGGGGCAGCGGCAGGGGGCGATTGTCGGACCGTGGCCCAGACCGTCTGTAGCATCGGAGCCCGTGGTCATGAGCGGTGCCATCCAGGGCCCGGCGGCGCCAGCGACGAAGCTGTGAGCCGGCAGGCACAACGGCCTCGCGATGGCGACATACATTTGTTCGAATACACGGTTGATACACGGTTGATAGAGGTTGCATAGCACATGACAGCTCGGGCCTCTGCTTTGGGGCCTGCTTTGGGCCTGCTTTGACCTGCTTTGCCATTCTCCGTCATCTTCATCGGGACCTCCGTTTCCTGCGCCCCTCACTAGCTCTGGCAAAGCTCCCCTCATGTGGAGAGGGAGTACTTTTTCAGCTGGACATGCCCCCCCTCCTGCCAGGAACTGCTCCTGTGTGGCCAGGAGAGCTGAGGTCGGGTTCCACTCTGGTGCTACGGTAGCGCCTGCACTAATAACCTGTCTCATCACACATGGGACTAAAAGTACATCCATGGACTCCCTGATCGACGTCTTTTCGGGTATCCATTTGGCGGTCGCGGTTCATCTTCACATCTACGGAGTACGGGTGGGGGGATGGCGCTATCATCCGTATTCTGCTCTCTGGGAGAAAGGGGAAGGAACAGTCAACACTAGACAGGACACCCCAGATGCATGGCGTTCTTTCCTCCGCTTCGCCTGTGTTCTTGGCAGCCATCGTCTTTTGAGCTTGGGACTGGGGAAGGAAAGAGCAAGCAGCGGATTCAAAATGATACATAGAAAGACTCCGAATCGTATAGAAAACGCCACCTGCTCCCTTCCCGGTGTCGCTCGTCACTTCTACGTCCCTTCTCGTCTCTTCTCGTCTCCGTCTCAACACACACCCCTCTCAAATAGCTCACCCTCCCCACTCTCCCCTCTCCTCCCTCTTCTCTGCGGCCTCCTACGGAGTATACTCCGTACATGGACAGCTGCGAAATTGCGCCTCCTTCTCGCGCGTTAGCCGTCGTCTGAGGTATTTTCTACTTTCTTGCTCAAAGTAGCGATTTGCATGGAAACGGGATTAGAAAGGAAACGCGAGGGAGGTTTCCTGCGGCATACGTCATCTGGGGACAACAATTTTACCCACTTCCGTTCCTCTCTTTCAGCTCGACGTTTGGGGCGGTGCCAAGCAAGACGTTTCCGTCCATTGCAGCGGTCCGCTAGCAAGAACAAATGCACATGTAAACTTCGTAGATTTCAGACCACCATTGAGACACCTTTCTACGGAATAGGAGGGAAGACCTGTACGAGTTAGGAACTCAGGATAGCGCCTGTCTTAGCAAACCTCGGATGGTTTCTGGGGGATCGACGAGAGAATAGCTGAGATGCCGAAAGACACCAATAGCTCGAGCTTGAGCACGAGACCGAGGCACGCCACTGTCTGGACGACTGCCCGTCATTCCCTAAGCAGAAGGCGAGAGGCTGAAGGAAAAGTAATTTGACAACAAGAAAAGGCGGAGAAGGAAGAGAGACACGTCCATTGCAATGCCCATCGAAAGGAATTCAAACCAGGACGAGACGACGACAGAGAGGCAGCCAACACGACGATCCCATCACCTTCTCGGACCATCCACCATTCGGAGCCCACCTTTCTGACCAGCCTGCGTCTGGCCGAGCTGAAGCCACGCATGCTCTCTTGCAGCAATACATGGATCGGGGTACATCCCACTCGGACAGCCCGTCGTCTCGCTTTAGCACGACGGCTCCAAGAACAGGAAGCACACAATGCAGCCAGGAAATGAGGAGCTCCTCTTCTTCTCCCACGCGGCAGCCAGCCCCTGTCATGAGTCCCAGCTCGCCCACGCCCCTTCCCCACCCGCAGGAGCTATGAGCTATCGTGCTGCCGGGCCACGACGAGTGGACTTCAGATGTACTTCGTACTGGGAGGACTCCCTTTTCCAAAGTGACGTCGCGTAGTGGAAGGACCCCTCCCAGAGTCTGCTCTCCCCTCTCCCTCTCTCTCAGCTCTTCTCGCTCCCCTCTCCTCCAAGCTCCCCAACGAACATAAATACCTGCTAGCCCCCTCTCCTTTCCCATCGTCGTCCTCTCTTCTACCTTTTCTCCATCCCAAGCCCCTCTTCCATCCTCTCCCGTCCTCTCCCATCCAAAGCTCCTTGAAACCCAAAAACAAAACAAACCCCCCTCTTCACACAAAACCGTCACCATGTCTTACAACGACGATAACAGCGACGTATGTGTCCCCTCTTCCACACTTTTGTGAAGGTTTACCCCCTTACTAACTCTCCGTCCAGTCCTACGGCTCTTCCGGCCGCACTGGCGGCTTCGGCAGCAATGACAATGACAACAGCGACAGCTATGGCTCGTCGGGTGCCCGTGGTGGCCGCGACAACGACAACAGCGACAGCTACGGCTCGTCGGGTGCTCGTGGCGACAACGACACCAGCGACAGCTACGGCTCGTCCAGCGGCCGCGGTAACAGCTCCAGCGGCTTCGGCAGCAGTGACAACGACAAGAGTGACAGCTACGGCTCGTCCGGTGCTCGCGGCGGTCGTGGCAACGATGACGACACCAGCGACAGCTACGGCTCGTCCGGCGGCCGTGGTGCCAGCTCTGGCGGCTTCGGCAGCAGCGACAATGACACCAGCGACAGCTACGGCTCGTCCGGTGCTCGTGGCGGCCGTGGCGGCCGTGACAACGACAACGACACCAGTGACAGCTATGGCTCGTCGGGTGCTCGTGGCGGCCGCGACAACGACACCAGCGATAGCTACGGCTCGTCGACAGCTCGTGGCGGCCGCGACAACGACACCAGCGATAGCTACGGCTCCTCCAGCGGCCGTGGTGACAGCTCCAGCGGCTTCGGCAGCAGTGACAACGACAAGAGCGACAGCTATGGCTCGTCGGGTGCTCGCGGCGGTCGTGGCAACGATGATGACACCAGCGACAGCTACGGCTCATCTGGTGGCCGTGGTGGTGGCTCGGGTGGCTATGGTGGCAGTGACAACGACAACAGCAGCGACAGCTATGGCTCCAGCGGTCGCGACAACAGCTACTAAGCGCAGAGCTATTGTTTTTTAGCCGTCCTTTCCTTTGAAGCTTTGTGTTGATAGCTAGCTACCTAGCTACGAAAAGAAACAACTGTCCAAGATTTTCGAGAGAATGATGTCGCTATGTCTATGTGCCAAGTAAACAGGATACTAAACCAGTCGTCCGATGTATGGGCGAGCTTCGTGGGGCTTGATGCACGCCCATTCCGTCGGATGTTATGCGGAAGACCATCTGAGCTCGCGCTGATATCAAGGGAGAAATAGCCAGATAGGTCAGGCCAATGGGAAGATAATGCAGGAGACAGACTTGTCCTCGTCCCAAACCGGCCGCCTACCTCGACACCACAAGCACAGCTGCCATCGCCGCAGCAGCAACGACCACAGACCCTGCCGCCATACCGGCGGTTAGTCAGCAGACCTTGAGCCCACACACCTGCACGCCCTTGCCCTCCACGCGCACGCTGCGCTGCCCAAAGTACTGCCGGGCGACGTCCCGCACAAAAGCCACGTCGGCTTGGCTCCACACGTCCAGGCCCATACGCGTGACCGCCTCGCTGCTGACACATAGGTCCGGACGGCGATGGTGCTGGTGTCGTCCGCTGCCGGAAGACTGTGGTCCTTGTTGCTGTCGCTCGCGCTGTTGCCGGTTTCCGCTGCTACTGCCACCTCGCCGGCGAAGAAGCAGCGCAGTCGTGGCAGCGGCCGCCGACGAGCTATTGTTGCTGCTGTCGTTGTTGTTGCTGTTGCTGTTGTTGCTGTTGCTGCCGTTGCGATTCAGCCCTGTGCGCCGTGCATCCAAAAGACCATCGTCGTCTTCGTCGTAGTCGTCGCTGAGGCTACGGGCACCACTGCTGATCGCGCTGTTTGACGAGATATACACGCTATTCCTCGTAGCTGCGTCGTTCGCCTCGTCGTCGTCGGCATCGTCGTCGTCCTCGTAGTAGCCAATATCATCATCGTCATCGCTGCTCTCCACAATGTCGGCCAGCACGGCCAAACTTTGTGTTGTAAGGCGGTGGAAGTAGGTGATGATAGCAAGCTCGACCTGCGCACGCTCCTCTTCGTCCTCATCCACGTCACCGCCATCTTCCTCATCAAGGCCCTGCCGTGCCGCCGAAGCCACTTTCCTGGAGGAGGCTGCCGCAGCACCACCAGTCGGAGCCGGTGTCAGGGGTAAGATATCAGCCAGCAGCTGCGCGTCATGAACAGCCTCCTCCGTCTCTTCCGAGTGGCTCTGCTCGCCCGCACTCGCCCACCACATGAAGCCATTGTACGCCAATGCCGCCCAAGTCACCGGCTCGACGACCGCTTCGGCGGCATCCACAAGCTGCGCATCATCTTGCAAGAATCCGTGGTGTCGTTCGCTGCCCTGGACGGACGTAAGGCGGCCAGCCGCCGGTGTTGTCACTGACACTGATACTGTTGGTGACGCAGATGTGTTCTCTGCCGCATCCTCGCCCCCACGTGGCCGGCATGCAAGACGCCCCAGCCCCGCCGTCAAAGCCCTGAACCGACGCAGGTCCCGCTGCGTGGCTTTCAGCGGCACACCTTTGGCCACCTCGACCGTTGGCCACACCTTCTTCTCCGGCGCTTGTGGTGCGCGAGATGCTGGCATGGTAATCAGCACATCCCAGAGCTCGCCCTTCGTAGCCAGTATGCTGTCGGTAGTGCAGGCAACCCAGCCAGGCCCGGCATACGCGCCCTCTTCGCCCGCGCTGGAATTGGCATTGTTGCTGTCGTGGCGGGTCACTCGTTTCGAGGCCGCATAGTCTGCCAACAGGAAGGTGATGTCGTTCACGCCAATGGTAAAGAGCGGTCGAATCCGTTGCAGTGGGACGGCACTGGGGTCCAGAAGATCCAAGGCGGAGATGGGAATGTTGGCAAGGACAGAAATATTATACACTGGCGAGACAGTCAGCCACGGGAAACTAGGCGACCATAACCGCCGACGTACCAAAATTGTTGACCTCGCGCACGGGCGCGTGCGTCGAGATCAGTATGCGTTTCCGCCGCAGGGCCGCACGGTAAATGGGAAAGATGAGCGGGCCAAACGTGTCTAGCAGTGACGTCAAACTCCATGCCGGGTGGTGAGGCGAGAGCTGGTGGCCTGGTGGCAGCAGAAGTGCTGTGCCGTCCGAGGCAGAACGGTTGCGCTGGTGCTGGGCACTGGTGCCGAATGACGGCCGGTAGCCTATGGGGGGTACGGCAACAGCAGGCGAGCTCAGGGGTGAGTCGTACACTTGCAGCAATGGCCGGTCGGTGTCGCCGGTCGTCGTCGTTGATATGCTGTTCTCCCGCCAGTATGCCTCCAATGTTGGCACTTTTGTGCCATCGACAGCCAGCGTCCTATGCCCCAGTCAGCAAGATGTCATAACCAACGACACCGCGTCACCTCACTCTCTCTCTCTCTCTCTCTCTCGCTCGCTCACCTTGCCATATCCAGCAGGGCCTCGGCATGCCTCCAGGCTCGGCCCAACCGTCCGTAGCTGCGCGGTACGAGGACGCCGACAGCAACCATACGTGCAAACCGGGCCCCCGCCTCTTCCGTTGGCAGGTTCACAAACGCGCTCAGGCCCGCGTAGCCACCATTGTTGTCGGATGGGCCCGCGCCGGAACGGCTCTCGTCGATGATGCCGCCACTGCTGGCGCCGGTGCTCGCGTCTTCATGCACAAAGTACACCAGGTCCTCCGACACGGCGTGCAGCCCTGACGGCAGACTCTTGTACTCGACGGCCCCGCTCAGGTCCAGACCGGGCGCTGCTCGCTTCCAGACGATGGTGTAGCCGGCCTTGACGTCGAACTCGATGAGGAACAGCGCGGCAATCGGCGGCCGGCCGGCAGGTAGTCCCGCTGTTCGGCGCATCACTGCCGAGTTTGCCACAGTCCCGGCGTCGTCTCTTGTGGATGCCATTGCGTCGGCTCGTGGTATTCGATGGATGGTCTCGTCGTCAGGGGGCAGTGTCGTAGTGTCTCGCACAAATCCGTCAACTTTCATCGGCTGTTGGCCGCCGTTTCCCCTTCCGCGTGTCAATGGCGCGGCCGCGTGTCTCTGTGCCTGTGAGAGATTGTTTCTGCGAGCTATGTAAGACTCATATGCAGGATATCAGGCGACGCCAATCGTTGTTGCTCCCGCATCTGTGCAAAGCCGACATCTGTGCGAAGCCGAAACGACACGAGATTTAGCGCTTCTTGGCCGTGCTGACTAATCTTATCAGCCTGCTCTTAAGAAGCCAGAGAAAACGGCAGCCACGGTTACGTTTCTCGCTACTTTGATATGGTTCTCTAGCTGCCGGTCGTGCCTGGACTTGACGTTGCTGTCAGCTTCTGTCGGGATTGTGCGAGGCCAAACAGCTTCACCCCGTGGGTCTTCATTCAACGTCAAGCTGTTCCCAAGCAAGAACTGCATCTGACTCGATCAGCACGAGTTGTGTGGCAATAGTACCAGTGCATGGGCCGTAGCTAGGTAACAGGAAGGATTGGCCAGCAGTGGTATGACACATGTACGTGTGCTTGGAGGAAAGATATCGACACAACAACGGCAAGCGAGTGTTTCCAGGCCAAATGACGTTATTCGCCGTCACTGTGTCTCTCCTGTTGCCGCTAGCCTTGCGGCTGTTGACCAATCACGGCTCTGGAAGCTGGTCTTAGCACGTTACCCCACGACGACCGAATCCCACTGCCTCATCATGTGTGCAGAACAAAGTGTGCAAACGGCGAGAGGACAATAACGGTCGTTGTTTTTCTGCTCCTCTCCTTAACTTTATTGTTCATTTCTCTTTTGCTGCTTTGGTCTGCCTAGACTCGTCCTACGATCCCTCAGCTGGGACTTCAGAACTTCCCCATTCGGCCCGCCCCACTCCCAACAAAATCAAGTGAGCAGTGAGCACTCAAAAAAAATCCAAAAATAAATTGCAGACCTCACCTCCAGACGACCGCTGAACCACGCTCAGAACAGCAATCCGTTCGACTGCCGCCACCCCGGCCCTCATCCCAGCGACAGCAGCAGCCTCTGTGTACGTCCCGCGGCGGGTTTCGACTCGCGCATCGGCGAGACCTCCGCCAGCAGCATCGCCTGTCTGCGCCTCCTTCCGGCCCCCGCCTCGAAAGCCACAGCTGAGTTGGCGGTTGGACGACAGCGTTTTCGTGCCGGGCCCAGTTTGGAGCACATTACGCCTTGAGAATCTCTCCGTTTTCGATCTCGCCTTCACCCTCGCGCTCACCGGCGTTCTGCTCTCAACGGCTCGCTGCTCACTGCTCGCTGCTCGCTTCTTGTGCCCGCCCCCAGACAATTGAGTATGGCATCGCTGTCTGGCGTTGTCTCTGCCGCTGCGTCTGCCGTCGGCTCGGGTATCGCCTGGTTCATGATTCGCTACGCAGGTGTCGTCGTCATGTTCTACCTTCTGTCGACCGTGACCGGCGTTGCGGGGTTTGCGGCGCGCGTGCTGGCCTCGTGGATCGCGCTCGTGTTTTGCGCGCTCTTTGGTGTGGTGGCCTCGATCGCGCTGCGGCTGTCCGGCGGCACGCGCTGGCAGATTGCGCAGTGGGCGACGGCGCGGTCGTTCAAGTATACGATGCTAGTGCTAACGGGCATCACGTTTGAGGTGGAAGACCCGAAGCACGTCCTGGAGACGACGCGGCCAGCCGTGTTTGTGGGCAACCACCAGTCGGCGCTGGACGTGCTGGTGCTGGGCTGCATGTTCCCTCGGTACTGCAGCGTGACGGCCAAGACGCAGCTGAAGCACTACCCGTTTCTCGGCTGGTTCATGCGCCTGAGCGGCACCGTCTTCATCGACCGGGCGAACAGCAAGGATGCTCGGACAGCCATGCAGGGGGCCGCCAGCGCCATCCAGACGCTGCAGCAGAGCGTGTACATGTTCCCCGAGGGCACGCGCAGCTACGCCGAGGAAGCCATGCTTCTGCCCTTCAAGAAGGGTGCCTTCCACCTGGCCGTGCAGGCGGGCGTGCCGATTGTGCCAGTCGTCGTAGCCAACTACAGCCACCTGTACTCGGCCTCCAAGTTTCGTTTCTTGCCCGGCAAGATTCCCGTCAAGAGTACGTTCCAACATGCTGCATGGCTGGAAGGCAAAACTAACTCTAGACAGTTCTCGACCCCATCCCGACAAAAGACCTAACGGCCAACGACGTGACGGACCTGGCCAACCGCGTGAGGGACGTGATGCTGCAAGAACTTGTTGCCTTGACAGCTCGGGCGCGGGCTGGCACGTCCGTCTCCGCCCGCAGGACCCCGGTAACCGTGCCGGCAGCCGCGGCACCATTCTCAACTCCGGCCACGGACAAGGCCGTGACCAGCGGTTTCGATGCCACCGTTTCATAACAACGACATATAACGAGCGACGAACACTGCTGCGAGACACCCAACTTTGCAGCCGCCGGGAGAACTACGACATGCACAAATAGCGGTTCTTGTGTGCGATAGACGTGGGACGAGGAAGACTTGACCAGCATAGGATTGGGGTTTTCGCATGATTGCCCGTTTGTTGTTATTTCGGGAATCCCATTTTACCAATACATGACTATTCTCAGTTTTTCTTTGGTTTTCCAAGCTCGTCTCCTCGTTCTGCCACCTTTGTTGTACGGAGCTCCGTAGGACGGGCAGAAATCGTTATCTACGAATCTAGTATGTTGCCCACAGATGGAAACAGGTTTTGTCTACAATTTGCCTGCAATCTGCCTTGCCTCTGACGGCTTGACGCTGGCACGCACAGAAGATTGAAGGACAGGCCCCGGTGAAAGGTCTGCGTTTGCATTCCTGAGGCATCAAGTCCATTTGTGTCTTCCACCGTCTTCCGTGAGACGAATGGAACCGCTGAGACCTCTGACATCTGAGCTGTGTTCGCTGCACTCGTCTGTGGCCATTGTATATGTACATGTTCGTTTGTTGTATTGTACTCCGCACGAAGTACTCTCAAGATGGGCAGCCGTTTCGCATCCCTTCGTCGCGCCATCGCCAGCCCCCTTTTTTTCCTGCATTCCGGTCATCGCTCTGCGGTCGGGTGTGTCTTTAGCGACAGCCTTCGTCTGGAATGTTGGAAACAACAGTACGAGTTGGCCATGTTTAGGGCGTGAAGGGATCGCGGATGCCGATCTTGTTTATTTGCGTTTCCACAAACATATCTCCTCATGTTCCAAACGCGTCGACACATGGCCCGTTGCTGCTGATCCTAAACGGTTTACTGTCTTACATTCTCTGCCGTGGCACTTTACCAGCATTCTCTGTTGAAACACAGCCTTGCTTTAGGTCACCAACGGACAGCCCGACGACGCAGGTCGATCTTTCTGATCAATAGCAATTTGATTCCGTGACAAGAACAAAGTTGTGAAAGGACAGACAAGTCCTGATATATGAAGCCCATGAACCCCGGTTTTCCCTTTATGGCAAAAACATGAAAGGCACAAAAATCATTCCCGAGAAGAAATCGCCACGAGTGCGGCGACCCTTCCTTCGCGTAGATATTAGAAACCAACAGAAAAAAGATGAAAGCAAACGGCGATGCGTAGCGAGAAGTCGAGACAAAGCAGCATATATCTTTTCGAGCTGAGGATCCTCTTTGAAAAATATCCTACAGAAGTCTCGAACCGCCCTGTCTCGCTTGTGGGAAGAAGGAGTGACAAAAGGTTGTCAAAGATGAGGGCATAGTAAAAGGAGGGTAGAGAAGGTAAATAAAGTGGTGGTTGGAGAAAGGTAAGATAAGAGACAAAGGGAACAGGAACAGAAAGGAAAGGAAGACGTAAACTCTATTGGGGAAAAAAATAAAAAATAAATTGTGAATACATATTGTTGTCTCACTCGCTACACTGGTCACTTCACCTCTCTTCTGCAAAACTCTTTTCAACCGTTCTTCTGTTTTCCTTTTCTCGTAGAGGGTCAATACTCAAGACACACATTCTGGCAAAGACGGAGCGGGAAATATGAAGTCAAGAAAAAAAGGAATCATTTTCTGTACGTCCATCTTTGCAAGACTGATGCTGAGGACCAAAGCCGACCAGAAGAAGAGACAAAAGAAGGATGAAAGAGATTGAGTTTATAAGAAAAATTGAAGTGACAGCGTGGCAGAAAGAGTCTAGAAGCGATATGATCCACAACTTATAAAAAGAAAAAAAGCGGAAGGTTGAAAAGAAGAGGGAGAAAAAAAAGGAACCAAAACACCGGAAATACCCATTAAGACGTGCGGAGGGTCGCGACAAGTGCTCTAGAACAGAGCCAGCAGACCGGCGATACCGGCAACGAGACCCAGAGCAACTGGGGCGTTGTGGTGAGCGCCAGCCGTGACGACAGGTGTGGTGCCGGTCGCCGTGCCGGTGGGCACGACGGCGGTTGTTGCGCCTGTCGGCGGCGTGTAAGGAACCTGGGGTGGTCAGCAGATGCAAACAGATGTCACAATGGGGGAAGAAACGTACAGCAGTCGTGAACGTGCCGGTGGAGGACGTCGTCTTGGTCTCGGTGTAGGTGATGACGGTGGACTCGCCGTTGGGGCCAGTGGAGGTGTACGTGTTGCAGACCTCGGTGGTGCCGACGACGACCGAGACGGTCTCGTAGACAACGGCAGGCACCGTCGTGGTGATGTAGCTGGTGGTGGCATACGAGGTTGTACGGGTGATGCCAGACGAGATGATGGTCTCACTGCGGACGGTTAGTTTCGTTTCGCCATCTCCTGGGCATTTTCAGCGCAATACTCACGTCACAGGGCAGACCGTCACGTAGGAAGTCGTGATGACGGTCGTGTTGCCACCGTTCGCAGTCGACGTGGGGATAACGGCACCCGTCGAGTGGTGGCAGCCGCCGGGGCAGCTGGTGATGGTTACCAGGGAGGTGGTGTAGGTGGTGTACTCCGTGGTCTGGCCGTTGGCATCCGTCGAGGTCTCCGTGACAGGGCAGACGGTGGTGGTGGTCAGGATCACATCGGTGGTCGTCGAGGCGGCACCGCCAGAGCTGGTGGAGACGGGGGCCTGGGAAGACGCCTCGGACGAGGGCGCGCCGGTCGAGGTGGACACAGGGCCCTCGCTGGAGGTAGAGATGGGGCCCTCGCTAGAGGTCGAGATAGGGCCCTCGCTGGAGGTCGAGACAGGCGGCTCAGACGAGGTGGCAGAAATGGAGATCTCCGACGAAGACGACACGGGCACCTCAGACGAGGAGGAGACGGGCTCCTGGCTCTGGCTCTGGGTGGAGGCGATGGACGAGGAGTTGCCGTAGAAGCGGCGGACCGGGAAGTTGGCGGCGGAGGCCGAGGCAACAAGGCCGAGCAGAGCGAACGAGGCCTTCATTGTGTGTTTTGCTTGTTGGTTTATTAGGTGAGATAATTAGGAGTTGTATATTAGGGTGGTCGGTGAGGAGGAGAGTCGGACTTGTCGATAACCGTTATAAAAGAGTGAAAAGAAAATAAAGCGAGTGGACGTTACAAAACTGGAACGAACGGTTGGGATTGACTTTCCTGGAGACGAAAGAAGAAAAGAAAGAAGAGAGAGGAAGATCGAGAGAGGAGAGGGGGAAAGCACCTTTTTAGTGAATCTGGGTAGGGGGACATCTAGGAGCAAAAAGAAAAAAAGAAAAATAGTGGTGGTGGGGAGGGGCGTGGTCAACAACAAGCGAGAAACGCCATGCAATCTCGAGCATAGAGGAAATTAGGGGAGTGGGAGAGCTAGCGGACAGCCGGGGGTGAAGGAAAGGGGGGGGTTAATTTGGTCGTTGGCGGTGGCTTAGTACATGTGCAGCGTGAGGCCGACAAACAGAAAAACCGGGAACAGAGGGCGAGATAGCATGCCAGAGGAGCAGTGTACTCCGTACAAAGAAGACTTGACCATGAGCGTTGGGTGGAGTTGGCCGTGGTTATCGCAGCCAGCTTGTGCTGTACGGAGTACTCCGTGTACATGTAGCCCTTGGGACCATGTATATGTCCAACGCATTTGCTTGAGCTGACCAGGCGGTGGCAAGACATGGCACTCTCATTGCCATGGGTCACAAGAATGTTGTTCCCTATTTGGATGTGATGGTAATCAGCGTCAGAAAATAGAGCAGGCGGCTACATGTCCGAAGAAATGCAACCTGCTGGAATCCCTGCTCGCTCACCATTGCTAGGGCTGCGCCGAGCAAAGTTTATCTATGACGAGGCGTTTCTATTCTGGAAGGTGTAAATAAGGGACCAGACAGTCAATTTACGAGCATGGAAAACAGCCTTACGAGGTGAATGTGGGTGTGAAGACGCGGAGAGATAGACGCGAGAGATAGGAGGCCAACGAACGAGCGCGTGGGTAAGAACACCGTGAAGAACGAGGAGATGAGATGGAGGGGAAAAGGACCGCCGAGAGGCTACCAAAAATGGAGCAGAGGCACACCAGCGCCCGATGGCGCTTTCGTAGGACTTCCAAGGGAGGAGGGAGGGAGGATGACAATACGGACATGTACTTCGTACATGTACATGCACCTCTGCTTGAACCGATAGTCTCATGCAGGTTGACGTCTGGACGAAGACGAAGAGAGTGCTCGCGGTCTGATCTTGATGCGCGGCCTCTGAACGAGACCGCCTTGCATGTACGTGTTCCGATGGCCAACGCAGTAAAGCCCTCAAAGTGACCATAGCGGTGACCGCAGGTGGACCCAGGCTGGCGAGGCCGGGAGAGCGGGAGGGAGCACAGCATATCAGAGAAGAACGCAGGGCGGTACCTTCGGGGGGCCTTTTGTCTGGATCAGACGAAAGTGGATCTCAGCAGAAAAGGAAACACAGCACAAAGGCGTGACGTGACAGCTGTCAAGTATGTTGTGGTCGTGTAAGTGGAGGTACATGAGTTTCCTAGGGCAGTACGGAGTACTTGGGACTCGTAGATGTACATGTACATGTCTGATAAAGCATTTGCGGACTGGAATGCACGCCAACGCTGGTGTCTTGTCTTGCCAAAGAGGAATTTCAGCGTGAAAACGGGCGGCGTGTTCGAAGTTGTGCAAAAAGTACCTGGAAGCGGACAAACCCCGAGCGGCTGACATGGCGGCTTGGCCTGCTATGATCGACCTGGTCTGGCCAGCCTCGAAAGCATCCCACGTCCTGCACTCTTCCAAGTGATCCCTGGTCGAGGGACAAGTACTCACACGCCTAAAATGTATGTGCGTGTACATGTATGGCAGGGATGTCCTGTGAACGGCTAGGAGATCCTTCGGGCAACTGGGAGATGAGATAAGACTGGGCTGGGGTCAGGAGGCTGACAAAAGGGGGAAAAGTGGGATGAAGCTCCTGCTTGAAAAGAACAGGAGAAAAAAGGAGCTTCTGCAGGGGGGAGGACCTTCTAGATATAAACGGGGGACAAAGTGAAATGAAAGGAGCAAAGGGGGCAGTCGTGAAGAACGCAAGGCAGAAGGCAAGGGGGACGATGCGTGAGGAAGTGGGCTGAGAGAAGACGGTAAAAAAGCGTTGATTTTCCGTGGAGAAAGCAGAAAAGGGGCCATGATTAAGCGTCAGCAAGCGAAAGCTCTGTTTGCTCAATTTCCACCCCCTTTTTAGAGCGTGAGGCTGCGGCGACGTAGCGCTGCCTAACCCGGAAAGCAAAAGCGATGGGGAAAGAAAAGAAGGAAAAAGTACGGGAGCTTTGGCAGGGAAGATACCCTCCTGTTCCTGAACCAGGCTTTTTTTGTTGTCCCAGGTCCAGACAGAGCCGTGTGGGTCTAGCTAGAGCTTTGGGTGGGGACGCTGTAATATCAAGTGGCAAACGTGGGATGGCAAGGGGCATGAATTTGGCGCTAGGCTGAGAATAGCGCAAAGGTCGAAGAGATGGTGTGAGAGTCCACTAAAATAGGCCAATCCCTAGCTGTAGTTTGCGCCTCCAAATTTCCCCTCGACATGGCCGACGCGTTTTTTACGCGACCGCAGACGGCCGGCAGGACAGAAACCAGAAAAACCGGCGCCCAGGCTGAGCGCCCGCGCCAGGACGAGACTAATCCAGAGCTCAGTCATCGGCGATGAGCTAATTGGGAAGCGGCTGGACCGGAGCAGGTGGGGCAGATGCAGGCAGACAGCGTGAGAAACCTTCTCAGAAAGCAAGATGAAGATGACGCAGTAAGTGGCAGAGAGTGACGAGAGAAAGAATGTCATAGGGAGTGTCATTGGAGTGAGAGACATTGAAAAACATCACGGTCACCACTATCTAGCTTCTTTGTCGGTCCTGGCCTCGAGAGTCGAGAGTCGAGAGTCTCGTTCTTGGCAGCGGCTGGCAGCCAAAGCTTGGGTGGGTCGTCCTCGGTCGGCTTAGCCTGGCTTGTTGGAGCGATTGTTGGAGGGATTGACGCACGTGCGACGGCACTCGCAGAAAAAGAAAGCAAACGGGAGACGCGACGGGTAAAGATTAGAAAAAGAAAAGGGGATAAGAATGAGAAGGGTAAAAGGAAGAGAGGCAAAGAAAAGCAATGGCACAATCAGCGCGTGCGTGCATGAGAAAAGGGGATAAGAATAAGAAGGGTAAAAGGAAAGAGAGGCAAAGAAACAATGGCACAATCAGCGCGTGCAGTGCATGACGAAAGCCCTGCAATGGGATGAAATAAATTACAGGTGTGATATCGGTTCCCAGCGGCTACACAGCGGCAACGGGCGCTGCAAGACTTCTGTATCACCGGTAACGCTGCGCGACACCCAGAATTACTCCCCTGTCTTCTGCCGATATTGCAAGGAGTCCATGGACCAGGACCTGAGCGCTCTGAAAATTTATGGTGTGCTTACGCTTAGGGATATCGACAAGGAGAGAGAGATAAGGAGATCAGAGACCAGCAGGGGTTTTTTCGCAGGCAATTTTCCAGCCAATATTTATGGGCCCCTGGCTACCGCTACCAAGAGTTGATGACACAACCACTCTCACTTCGTCCTGTCTCTGCCGTGTCTTCACGCTTGGTTGCTCTGGTCGTAACCAAGGTGGGATTGCGGCTGTATTTTGGGCCTTGAACGAGCAGGCGGTCTGCAGTTGGGCTCAGAGCGTGAAATCGGTGAAACATTGGCCCACGGAACGACCTGGTTCCCTCGATCAGAGCTGAAGGCTGACACGTCTGCGGCCACATCGCCGTCCTTTTCGGCAAGCTTGTCCGCATGCCGTCAGCACGTTGCTCTCTCGTCGTCTTGCAGCAATACTCTCGTCGTCGTGCAGCAATACGAGATATTGCTTCTTTGTGGCTGCCAGTCCATGTGTGGCAGCTCCTGAGTGGCCCGACAAGGCCCGCTTACACAGCTCTGCCTAGGAATACGACCATACTCCGTATTGCTCCTGCTGGCCGTCAATAGTGCCAAAGCTCGGCCGCCTCCGATTGGCTCGTCTAGCGACTGTACATAAACATGGAGCTTTTTCTGGAAAATGAGCATCGTCAGCTCCAAAAAGGGTCATAACTTTCTCTGTTGCCAAGCATCGCCCAGTTTGGTGGCGTTTTTGTTATTTCTGTTCTTTTATTGCGCCCCTTTTATCTGGTTCGCACCATAGCCTCAACAGTCTGTCACACCTGTCAAGCCCTGTCGAGATTGCTGCACGTTCACGTTGGCGCTGCTGTGGCTGGTCCTCCGAGGCAGTCACGAGGTCTTCTGCTTTGTCATCACTCATGTGGTGATCGTCACGATTTCTTGCTGAAAACGAGAAAACACCATTTCCGCGGCACAGGTGCAAGAGTCACGGCAGCCCTACGGAGTATTGCGGAGCTGAAACTAAAAACAGAGACATCCAATTTCCTCCGTGGATGCTCAGCATTCTGCTCCTCCGATCGGCGACCTCCCCTGTCGGGACAATCTAATAGTATGGAGAACAGAGTATTGCGTACCCACGAGCGACAATAAGGGCGATGCCAAGAGGCCCGTTCGCTGGAAGTATCGAAGCTTGGTTGGCCCGGCACAGGTCGATTACTTGTGTTTTACGGAGTACTTGTATGCCAAATCATGCATGCGTCGGGGTACGGAGTACGGAGTACGGGAAAAGGAAACACCTGAGCTCTCGCGAAGACATTGCCACGACTACTACGAGTACCTCAGCAACCGCTCCCCTTGATAGACTTGCCGAGAACTCGAGAACTCCGCCGCTGTCGCCGCGGCGGAAGCCCGCCCCTAATTGCATCGGCGACGCTGCAGCTGTACACCGATGCCGCGTGTTACCACTGCTTATCTACCTTGTGTCTCATACCTATCATTACATCACTCCTGTTGCACCGTCTTCGCTGTGACCGATTCTGTGACCACAGTAGTGATCGTGCGGGAGGACATGTATTCCGATTTTGTGTAGCCCATTCCTGCGTGCCTGGAGGCCGAGCCCGAATATACGGTGAGGATGCTAGCCCCTATTTATTCAGCCCCACCTCGCTCGCTATCCGCTGCCGTCTCACATCTCGGCGCTTCCACTGCGACCTTACACGGTCCCGAACACGCGCCATGGCCGACCCCAACATTGTCCTGGACGCCGTCCTGCTCCGTCACCTGACCCGTATCTTCAACTCTCACGGCCACGGGTCCGACCAAACATGGCACCCCGACAAGGTTGCCGCCTTTCTCTCCCGCATCCAAGGCGGGGTACTTGCGGACGGTCTTGTTGAGACCGTCGGACCGCCTCCCGGCTCCGGCCAAGCGGATCCCACTGCCGCCGCCGCTGGTCTCGACTTCAACGGCTTCCTCCGCTACATCACCTCTCCGGCCGGGAATGTCGCCGACCATCTCCCACCTGCCCACGACCTCGACGCCGACAGCTACCCGCTCTCCTCCTACTTCATCAGCTCCAGCCACAACACCTACTTGACCGGCAACCAGCTCTACAGCGATGCCAGCACCGCCGCCTACCGCAACGTGCTCGAGCGCGGCTGCCGCTGCATCGAGATCGACGTCTGGGACGGCGACGACGACCTGTCCAGCTCCGACGAGGAGCACGGGGGCGGCGACGGCAAGCGACCGCTGTCTGCTGCCTCCGCGTCGTCGTCCACCTCCGACTCCTCTGGCGACGACCCCGCCGCCCGCCTAAAGAAGACCACCTCCCGTGCGGCCATGGTGCTCCGCGCCAAGGAAAGGGCCAAGGCTCGCCTGCCGGCGTCGCTGACCTCCCGTCTGGCCCAGTCGACGCTCGCCCGGCGTCTCGAGAGCTATGTGGACAAGAAGATGGAGGGGAAGCCGCTGCCTGCATCAGCCGCTCCAAGCACCACGGCAGGCAGCAGTACGCCGGGCCTGCCGTCTGGCACGCCGCCCACCACCCGCACCCCGTCACAGCCGGTCGAGCCTCGCGTGCTGCACGGCTACACCCTCACCAAAGAGGTGCCGTTCCGCGACGTCTGCAAGACCATCTACACCCACGCCTTCCGCACTTCCGATCTGCCGCTCATCGTCAGCCTCGAGGTCCACTGCTCGCCGGCCCAGCAGGACATCATGGTGAAGATCATGGAACAAGAGTGGAAGGACCACCTCCTTGTCCAGGGCGACAAGCCACCGCCGTCATCGCTGCCGTCGCCTGGCAGCTTGCGCAACAAGATCCTGGTCAAGGTCAAGTACGTGCCCCTGACCAAGGACGGTGCGACGGCCGTGACGGGTGCTGCTCTGGCCACTGGGCATCCCGCGCCTCCCCCAGCCGCTGTGGCTGCCGCCGTTGCCGAGGCGCAGGACGGTGCTCCCGCTCCTGCTTCTGCTTCTGCCACCGCCGCCGCCTCTACCTCCCCCAAAGGAGCCAAGAAGCGGTCCAAGATCAGCGACGCCCTCGGCCGCCTCGGCGTCTACACCCAGGCCGTCTCCTTCAAGAGCCTGTCCCAGCCCGAGGCCAAGATGCCGACACATATCTTCTCCCTATCCGAAAAGGGCCTGGCCGAGGTTCATGCCAAGCACGGCGCCGCCCTCTTCTCGCACAACCGCGACTTCTTGATGCGCGCCTACCCCTCCGGCATACGCATCGGCTCCTCCAACCTGGACCCGGCCAGGATGTGGCGCCAAGGCGTGCAGATTGTCGCCCTCAACTGGCAGAACTGGGACGAGGGCATGATGCTAAACGAGGGTGAGTCGGGAATCAGCCCATTCTTTCTTCTTCTTTGGATCTGCTCTTTTGCCTCTCTCCAGAATGCTGACCTGTGCAGCCATGTTTGCCGGCACCAACGGCTATGTCCTCAAGCCAGAATGTGAGTTTCAGAAGAGCGACGTTGGCCAACTTTGGGGCAGCATTTAACCAACAAAACGCAGGCTACCGCGCCGAGAGGCTGCTCGAGCCGTCAAAAGGCCAGGCTGATTCGGCTGCGGCGTCCGTTCCGGACAAGCCAAAGCCTGCTGCCATTCCATCCTTCCCGCCTCCACCGACCGTCGCACTTGTGTCCAAGCCGCCCCCGCACAAGCTTCTCAACTTGGCCATCACCGTTTTTGCTGCTCAGGGCCTGTCGTTTCCGCGCAAGATCCGCGACGACGATCTCCATGAGGTGGATGAGGCACCGGCCGCGGCGTCACCGTCACCGCCGCCCTCGTCGCCCACCCGCCAGATCCGCCCATTTGTCAAGATCGAGCTGCACGTCGACAGCCACTTGGACCAGGCAGTAGTCGGGGTGCCGACGATCCATCGCAGTGCGAGTATGCCGCTCAGCGGCGGTGATTCTGCTGCTGTTGCAGCTGCTGCTTCTGCTGCTTCTGCCGCTGCTGCTGCAGACTCGCTCGTCTTGCAGGACAAGGACAAGGAGGGCGAGTACAAGGCGCGCACGCATGCTGTCAAGGAGGGCGACGGGCGCAACCCAGACTTTGGCCAGCAAGCCGTGGCCTTTCGCAACATCCCCCTGGCCGCGCCGGCCTCGTCCACGGCCGCGGCGGCAGCAGCCGTTTCGCCAGCCGCATCGGCTGCCGCCGCTGCCGCCCTCTCGTTTGTCCGCTTCCTCGTCAAGGACACTGGCGGCCCCATGCGCCGCGAGGTGCTCCTCGGCTGGGCCGCTGTGCGGTTGGACCGTCTGCGACCGGGCTTCCGGCTCGTGTACTTGCGAGACCCGGTGCACGGCCACCCGACCGGCGCAGTTGTGCTCGTCAATATTGCCAAGGAGATTGTGTAGAGGGCTCGTTGAGCATTGGACGACATGAGTTATGAGTGAATGTTTATCTTGAAAGTGGGAGCTTGCAAAAACGTAAATCAGAGGAAATAAAACAGCTCAAATAATCAAAGAAATTGTCCGACACAAATCAAAGAACAAATGAAGCAGATTTTTAACAAAATCAATAAAGACCCAGATTGCGTCAAAAACTCCTCGACGCCTTGTTTGTCCCATATCCCTCCCTGGCTTTTAACAAAATAAAGGAGATGTAACACCCTCACCCCCCCCCACCGCCCAACACTACCGCTCTCCTACCACTGCCACAACACCTTGTTGTGCAGGATCCGCGGGCCCAGGAAGGCGTACTCGTACGGCGTGATCCAGCTGTCGTTGGCCGTCAGCTTGGCAAACACGCTCGCGCCCTTCCACACCACAACCTGCTCGTCCATGTCGCGCGCGCTGCGCGACACCAGGATCCGGTCCACCAGGTCCAGCCGCCGCGCCTTGAGCCGCTCCTCCAGGTACGTCGTAAAGTGCGGGATCTTGGCCCCGCCCCCGACCACCATGACCGAGCCCAGGTAGTCCTTGAGCTTGCGCTCGTCCCCCTTGGCCGCGTTCTGGATCGACGTCATAATCGCAATGTCCAGCGGCGCCACCGGTAGCACCGAGTCCCGCTCAATCGCAACGTCCTTGGCCGACCGGTGGAAGAGCGGGTCCAGTTGCTGCGGGCCGCCGTTCGCCGCCGCGCCCGCGCCAGCTGCGCCAGCTGCACCACCGCCGCCCTGGCTCTGCGTCTGCGCCTGGTTTGCCCCGCTCGGCACCGGCGTCCCACCGTTGCGTCCGCTCGGCGCAGGGCTCGCCGCACCATTCACAACGTCCCGGCCGGCGCCGAAAATGTACGGCGGCGGCACCGGCGTGCTGGCGCCCTCGGGCGCAGGCGACGGCGCTTTGGACGTCGACGGCGTCGCATTGAGATCGCCGCCGCCGATGCCACGCTGCGAAGCAAAGTTGAACGGCTGCGTCTTCTCCTTGGTCGGCGTCGAGACATCGTTGGGGCCCGGCGTGCCGCCAAACCCGTTGGTCGTCGTCGGCGCCCCCACCGACGGCAACACGGACGGCCGGTCCAGGGCGAGAATGGCGACCTGCGCCGCCGACACCGGGTCGTCCGGCACGTCCACATCGTAGGCGTTGTACGTGCGGTCAATGAGCTTGCGGCGTCCCCGCAGCTTGGTCGAGTTGTCAAAGACAGTCGGCTCGTAGAACCCCAACGGCGCCAGGATCACCTCGTCGTATGTCTTGAACTGGTACTTGCGCGTCGGCTGGTTGGGCACCCGCAGGTGAAACTGGTACAGCTGCACCGAGATGTCCGCCTGGTTCATGGTGCAGTGCTTCTGTTTGAGCTCTTCCGCGAGCAGAAAATCGTACCGCCGCTGCAGATTGATCTCTTGGTATGGGAAGTGGTCGTAGAGCAGCATCTTGACAAACGTCTCCGTGACGTCGTAGCCGCCGTACTTGAGGTTGATGCGCGAGTCCTCGACCACCAGGCCGTCTTCAACGCATGCAATGGATGTCTTTTGTGCGCCAACGTCCACCACACAACCCTGACTATAGCCCGAACCGCACGTGGCAGCGTAGCTCTCCTGGATAAAGCACACCTTGTTAAACTCGAACCAGTTCATGCAAAGGCGCAGGATCAGCTCCACGTAGGCCTTGTCGTAGAGGTCTGGAATGACAAAAACACAGCTGTACTGGCGATAGGACGAGACCTTTCTGAGGCCCAGCTCATGCTTGATGGTATGCGTTAATGTCGCCTCAAAGTCGCTGTACAGGCAGCTGACACTCTCATAGTCATCCTCGTTGAGCCAGCCGTGCTGCATCGGCCAGTGCAGACGGAACGTGGGGGTCGAATCGTCCGGGATACGCTGCGCCGCGTGGCCGTAGAAGGCAGCCGGCGGCCCAGGCTTGGGCACCGGCTGTTTCGACAGCCGAGACGCTGCCGCGCTGCTGCCCACCTCCTTGCCTTTCCCTGTGCCGCTCCCGCCGTTCCCGCCGTTCTCGCCGTTCTCCGTGGCCGGAGCCGTAGCCGTGCCCTCAACTGTCACGGGTGGTTCGTCCGCCGGTGCTGTGACGGCTCCCTCGACGTCCACCGGTACCTCCTCGAGCGCATTGACGTCGGTCCACTCCACCTGCAGAGGGTCGTTGTGTGTCGGAATGACCTCGGGATCGCTTCTCCGGTTGTAGTTGACCACCATTTCCTTTGAGTTTGGCAGTACCTTGCGCTTATTGAGGCGCATGTCCTGCTTGAGGTCTTCGCTCATCTTCTTGTACTTTTTCGACCACTCCTCGCCGTACTGCAGGTCGATCTTCTGCTCTTCAAACTGTCGTCGCGGCCGGGCCTCGTGCTCCTCCGACTCTGTCTTGTGGTACTTTGTGGCGATACACATGGGTACGGTCTTGGGCAGGACGTCGGTCGAGAAGCCGATGCGCAGGTACTGGCTTCCGGGATGGATCACGATGATCTTGGAAATGTCGGGGCCTTCCGTGGGCATGTTCAGGGGCAAGTCGCCCTGGGGAGGCTGCTGCTCGGGCAACGGAATTTCACCCCGGCTCTGATTGAGAGCGCGATCTCGGTCTTTTGCATTTTGAACGAGCCGGTCGCGGTTCGCCTCGTTCTGGACGCGAAGAGCAAGCACTTGATCATCGCGCTTCATGTACTCTCTGTATTCGAGGCAGAAGAGGTTAGTAAGAGTCTCCTCCCAGATAGACAAATCCTGAGCCGCCTTCGATCTGCGCGGACGTACGTGTAGTAGTTCTTTTGGTTGATCGGTGTCACCTCCGGCCAGCTGGTCTGCTTCATGCCATTGTCGGTGCGCTCCAAGCCTAAGCCAGAGTAAGAGTCAGCCATGTCTTCCGCAAGTGCGTACGCAACGCATCCTCCAAAGTTAAAGCCGTCCAGCGAGAGGCGGCCAGCTTCGAGGTCGGCTGTTGAAACTTACCTTCCCGCAGCAGGACGCGTTCGCTGACTTTCCCGACCATCGTGGCGTCTATGTCGACACTTTCTTGTGGAGGCGGGTGTTGTGTCAGGTTCAAAGAGGTGCTCCGGTGGCCGAGACGGAAAATCACCAGGGAGAACACCAGCGCTCTTGGAAGCGCTCTTTTACCATCGCCTGCTCCTCTACCAGTCGTGATCTCGACAATGCGTGGACCTTCGAAGGCGGAAGAGCTAGTCCTAAACAGGATAGGTGCATTATCGGCGTATCATTTTTCCTTTCCCAGCCGGCCCAGGCCCACTGATTGGTGTCCGAGCACTTCGAGGATCTTGCCACGAAAGTGACGACTTCTCGCTGACGAAAAGCACCATCCCCCCCTTACAGAGCAAGGATTCTGTGCGATGGCGCTGGTCTCATGTTTGTCGCTCTACGATTTCCCCAGAGAAGGGCAGGAAGTTTTGGTTGTTGAACCGCCAAAGAAAGCCTGGAACTTGGGAAAGCCACATTACGAGAAACGCACGCGTCCGAGAAACGGATCTCGGACGCGTTCGATGATCAATCACTCGGATGCAGACAGTTTTGCAGTTTTCAAGCCAAAGGTAGCTGTTTGCATCTCTGCTGTTTCCCCTCGTCGCTGTCTCGTTTCAAGTGAACAGGCTGGCCTCTGCCGAGCAGGTGCTTGTTGCCTAACGTTGTTGCCTTGTCTTTGTCACCTGACCGCAACAATGACGTCGCCACTGGACGGAGCATTTTATCCTCGGACTTCCTTCGTTTTACGTTTAGCATTGTGGCGACCCAGAGGAAAGTCTTGCCAACTACACTCAACGTCAATCAATTTCTTGTCCAATAGTTGGATTCCCTTGTGCTTTGCAAGTTCTCTCAGTCATTCTTTGGCTCGAGATCCGCCGCTTCGTCCGCATCTCTTGTTCGAACTTACGCCGTTTATGCGTCTTCCTAAGGATTCAAATATTCTCGCGACAGAACTCACCTTACAACCCGGCGTTATGGCCCCCATTCCCATCTATTCGCAGAGCCCTATCCATGCGGCCAAGGCGTCGGGGGTGACCCCACAGACAGCCGCTGGTGTCTATGACAGCAGGGTCTCGGAGTCCTCCCCGACCACGACGAAAGGCCCGGAAGTGGGAGCCGCACCACCGCCAGCACAGCCAGGTGCTGTACCTAGCCTGCCCCATCCCACCGGTGCTGGATACCGAGCAGACACTCAGCCGACGGCGACCACGCAACCGTCGACCTTTAGCCCGCCACCTCCGCAGCCGGGAGCGGTACCTGTGCCACAGCATGCAGGAGATGCGCGAACTCGGCATCCACATCAAGCCCAGCAGACAGCGGTACCGCCGCCTCCACGCACGGGCGTGGGCTACCCCTATGGTGCCTATGGTGACAGCAGCACGAGCACGAGCATTTCTTCGGTGATGCCAGCGCAGATGGCTATGCCTCCGTTGACATCCGCGACCTACCCCGCCCCTCGGGGTACTGCAACATCGACACAGCTCTTGCAGGGAGCCGGGCCCACCGCGACCCAGCCTGTCGGGCTTTCTGTCGACCAGCGCAACCTAGACCACCCTCCCGGCTACGTCCAGGACGCCTACGCTACAGAAATGAGCAGCTCGCTGAGGGCGGCCGCGCAGATGGGAGGTCACGAAGAGGGGGCGAGAAACAACAGTAACGGGCTCTTCACCACGGAAGAAGAGTCACGGGGCATTTGGGACACGGCGAGAAAGCTGGCCACAGCGGCGGGCGAGAAGATCTCGGCGGCGGAGTCGGAGGTCTGGCGGCGAATCAACAAGGAGTAAACAAAAAAGGGAGAGGAGCTGGAGGCCAGACCTGGCCGCGGATACCTTGGGTGACAAGCGACGTGGCAACCGAGGTGGTCCCACTGGCGACGGTTGTTGCGCACATGCCGTCCACGTAGTGGTTTCCTGGACGAGTGAGCTGGAGGGGCGAGCAGCCGCTATTTCCCTCTGTCCTCGGTTCACGAGGACAAGAAGGGATGGCAAATGGTCAACATGGGACACTTGGGCACGACAAATAGATAGACGAATACGACATCGATTCAGCCGATTTACCTTTCCACGCTTGTGAGGTCGTATCCTTTTTGTTGACATATACCTATATCAACAAGAGCCATCGTCAGCGCCAACGGACACGGCAGGGGACGGAGCGGGCAGACGAACACTGATGGGGAAACGGTAGCTCGGCGGCCAAGTGGCAAACGTTCGCCTCTGTGATGGCATCGTCCTTGGACAAGACAGCGACACAGACAGCGGGATTCTCCAGAGTTACAACAGAAGGATATATCCACACCGTATAAGCGGCATCACGAAATATCGACGGGGAGGGGGGCTCCTGCGGCCTCGCTCACGAGCTGACCGATGAATGGTGCGGCTACACGGATAAAGAGGAAAACCTCGACATGTAATTTTAGAAGTGTCCGAAAAGGGTCGAGTTTGTTATGCGTTGCGGTCAAGGCACGGGTCCGGATGGGAAGAAGATGATGGGAAGGGGTGGGCAGCTGATCCTATTGCTGTTTGCAATTGTTTTTCAAGATGGAGGAAGCTGACAGACAGATGGTGCGCTGGTCTGCCCCAGCGGGATATCGAAAAGGCTGCCTACTTGTGCAATCCCGGCTCTTTTTCTGGACGACTGTCGAGCAGGGCATCCCTGGGCGATAGAAACAACCAGGGGTCACGAAGAGAGCATGTTCAGATGCCTTGTCAGATGCCTTGTCAGATGCCCTGTCAGATGCCCTGCCCAGTGCATGCAAGTAGAGAGACCACCGGGCGGTTAGCCGTTCTGGCCACAGCCCGCTTCTGCCCATTTTTATCCTCCGGTTTCCGATCGATGCCAGGGTGAGAGAGCGGCAGGGAGGTCTCTGAGAAAGAGAATCGGCGGTGGCGCCGACGTACTCCGTAGACGTGCATTGCTGGCCACAAGGCAGGATGCGAGAGAGGGCATGTGGCAGTCCAGGAGAGGTGCCGGTCGAGGTGAAAAAAACCAAAGGGTAAAGGGTCAGCCGCTCAGGGGTACTTTTACATCATGGCCAGATCTCGTTGGCGTCCCACCAGACGGCCTGCTGTGTCCGGCAGACGCTGGAATCCTGGTCAAGTGCTCATGTGATGATGCCAGTCCTTTGGGTGCCGTGGTCGAAGCCAGTCTATCAGCTCACGGACTGGTGATCTTTTGGAGGCTGAGCCTTTTTCCTCAACGTACTCCGTATGTGATAGATGAGATGTTATGCTCAAGCAGAAAAACCTCGAATCAAGATGCTACAAAGAGGTCCGTGAAATCCTCGGCAAGGCCACCGACAGCTGCCGACTGCCATTGGTCGTCCGCCTGTTCTATTACTTACATGTACTCCGTACGTCGCGGGTGGCAGCCAATATCGAGAAGGGATCCAGGAGATCAGGACGTGGGCCTTGCACGTCCTTTGCCACATCATTCAGCCATCCCACCCCGCTGCCACCGCCCGGCCGGATATTAAAGATTCATGCAGGCACCCTAGCCCGAGTCCAAAAGTCGGGTCGGCCTCTTTAGCAGGGAAGGGGAAGAGGGGGAGAGGGCGAGGCACGGCCAACTGGCGCCAATTGACAGCCAAGGAACATGCCGTGCTGGAGACGAAGAAGGTGGACGAAAGAAGAAAGAAAACATGAGATACTCAGCTATAAGAGATGCATTAAGACGGGAGGGGTAGAGAATACGACGTGGCACGAGAGAATATATACATGTACTTACTGTAGGTATGTATTTTTTACCGTAGGTGCCTACCTACAGGTACGGTGAAAAGAAGAGCAGATACCCACAGACGTTGTGCTGCCAAGAACAACACAAGGACAGGCTGATGGGCAGAAACCAAGAAGCATTTCTTGCTCTCCTTGCTCTCCTTGCTCTCCTTGACTTCGTCGCGTACATGTACTCCATAGTCCATAGCGTGCCAGCTACTCGACAGCAGCGAATCAGAACAGGTACGGAGTAGTGCACACCTTATAAGACGGCGCTGTTAAGCACTCTTCGCGTCTCCTTTTTTCCTGTGGTTGCCCTGAGTGTGACCGAACGCCGTGGTCAAAAGGACGCGCGCGCCAGAGGCAGGCCTCCCCCTTTTCTTCGACCGATCCATCTCATGCTTTATCTGCATCTTGTCTTGCGCCACCGCCTTTTGACGCCAGGCACATGCAGCTCCAGGCACATGCAGCTGCCAGTTCAAGGTGAAGTCTACGTAATGACATGCGACCATAGTGACGGCGACAGCTGAGGCCTAGCGAGGCGTGTGCCTGGGCCGCTGCAAATCGGTCGAGCCTAGCCCACAGCCTCTCGCCAATCCCGTGGCTGTGAGCAGCTGTTCAGGGGGGAGATGGCGCGGCCAGCCAGGGGTAGACGTCACCCGGTGCCTGACCCTCCCTGCGGGATGCCACCTCGATAACCGTAGAACAGAGCTCGAGAGGGGGGACGTCTCTTTGTTCAGGACCAAAGGGGCCAATCGATCCTCCCCAGAGCACATCTCCCGCCAGTGTTTGGCCAAGGGACTGGTTGCCCTCGCCCGCCTTCCCTCTCCCCTCTCTCCCCTTCTTATCATCTCCTTTTTGTGCTCCGTCAGGCAGCCAATGCTGTGGACTATCGGCGTCTGGAACCTGCAGATGTCCAACAAGCTACGTTGGGATGACGCGCTCTCGTCGTCGTTGGTGCATTTCTATTCGGACCTTTTCCGTACTCTTTTCTTCTGCCCGTCCGTCTTCCTTCTTCCTTCTTCCCCCCAATGCCCGAAGGGTGCCGCGGCTTGCCGTTTTTGTCGACGGGCGAGGCACAGGGTCCTCCGTTGGCCACTGAGACAGGATGCCACCTCGAGCAGGCAAAACAACGCCAAGAAACAAGACTGCCTGGGCAACGTTTTGTGCGCTGTATACAGGTACTCCGTAGGATGGGGATTGAAGTGTGTGCTTTGCCGTGGGGAAGAGGGGCGGAGGGAGAGGCAGAGGGCGAGAACAGAACACGAAAGCATACGCTCGATCGCGGTGGACGCGCGGTGGGAAGGGAAACGAGACGAGGGAACCGAGGGGGGGGACGCGAAGCGAGAGGATGACTTGGCGCGGCTTCGGTTTGACAAGTGTTTGCTGCACCACCGATCCGCTGTATCACGTCTCTGACGAGGGCCTGTTTGATTCTTGTTTAAAGAGGAGGAGGGAGAAGCACACACACAGACGAGGAAGAGCTCGTTTGTGCATCTGTTGACGTTCTTCCTCTTGTCTGTCTTCTATCTCCGGCGCATAGGTAGCAGCGCACATGTACCTGTATGCAGCGCCACGATCGTGCATCTGCATCTTGTTCTGGCGGCCGCTTGCCTATTGTCGCGCGGCCTCGTTCAGGTACGCGCAAAAAAGCTTAGTAGCAGCGCGCAAGCGCTGGAAATAAAAATGGGGCCGCGCTCTGCGTGGTTGAAGGAGGGGTTTTGCGACAGATCTGAGACGCCCCGCGTCCCACTTTTTTATGTAGCGGAACCTCGACGCGGCGCATGGTAGAGAGGCGGAGTCTGTACCAATACATGTCGCCTAGCCCGCTTCGGCCGGTGCCTCCGTCGTTCTGCCGGTGGTGGCACCTCCACCAACCCCTGCATACGGAGTGACGGCTGGCCAATCACAGCGCGCCTTCTGGTTGGCCAGAATTGACTTCAAACGTCGAAAACGCAGACCTCACGTCCCAAAGTCGCTCCGTTCGTCCACGTCAATCCCATCCACAGCCTCTCACCGGCGTCGACAGGCTTGGTACCTTCCCTACTTGACACCGTTTCTCTTTAGAACGGCCCCTGCGTCCATCGACGCAATCCTCACCTCCGTCTGTCTCTCTCTTTCTGTCACTTTTCGACAAAACAAAACGTCAGCCCGGCATCGTTGGTTTCCGTATCCTAGTGTTTCTTGTTCGGAGGTTTTGTCCAGACGCGACGCTCTAGCCAGACTGCTAGTCTTTCTCCGTTTTGCACGCTGGCCCCTTTCTGCACGGCAGGCTTTATGGTACAGTTTGTCCTTCCACGAGCCACTCTGACAGCAGCTGCAAGAGCAAGAGTAAAGACATCTCTCAGTCCCTGGGCCAGCTAGCCTTCAATGTACGGAGTACGTCATGGCGCTCCTCTCCGCCCTTGCGCTGTCATGACGCCGTGACGCCGCCTTACCGTTCGAAAAAAGTTTTTTGCCTCTTCTTTTGTTGCGACGTCTGTTTTAGAGTGTCGCCGTTTTTAGACTCTTGCTACAAGACGTTTCTCCTGCGTGGCCGATCGACGGCCTGTGATGGCCATCGGCGGATAATCAGTTTGGCAGCGGCAACGACCATGACAGAATACGACTCTACAATTCCGCTGCCCAAGGACGACGACGGCTCCCGCTGTAAGATGCTCGCGCCAAACTTTGAGGTCTTGTCGTGATTTTCACAGGGCCCTCTGTCCAGCTTGTGTGAATGGCCAGAGATCGTGCGGCTCGACGGTTTCTGATCGAAACCGATCCCTTCTCCTTGCTCTCTGTTGAGAGTTGCGACGTCGCCGTGGAGGCCAAAAATGGAAATCAGGTCACTCTGCAAACTTGTTTTGTTCTCATCTTCACGATTCACGAGTTGATGCCCATGATTCCTTGATGCCCATGATTCCTACTTCATGTGAGCGCAGTGGGTGATCATTCAGCATCCAGTGGCTTCACGGCTCTGATCGCCATCTTCAACGTGGCCATGGCTCGTGTCCCTCGGTCCATATGCTCCTCTCCTTGTCCTGGAAACCACACCTGCCGAGTCCTGCTGGACGAACGCGGGCAAAATCCTGGCGACGATTTACGATGCGAGTTTCAAAAGAGACTGTCGTGAGAAAAGAATGAGGAATTAAGAAAGAAAACGGACTGGACAAGTGTGGCCTTGTGTGAGGCCTCCGTTACCCTTTTCCTCTCCTTTCTTGCCAGTGTTCTTTGAGACAAGAACATCCATCCCCTCCCCTCCTCCTCCCCCGTAACCGTCCCCTTCTATCCACTCCACTACCCACTCCCCCCACCATGTCTGACCCCTGCTCCCTTTCCGTCCCACCGTTTTAAAGAGTCAGCGTCCCAAACGCGCAGGAAGCAAGTGTAAGAATAACGGTCTTTTATATGCTCAGCTGCCACGTCTGTCGTCGACTCTTCATCGTGTCTCCAAATAGACACAGGCTCCCGTCCGTTTTCCTCCTTCCTCTTTTCCCTGTGAGCTATGACAACGGGGAGTCTTTCTCTACTTTCGATTTGCTCTGCCGATTTGTATTCTCCCTACCTCCCCTTGTCGGCTCTTAGCCCCAGTTGAGAGGGGGCCCATCCCTGCTCACCTTCCCTCACGCCACTTCGACGCCTCAACAGCTTCAACGTCTCCTGTCTCTCTTTTTCCTTCCTTTCTAAACACACCTACAATCCTCACCCGCAGCCTCGGTAGGTTCCATACACCCTGAGGCTAAGCCACTCCACCCCCCCTCTCCTCTCCCTCTTTCTACCTCTCTTTGTCTCTCTCTGTCTCGCCCTACCCTCCCAGGGCCAGAATCCTCCCTCCTTGCCTGCTCAAGGGCCACAGACATACTTACACTCATCCTTGTCTCAGGGAATCCGGCTTCGCTCCTACCGGCGTTCCGAACTCGACCGTGCTGAGCCCTCGCGGGGCCTTGTCGTGCCTCTCGCACGTTGTTCCCGCCTCTATACGGAGATAGATGCCCCCCTTTTTTTTCTCTTTCCTTTTTTTCTGATCTGTGCTGCTCCGTTGGGGTGCCTACGTAGACGTTTCTGTCTGTCTCCCCCATATTTTTATTTTGGAGATCCTGCGCCGCCTCGTCTACGACTCTGTGGTTTTCTCCTTCCTTCCTTCTCCCTTTTTGCCCTCGTACCAGCGAGCTACACACACCCTCCTCCGCCATCGTCTTTCGTTTCTGTTCCTGTCCTTTTCTTGGTTCTCGCCTTTTAACTGCCTTCTCACCGACCCAGAAAAGATAGCAGCCCGTTCTTTGTTCTTCACTCCTTACGGTTTCTAGCTCGCCGTCTCTCGTTTCTTTTTTCTTTTTTCTTTTTCTTTCTTCTCCCGTGTACCTCTTGTTTTAACCTGCTATATCCCCCCTCTAGTCTATAATAGACCAAGAGCTGGCTCTTTTTTCTCGTCTTCTCGCTCCTTGCTCTCTCCTTCTTGTTTCCTTTTTGGTTTATCCATCCGGCTGTCTTCGTTGGTCTTCCGTTGGCGCCGTTTTTGGAGTGTTATATCCATTTGTCTGACGAGTTGTGCTGGTTCCAAGACCAGAGGCTTGCCACGCTCCTTTCCTTCTTCTTTTCTTCTCCTCAACACTCTTCGTCCTTCCTTTCTGGTCACCTCCTTGGACAAAACACGATCAACCACCCGCACACCCCCCTTGCTTACCAGGGCCTTGTCTTTCTCATACACCCTCCGAGCTGAGTAGTCGCTCATTTGTCTCTCTTCCGTCTCTGTCTGTCACTCCCTTTCTGTCACACACGCTCTCTCTGTCTCTGGCATGTTTTATTTTCTCTCCTCTCTTTTTTTGGGTCGCAGATATTATTATACCTCCATCTCCTTTCCTTTTCCAACTCGCCTTCGTCCTTCCTCGGCCGTTTCGCCGATATTGTGTCGATAACCGCCTCGTAACAACAACGACAACAACAACAACAACGAATATCAATACAAATAGAAGAAAGAAAAAGAACAACACGCCTTCGCCAGGACACCGTCGACCACTCCTGTTCTTTGCTCGCATACACGCCCTCTGGGAATTCGCCGCCTTATATCTCGCTCCTTTGTCGATATAACGTCCCACGAACATAACGACAATACGATCACATCCACCTTGCGGTTATATTCTTCTCTCCACGATATCGTGTTTGCCCACCTTGGCTCTCTTCCGTATTGCCTACTCGCTACTACCCCTTTCGTCTACCTCCCTGTCGCATCTCTTGCTTCCCGCTCTGTCGATGGTGAGTTCTTCGTCCACGGATCAGTGCGCCTTTCCCGGCCTTCGTCAAACCTTTTCATTACACAACGGACGTCATATACCCTTTGGCCTTATACCTCTTCTTCTTCTTTCTCTTTCTCTCCTGCCTTCTTCTCCGAGACACACCGGTTTCCTCTCGCCTTGCCCGTCTTGGACCAAAACTGCCTCGTTCCGTCTGCGGATTCATGCTAACGACTTCGTCTGCGCCCACCCCCTCGTGGCTCGCGGCTCCTCTACCTTTACAGCTTCCGTTCTATACACTCTCTTGGTGAACAGTGAACAGTCAAAGACGACAAAAGAAAAGAAATCAGAAAGAGGTTCTAGACTGGCGCCGCGCTTGCTCTGGCCTGTACCTCGTGTCGACCTGCGGACTCCCCCGCCGTGGCCATGGACATCGACCAGGCACAGCTGTGAGTCCTGCTCCTTCATTCGCCCCTTTCGCACTCCCCCAAACCTCTCTCGCTGCCTTCTATTCCCTCTTTCGTATCCTTCGGAGTTGCTTCCGTTCACGGTCCCGCCATTCCATCTATCTGCGTCTTCTCCCGCCCGGTCTTTTTCGACCTTGTCGGACAACCTGGATCACGTTGATGAAAAAGGAGCCTCATTTCCGTCCTTCTCTCTCTTGCCTGTCTCCCGGTGGCCTCGTCTCTTTTCCTCATTGTTTTTTTATTAAGCTGTGCTTCCCTTCCCCTGGTCTGCTCTCGTCCTCTTCTCTTCTCTTTGTCTTGGCACAACTTATTCATCCATGCACCTTCTAGACAACAAGATCTCCAGCAACAACTACCGCCGGCCTTTGTGTTCCACTCGAGCCAGGGAACCGCCGACGACTTCGGCAGCGGCACCGCGAACGGCGACACAAACAGCAGCAACCTCCTCACCAGCAGCAATAGCACCGACAGCAGCAACAGCAGCACCACGTCGACAACGTCGACATCCAGCACAATGACGGAGATCCCTCCACCTACACCCATACTCGCCATGAACGGCAACGAGCTGTCGGACAAGCAAGACCCGTCGACGACGGTGGGCATGGGCGGCGCACCGCAGGGCGTGTGGGCAACACCAACATCACAGGGCCTGCGGCAGCGGCCAGCCACCATCCACGAAGGCTTTTCGTACAGCATAGGCGACGGCTACGACAGCCTGACCTCGTGGGACTCGTCGATGCTGTCGATGCAGCAACAACAGCAGCAGACACCCAGCGATACCATGTCCTCACGGCCCATCTCCGTGCACCAGGAGTTCTACCCCTCGACGACAATGGAGAGCAGTACGTGGACGGCCATGTGGAAGACGGTTTGGGAGTTGTATTTTGAATCTGCAGGCTAACTGACTCCCCCCTACCAGCACGCTCTTGGACACAAAAACCCTGTGACGACAGCCTCGATTTGCAGCTCGACAGCGAGATGACCATTGGCCAGGCCTTCACGACGGACGAAGCCATTCCCATCCTGGACCTCCGCTACTCCAACGGTGCACCCATGGATGGCGACGCGCTCAACTTTGAGGGCGGCGGCCTGAACCCGCGGCGCCTGTCGGGCTCGTCCTTCACCATGTCGACGTCGGGAGGCCTGTCGGACATGCCGTCCTACGAGGACTTTTCGGCTGCGTTGTCCGACGCGCCATCTTTCAGTTCCGACTACCCGCCGCCTTCGAACCGCAACTCGCTGATG
This sequence comes from Ophiostoma angusticollis, assembly GCA_019925545.1. NCBI lineage: Eukaryota > Fungi > Ascomycota > Sordariomycetes > Ophiostomatales > Ophiostomataceae > Ophiostoma > Ophiostoma angusticollis. The sequence goes on from JADHKL010000010.1 coordinate 113,517, forward strand.
TCGTCGACGCAGCTGTCGCCCGTAGCCTCGCCGCGCATGACCCCCCAGGGTCGGTCCGAGCTCGTGCGCACCCAAAGCAGGGGCCGAGCATCACCCTCGCCGCGGCCGGGCCTGCGAGCCGCTCCCTACAGCATGGACACGGCTGCCCGCAGCAAGCGCTGGTCTACGGGTTCCTACGGCACAATGCCCAACCGGCGCTCGTCTCCGTTTGTGTTCCACGGCGCCAGCGGCGGTATTGCTGCTGCCGCTGCCGCCGCCGCCGCTGCTGCTGCTGCCAACGGTCCTGGTGGCCTCCCCATCGGCACGAGCGGCGGTATGGAATCGTTTGGGCCGCGGTTGACCACAGCGTCGGCATCCTCGCACCAGTCGCCAACGACGGCCAATGGACAGCTGCCGCTCAACATGGGCAACCTCCAGCAGGCGGCGATGGTGCCTGGCTTGCCCACGCAAAACCCGTTTTTCCTGTCAGCCGCAAATTCGCAGCAAGCAGCAGCTGCCCATGCTGCGGCGGCGGCGGCGGCGGCGGCAGGAGCCGGAGGTGGCGGTTACAACCGGCACAGCATGCTGCTGCCAACGCAGCTGCCGTCGCAGGCTGGCGCCATGGCGTTCCACCACCCGCACATGGATGGCGGGTTTCCTGGAGCACACCATGCGCTGGCGCACCAAGGCATGGGCGGTCACGGGCTGCATACGGTGCCGAGTCACGTGCCGCTGGGCCATCATCTCGGCAGCGGCATGGCGCACGGACACCCGCACCACCACTACCACACGGGCGGGCCGTTTGATGCGGCACCGGCGCCGCTGATGTCGCATGGGCTGTTCCGCATGCTGCAGAGCAACGGCGACCCGCACTCGCTGCACGGGCACTACACGGACCTGTCGGACCCGCCGGACCTGTATGCGTCGCTGCATGAGGAGCAGCTGCCGCCGCCGCCGGAGGACATGAACCCGTCGGACCCGGACCTGGTGCCGCACGAGCAGGAGCTGCGGTTCAGCGGCGACCTGTACACGCCCAAGTGGGTGCGCGGGCACGGCAACAAGCGCGAGGGGTGGTGCGGCATCTGCAAGCCGGGCCGGTGGCTGGTGCTCAAGAACTCGGCGTTCTGGTACGACAAGAGCTTCACGCACGGCATCAGCGCGGCGACGGGCAACCCGTTCCAGGAGCCGCTGGAGACGCGGCGCATGGATGGCAACCCGGACGTGTGGGAAGGGCTGTGCGGCAGCTGCAACGAGTGGATTGCGCTGGTGAGCAGCAAGAAGAAGGGCACGACCTGGTTCCGACATGCATACAAGGTGCGTTTCTATTGTCCGTTTCCCCTCCTCCTCGGCAGATTCTAACAAGAGCAGTGCCACACACACCCCAAGATCAAGGATGCGCCGAAGCGGAGGCGCGAGAGCGGCCACAACCGCATGACCGGGCCGACCGGCGTCGGAGGCGTCAGCATTGGCACTGGCGTCAGCGTTGGTGTTGTCAATGCCATGGGCATGGGCGGTATGAGCGGGATGGGTGGTATGGGTGGTATGGGTGGTATGGGTGGAATGAGCAGCATGAATGGCATGAATGGCATGAACGGCATGAACGGCATGGGCATGGGCGGCATGGGCGGCATGGGTAGCAACGGCCCGCGGCCCGAGAGCCAGAACGGAACTCTGCAGCAGCAACAGCAGCAGCAGCAGTCAGCATCGATTCCCACGCCGACACCCCAGACGCCGCTGACGCCGCAGCAGACGCCTGTGCCGGCCGCGGCCAGTATCCCCATGTCGTCGGCGGGGGCGACAACGCCGACGGGCGTCAACCAAGGGGCGGTGCAGATGGCTATTCCCGGGTCGATGCGCATGACCGGGTCGCCAACGGCGGAGCAGATGGGCCAGCAGGCGTCTCCAGGTGGCAGCGTGCAGCAGCAGCAACACGGCCAGTTTGAACAGGAGGGCGTGGAGCAGCAGTACGGCCACTTTGAACAGGAAGGCATGGAGCAGCAAGGAAGCGGCGAAGCTGAGCAGCAGCAAACGCACCAGGAGCAGCAGCAGCAGCAGCTGAACCAAGAACAGCAGCAAGAACAGCAGCAGCAGCAACATGCGTTTGCACATCTGCCGCCAGCGCATCCGCCACCTTCGTATCCGCCTCCGCCGGTGCCGCCGCGGTCTCACCTGCGGCTACAGCACCAGATGGCGATGCAGCAGCAGCAGCAACAGCAGCAGCAGCTGCAGCAGCAGCAACATCAGCAGCAGCAACATCAGCAGCAGCAACATCAGCAGCAGCAACATCAGCAGCAACATCAGCAGCAACATCAGCAGCAACATCAGCAGCAACATCAGCAGCAGCAACAACAACAACAACAACAACAGCAACAACAACTGCAGCATCGCAACCTGCTGCATGTTCGGCCACCGCCTCCGCCCCAGTCGGCAGCAAGGCACCAGATGATGACACCCATGACGCCCATGACGCCGATAGAGGGCCTGGGGAACATGATCTAGTTGTTTTCTTGTGTTGTACTCGGTGGTGGGCAAGTCTGATCTTCTCGACGATCTTCCCATGCCTCTGTCTCGTCGTTTCTTCTATTCGTCTTTACTTCTTCTTCTCTGCGTCCTTTTGATTTCTTGCTTATACACAATTTGCTCTTCTCTTTCTTTTCCCGGCTCAATTCGCGCGAGAGGACAGGCGGAAAAAGGGCAAAAACACAGCGCCCCGGCCCCTTCCAAACAAAACAAAACAAGAAAAAAAGGAAAATACCAATACCCAGGCGGAACACAAAGGGAGGGAAACATTATCACGGCACGGCTGGTCATGTCGAACGATGGAACCTGATTCTTATTATGAAGGAGAGGAAAACACAGAGTGGTTCCCGGCGAATGAAGTGAATGACTGTTTTCTTCTTTTTCTCTTTTCATCTCTAGTCTTTTTTTTCTCTTTTTTTATTTTTTTTGTTTTCTATTTATGCTCTTTGTTTCTTATTCTCCCGTATTTTCGAATCAAGTTCTCTGCTTCTGGTAGTTTTCTCTCAAGTTCATACTGGTCGATCAGACAGCCACACAACACTGTCTCCCAGTTCCCTCATTCCAACAAGCATCATGAACATGCTCATTTCTCGGCAGATCTACATACTCCGCGTGTGTCCTCGAGAGGTAGCGACATGGCATTGCTCCCTTTGTCAGCCAACATGTCTCTCCCTGTGCTATGCATTCATCTCCCCGCCGCCTTGATTCCCCACCTCCCTTGCTTCGCTCTCAGGGCAACCGACACAAGATATGGAACAGCAGTAGAGAGTCTCAGGAAGAGAACAAAGAGCATTCCGAGTCAGTCGTCATCTCTTTAGACTTGCCTTGGGGGCTGGTGTCTTACTGGTGCTCCCTTGCGATGCGCGCTGCTTCTTTCCGTTCCTTCTTTTTTGGCAGTTCAGGCCTTCTTTTGGCAGTTAGGGCAGATAGATCTCAGCCGGGCTCGGAAATCAGGGTTCGTTTAGCAGCCTATAGCGGCGTCCAGCGCTGGAGGATAGCGTCCCACACCTTGCCCAGCCATACCCCGGAATTTGTTGTGTTGTCTGTTAGCCTGGTCTCTTTCCTTCCTCTTCTCCTTCCCTCTCCTTCCCTTCTTCTCTCCTTCCCTTCTCCTTCTCCCTCTTCCTTACATTTCCCCTTCTCCTCCCTTTTCCTCTCTTTGCATTTCCTCTCCTTGCATTTCCCTCTCTTTCCTCCCATCTCCTAGCTCTTTCGTTTGGGTATCCAGGGAGGGCTCCTCCTAGTGCTTTCAAAGCGTAAGCTTATGGTCTCCGTAGCGAAGCTGAGCAGCCCACTCGCAGTGGACCCGTTGATCCTTCTCAGCTGTGTCCAGACTGCGTTCTGGGTGCAACTCCGGCTTTTGTCCGTCTCCCTTGCATCAGGCCTGACGGGGCAACAGGCAGGAGGAATGGCTGGCAAAATAGCTATCTTACTTTGTGCAGGGGTGCTTGATGCCAGGGCGAGGAGGAGAGACAGGTGGCGGAGAAGACGGCCAACAAGGTGGACCTTGTTGTCGGCCAGGCCCCTGCGGAGATCGAGCGCTCCGAACGGTGCAGTTCTTTTCAGCGGCCGATCGCCTGATAACGGCATGCCCGAAGGCCAAGCAACTTATTAAGTGTCATCGACCTTGTCTTATGGGAGCTGTGGCCTCCGCATTGTCATTCATCTCCTTCCCAGTGTATACATGTACATGTACATGTGTGAGCTCTAGAATCGACCAAAAGCTGTCATCTCCATGTTCGTTGGTGGTTGGCTGCCGTTCGTGACAGACAGATTGCTTCGTCTTCGTCTCCATGTCTTTCCCGTCCAATCAGCTACCCGCCCAATTGCCATTATGGCAAGCTTGCTGCATGGGCAAGGAGGTTGTCTTTTGCACACGTTGTCAGCAACGTTGTCCGTGGTATTCAGCACATGCTTGGACCTGTGGCTCTTTGACAGCCCCGTACTGATGGCCTTGAAAAACTGGACACAGTTTCGGCGCCTCCACGACAGGGAGGTTCTTTCCGGCTCCGAGGATTCAAACATGTAGTAAGACTCGTGGTGGTGAGCCGTTGGCCTCGCGTCTCAAAGGCCCAAGCATGTTGCCGAGGTGCCAATTCGTCGCTGCTCTGGTGTTGTCCACTTTACTCCGTAGCTCTGCAGGCGCAAAAGCCTGAACGTACATGTCATGTAGGCGAAATTGTAAAAGAATACGAGAACACTGTCCTGTGCATGCAGATGGGACGAGGAGCTGCAGTAAGACAGTCGAAGCATGCTCACGCCAACTCAAAGATGCTCAAAGCATTGCTGTCGGTCTAGCGGCGGCTCTGGTCGCCGACCCGATCGTCATCGTCATTAGACCCGGAGTCTAAGCAGCCGAAAGCAGGCGGGAAGGAAGCCAGGTATTCAAGCAGCGGCTGGCGGGTCTTATCAGCAGGTTGGGCATCAACGCAATCCTGCTCCCCTTATTTCTCTCCCTCGCTCAGTCAGGCGAGCCCCGTTTCGGACCTTTCAGCTGGTCTGGGGCCGGTTGTGGGCTGAGGACTGGCTTACGGCCGGCGCATTTGAGCATTCATTTCGGCAGTGACCAAAGCCAGTAGAGCGCGGCGTCGATGGCACAAGCAATGGCTTCCTCGACGACGTCACGCAATCTCGGAGTAAGCGTTCAAGGATAACGGTGCTTCGGGCTTGCATCGACCATTGCATGTGGCGGTCTGTTTCGTCTGGTCTTGACAGGATCGGGAGTCGTTCATCTCGCCCGTGTCAAATTTGAGGTCATGCACGCTGCAAATTGAGGAAGGAGGTCATCCATTTAGCATACGCATACGCTTAAGCGTAGGGCTGTGGCAGCCAATCGAGGCCTTGTTCTGCGGGCTGACCTGCAGCAAGACATCATCGAGAGCAACGCTCCTGCATTTTTACCGCCCACTTTCTGTGGCCTGTGGCCGCCCCTGGCATCTTGCAGGGCTGCGCAAATACAGATGGATGCCCAACCAACATGGCTTTTGCGGCTCACGTGTGGTCTGGTTCTGGTGGTGTTCTTGCCAATATCATAATGTCCATGTTCTCTCAACATCTCCATCTCTAAACATCTCAATGCACCGCCGTCACACCGGCCGAAAGTCCATCCTCGTTTTCATGGCCGCGCCTCGCCGCCGACCGTTCATGCCGCTTCTCCGGATCGCGAACGGGCCTTGTGGTCTACTCCATAGGAAGAAAGCTGTTGTCGTCGGTTCCGCATGTGAAAAGCTTTGGTTGGCTAGCATAAACCTCCGCTGCAAGTAGCTGCCCACAGACGTCCGAGAGAGCTTGGGCGTTTAAAAATGCCGCCTCCTATGTTTGTGGTGCGAGCAAATACTGCGGTTCAGTGCCTGTTTTGTGGCCAGATTATGAACACTCCAGGGGATCTTCCAGCGCTACTCCGCCGCTTACCACACCTGTCTCAGCTCCAACACACCAGTACTTTTGGTTGGCTCAGGGGCAAGATCAACGCTTACGGAGTGGTTGTCGCCGAAAAATCAAAGTAACTGGCTGACAAGGTTCCCTGGCGCCTGTGCCTGTTCTGCCAAATGTCTGTCCAACGGTCGCTGTAGGGGTAGCTCGCATATTCCGCACACGTCGGGGTCGTCGTCCTTTCTCTCAACCAGCAGTGCCCCTCGACAGCTTTCTTTTCCGTTCAGTGCCTCTTGATGCCCTTCGTGCCTCCTACGCACAACGATCCGTTTATCCTCTTCCTCCCTGGCCAGCTATGAACTAAGACAGCTCTTTGCCCGTATTGGTTTTTTAGGCTTATCGACTCAGCCCTCTAAAGCACTCGAGCCTTGCCTCTTCAGACAACTCACCTTGCAAACTGTCTGAGCTGCCGTCCCACCATTGGACAGGCTGTGTTCCCACTCATGCAAGCTCTCTCCTCCTCCTGCCACAAGGCCAAGGCCAGGGAGCCTCTCATATCCGCCTGTACATGTACATGTACTCCGTACTCAGTTACAGTGAGATATCCCGCCAAATGCGCACTTCTCCCATGTGTGCTCCTCTCGTGGTGCAACCGCTGTGGGCGCCCGGTATCTCGGTCGTTCCTTCCTCTTTCTGCCCGCGGTCTGGGGCTGTTGCCCTTTCCCGGTTGGCCAAATGTTTGTTCCAGCAAGGCGCCACCAACAAAATATTACGGGACCTCCGCTGCAAAATTCTCCCGGCCTCTTAATGTCCAAGTTATTCACACTACCCCGTACGAGAACCTGGCTTTGCTTCTGTATCTCGCCTGCTGGCCTGGCTTGGCCTATCCTTCTCCCTCACAACGACGGTCCCTCTACGTAGGCCTTCGGCCCTCCTCCGCCTTTCTTCCCTTTACCTCCTTGCTTCATTCCTCATGAGCTAGTGGCACCTTCCCACTTTATGCCCCTCAGCACGCTCCTCGTTCGTCCGAGGCAGATGGTCCATAGCTCTTTCCCTTTCAGGGTTGTTCCTTGTGTTCCTGTACTTTGACCTTTTCCTCTTCCACCTGTCAGCATTCGGCGAGCTTTTCGTCTTCTTCCTATTACCTGTTCTCCTTCTTCCCGTCCCTTTCTATGCCTCACCTCTACCCCTGGACAGCGGGTGCCAACATTCCCTGATACACTGGCTGCTGTTTCTAGGTACTCAGTACTCCGTACACGTACTCCCGCTCCCTTTCCTGTGCTGACTGCTTTGCATCTTTGTATTGGTCCCTGTTCTCCATACTCCGTACCTTATTAACGCTTCTGCACTATTTTTGTACCCTCCACCCACACCCACATACCAAGTACTCCGTGCATGTACCAAACTCGACGACGCTCACCCTGGCTCGGTCTCTTTCGTCACTAATAATCTTTGTTCCTGTTTCTCTTCTTCTTTTTTTTTGGCCTCGGCGCTTCCTTCCTTCCTCCTCTTCTCATGTCGTGTGTGCTTGACCTTCCAAACCTCTTCATGCCTTTCTTTTGGTAAGTTTGATATTGTCCCTAGTGCCTCTTGAAGCCTCTCGAAACCTCTTCCTCACCTCACCTCTCCTCTCCTCTCCTCCCTCTTACCTCGACTTCCTCCCCACCTCTACGCCTCTGCTCCCGTGCCTCTCTTTGGGATTTTTCTTCCGCTCTCGACGTATATCACGCTCGTTTCCAGCTTCCATTCTCCTCTTCTCGAACTCCTCTCTCTTGTGGCACTGCACCCTGTGCTCACCGCATTTTCCTTACTTCTGCCCTGGCATACTGGCTGTCGCCGACTAACAACGTCCTGTCAAGGTAGATTTTGACGAGTTTCCTTTCACTCTTTACGTTGCATGAGCCTTCATTTTGCATACTCAAAGCCAACCTTTTCGTCGTTTCGTCCTTGCGGCTTTCGTTCCCTTTCTTTCCGTCCACGACGCTCAAAAAGTAATGACCACGGCCGCCGACAACGTTACCCAAGCTGGAAACGTGAACAGTGTACCACAAACAACAGCATCCTGCAAATTAGCATTCAGCATTTCAGCGTTGGATTGATACATTGCGCTTTCCCTGGAAAGGGCCCTATTCCTGCGACGCTATACCGAGTCATTTGCAGTTACGGAAGACAGAACCTTGGCTCACGCCGTTTCCTCACGGAACAAACCACTCTGGCCTTGTCAGGCATATCACCTCCAAGACATTCGAATCCCAAGAAGAGCGAACCAACTCCAAACCGACAAACACACCCCCGGAATTCGGTGACCTAGAAAACGTGCTACGGTCACCTTCGTCCTATGATTTTTGTCTTGCAGTTGCTTGTACCAAGTGTTGCTTGATATATCTGCTATGAGCGGCGAGCAAACAGCAACCAGGTATGTACTGAGCTTCTTTCTTGTTCTAGCCAGTGATCATGTACACGCTCGTTCCAAGGCTTCTACACAAGCTATCTTGCTCCGTTTCTCTTCTTCGCTTCTGCCTTTTCTCCCCTCCCGTTTACCCACTCGCGGGTTTCTCTCTGCCCGTGCCCTCCCTCTCTGTCCCACTCGTGCATTTTCATGCTCCCTTGGCCATTCCTCTTGCCGCCCCGTCCCATGCCGTGCACGCACTTTGGTGCCGCAGAGCTGTGCGGCAGCATTTGGACGATCTGCCTCGTTTCGTTTCCCCTTCATTTATCTCTACACCTCGTCCCACGCCTATCCTTTTCTCGTCTATTGTTCCCCTTTGGTGGAGCGGAGATCTCCACATCACCAGCTAACATCCGTTTTTTCTTTTCACAGTTCTGGCCCTCCTACCAGTCAACCGCCAACGCCTAAACGCACCCCCTCCTCCGCGACCACCTTCTTTTCAAGCCCGGTCTTCGAGACGCCCAAGCTTTCCGTCGACGCCTCGAACACCGCCACATCCACGCCTGGCCTAGACTGGACACCTCGTTTTGCCGACGAATTTTCCGTTTTCAACACGATACCGGGCAACTTGAGGGGCTCACAGGGTCATTTTGCCGACTTTGTGGTCCCCTTCACGTCCCCTTCTACTGAGCACACTCAATTCCACTCGGCAATTTCTCCGTCGACGTCCAAACACCCCAAGCGTACCCTTTCCCTTGCCAGTATTGGCGTGGATATTGCAACCCATGTTGATCATTTCTCCCCGGCTTCGAACTTGCCTCTACCCCCAGTCGAACCCTCCAGGAGATTGGCATCTTCGCCTGGCTCGCTGGTAAACGCAGCTTTCCAGGCTTCTATCGAAGGGAACCCAGGCGACGATCGCGAGTCCTGTCCAGATTACTACGGTGACCAGCCAGCCGTCGACAATCCTCACGCTGCCAGAGCGTTCAAAAAATCACGCGGAGCGAAGCCGGTGTCCGCAAAGGAAACAGCTGCTTCGAAGGGTCAAACGGCCACACCACCTCCTTCAGCAAAAAAAGGTGGCCGCAAGACTGCGCCTAAGCTCAAGGCTGTCACTATGCAAAGCAAATCAGGGTACGGCTCCCAAGGCCAACACCATCCCGATCTTCTGAGCACACCACAACAACAACACATGGCCGCATTCGTGACGAGTCCAGCGGACATGTTCTCATACCCGCTGTCTGCTCCAGCGACTACCTCCGCTTTCGGTGACACAAGGACATTCTGGGGAGATGGCGATGCTGGTATGGCTGCCATGGATGTGGACTATACCGCGGCTGGAGCACAAATGTTCAATACGCCGACATCAGCCCACCGGCAACTCGGATCCATTGACTGGACACAAGCCAGCCAGGCTGACCAGGTATATATGATTGCAGGTGTGGAAGCAATGTCACAACAAACCCAGCAGCACCTCAATAGTCACCACCTCCACCAGATACATATGGCAAGTGGGAACGGCTCAAAGCAAATGATTCCCCATGCCATCGACACTGCAACTGCGGTCCACCAAGCCATGTATGCGGGTAGCTATCCAACTCCCGTCGACGACCCGTTTGGAATTGTCAGCCCGAACGGAGGAGTGAACCCTGGTCTCCTTTTCAGTCGGCCGCCGTCCTCGAGCATGGATGCTATGTCTTCTGCCCCTCCGGGCTCACACACCGCAATGTCTATCACTGACGTGGCCATGTTCGGTCACCAGCCGCAAAATCCAGCATCGTCAGCCTCTGCCGCTTTGCAAATGACACGGAGTAGCCCGCCTCAGCGGATGCTAGCCTCTGCGCCTGCCCCAGCGCGTGGCGAACTGCGCCGAATCTCTAGTGCGAGAGAAATCATTCCCAAAAAGAAAGAGACAGACCGAGCCCTTGCAAGCTCACCTGTGAAACCGAGCGCTCGTCCGGGTTTGTCGAGAAGCTTCAGCGAAAGTCGTGGGCCCGTCTTGCGTGGTCGCGCATCTTTACCAACATTGGCGCCTGCGATCAAGCCTCCCACTCTGACTGCGGCACGAGGATCTTCTTCGTCGAGCTCTGGAAGCGGCCTCGGGATCACCCGGTCCGCATCGTTCGGCGGTTGCAGGCCGACAGGACGAAGCTCTCCTATCCGGATGCAACATCAACGGCAACAGCAGCAACAACATCAGCAAAGCCAGCCGCACCAGAGACTATCCAGCCTCACTTCTATTCCGGAAGTCAACACACCACAGTCGAGGTCTTCGGTCAAGTTCACCATTGACGCCAATGGTCGTGCTCGAGTCGAAACGACTGTGCAGGACGACGCCTCGACACCGCCGTCGACGCTTCGGCGCAACCAAAGTGCACGGTCGCTGCACAGTAAGTCGAAATGGGACTCGTCATCCGACGATGACTCGTCCTCAACCGACGACGAGCCGATCGTAATACCCAGCCGTACGACCTCGTTCGCCCTGCCCGATCCTTTGAAGCCCACGATTGGCCGTATGCCGCTCCACTCATCTCAGCGAAGCATAAGTGATCAGAGCACATCCAGCACATCGGCAAATATCCCTGGTGATGGTGTGTACAACGGTGCAGAAAGCGAGGCAGAAACGGTGTTGAACGACCTACCCAAAGGGGCCGGTGATGCTGCGAGCGAACTAGAAAAGGTTCGGCAAATGCGGCACAAGCGAACCAGCCTCTCTGGCGGCCCGTCGGCAGGCGGAGTGGGCTCGAACAACATTTTCGGCAGTGTTCAGCGAGGATTGCAGTTTGGCGGACCCTTGGGTGGACATGCCGGCTTTCATGGCAGCGACGCAGGCGATACGCTGCAGAATGTGTCACCAACGACCATGACGGAAGTCAGCCTGCCCACGCCGTCCACGGCTTCCCATAGCCATGGGATCCGATGTGTCTGTGGCCGCATTGAGTCGCCCCCCAAAAGCGACGGGTTTATTCTTCAATGGTATGTTTGTTGTTGCGCCGCATTTTTTTCAAACTCTATACTTTGTTTTCCTTCAAGCTGACAAGACTGCAGCGAATCGTGTGACCTGTGGCTTCACGGTCAGTGCATCAACATCAGCAGGCGGACCATGCCATCGGTGTATATTTGTGCGTTTTGTGCGCAGACACCTGTTCGTGATGTTCGGATCCCGCCTTCCGGCGCGACGTCGTCTCCGCTGGCGCATAAGTCGTTCAGAAAGTTCAGATGAATGGCAAAATCCAACACATCTGCCTGCGTTTCTGGGTGCTCCCATTGGCACACTCGTTGGACGTGTTGATTTCTTGGCGACAGAGTATGATACTAGGTCGCCTCAGCTGCGGAAGCGAAACGTGCCTTGTACTATATCTTGAGAGACAGGGAAGCTTGGAGGAAGAAGAGGAAGATTTGGAGGGCCATTTCCTCGACATATATACTGATGGGTGCCCAGCCGGAACAGGACGGGACAGCCAGCAAAGTCCTGCATGTAAGACCACCTATATATATGCAAGAAGGCCCAAATATAAGAACAAGAATGAAGCAAAACCATGCTGTAGCTCCCATAGGTGGAAGGCGCCCAATGGTACAGTTTAGGCCAGGCGTCAATGCATACCTCCTACCTGACATGGAGCTCACGATAATAGCACGTGCCAGCGAGGTCTTAAGAAGGGCCGACGTCGGCGCGCGGGGTCAGACCAGCATTCAGCTTTTTTTGCGGGGTGTTTCGGTTGCAGGAGGACGGACTTACACGCCGCTTGGCTCTATTTTTTCAGCACTATTGCTGCTTGTTGCCGAAAGATCAGCGGGACTGCCGTTTCGGAGCTTTTGATTTTGGTTTTCAGACTTTAGAGCCCTTTCTTCCATCCATTGTCATCTTCAAGCCTCCCCTTCTCTAAGCTTACCCTGTGCATCGTCCTTTACTCCCTCCCACAGCAGCAACCATGGCAGCAAACAACATTGTCGTCTTTGCCGGCGACCACTCCGGCCCCGAGGTTCGTTTCGCCGCTCTTTGCGTGCATCTCGCGTGCACAGCTTCCGGCTAAAGCTGGCAGGCCGCCTTGTGAACTCCAGATGCTGACATATGCTGACGTTCCCTTTCTCCAGGTTGTGGCGGAAGCGATCAGGGTAATAGAAGCAGAGCGCATGTTCCTTTCCATTTGCACGTTTCACTAACCGGGCACAACAGGTCCTCAAAACCATCGAGGCACACAGCCCGTCGAAGCCCAAGTTCAACCTACAGGAGCACCTGCTGGGCGGTGTAAGTGCCGCGCGGCCCCCCCCTACGTACTCACGGCTCGTCGAGCTGGGACTGGCGCTGACCAGAGCTTCCTCCTCTAGGCCTCCATTGACAAGACCGGCTCTCCTCTGACCGACGAGGCCCTCGCGGCTGCCAATGCGGCCGATGCTATCCTGCTGGGCGCCATTGGCGGACCGGAATGGGGACCGGACGCGCCGGTGCGGCCGGAGCAGGGCCTGCTGAAGCTGCGCAAGGAGCTGCAGACGTTTGGCAACCTGCGGCCGTGCTCGTTTGCGTCGGAGCAGCTGGTGGAGTACTCGCCGCTCAAGGCGGACGTGGTGCGGGGCACGGACTTTGTGGTTGTGCGGGAGCTGACGGGCGGCATCTACTTTGGCGAGCGGCGCGAGGACAACGGGGACGGCACGGCGTTTGACACGGAGCCGTACTCGCGGCCGGAGATTGAGCGGATTGCGCGCCTGGGAGGCTACCTGGCGCTGGCGGCAGACCCGCAGAAGCCGCTGCCGGTGTGGAGTCTGGACAAGGCCAACGTGCTGGCGACGTCGCGGCTGTGGCGCAAGGTGGTGTCGGAGGTGTTTGCGCGCGAGTTCCCGCAGATCAAGCTGGGGCACCATCTGATCGACTCGGCGGCCATGCTGCTGGTCAAGAACCCGCGCGCGCTCAACGGCATTGTCATCACGAGCAATCTGTTTGGCGACATTATCAGCGACGAGGCCAGCGTGATCCCCGGCAGCATCGGACTGCTGCCGAGCGCGAGCCTGGGCGGCGTGCCCGACGGCAAGGGCAAGTGCAACGGCATCTACGAGCCTATCCACGGGTCGGCGCCCGACATCTCGGGCAAGGGCATTGTCAACCCCATCGGCACCATCCTGTCCGTGGCCATGATGCTGCGGTACTCGCTGCAGCTGCCGCAGGACGCCGTGGCCGTGGAAGAAGCTGTCAAGGCGGCCATTGACGGTGGCATCCGCACAAAGGATCTGGGCGGCAACGCCAGCACCAAGGACGTGGGCGACGCCGTGGTGGCGGCGCTGGTGAAGGCGTATGCGAAGTAGGAGAGAGAGACGCGTCTGTTGCTGCTAGGACAGAAAGACAGAAACGATAGAAAAGAGGGCAAAGAGCCCCTGCGTTTGTGGTATTCTGCATGCCTAAGCCAAAGAAAAGAGAACCAAAAGAAGAGATAACCAAAAGAAAAGAGAAATTCCATCCATTACGACCAGACCAAGCGAAGCTCGAGTCATTGCTTTTGCTGTGTTCGTGTCGTTATTCACAATGCGGGGCGTAAGACGTATCTGAAGAGAAGAGAAAACGCCAGGTCGTATGAAAAAAGGAAGATCCGACATCATCATGTATCCCATTGCGAAGTGTCGACGCTGTTGAGCCCCGTTCGTTTCTCGCGCAGCGACGTCACCACACGCTTCTCCAGGTCGGGCAGTGTCGCCATGGCCTCCCTCTCTTCGTCGGCAAACTTCTTCTCGCGCGACCGGTCCCACCAAAAGAGCGCGACGAGCACGGCAATCGTCAGCGGTATGGTAATGGCAAAGTAGATCCACAGTGTCGGCGCTACCACCGGCCCGCTGTCGCCGCTGTCGCCGCTGCTGCTGGTGTTGCTGGTGTCGCCGCCGCCACTGCTCTGGAAGTTGAAAAAGGTCATGGAAAAGAGCGACGCCAGGTACGTGGCGGGCAGGAAGACGGCGCCGACGACGGACAGCGCCTTGAGGCTCTGGTTGTCGCGCTTCGAGGCCAGAGCCAGGAGGCGCTGGTGCTGTGCCATTTCGAGATTGAGCTTGGACTCTTTCTGCGCAATGATATTGTAGAGCTGAGATCTGGTCAGTATTATCACAAAAAGAAGACGTCTGAGGTGAGAGAGAGGACATACAGCGTCCCGCTGCATCTCGAGCCGGGAAATCGTCGTGTGCGCATAGTGCCGGATGCCGTTGAGCTTTTGTCGCAGGAAGCTGAACCGGTTGGCCATGCTGCGGTGGATCTTGTCAATGGCCGTCTCGACGGCCGGGTCTGCGTGGTGGTCGAACAGCTGGCCGTCGCGCAGCAGCCGCTCGCGGGTCTCGCGGAACAAGTCCATGGCGCGGTCGACCTCGTCGAGCGTGTCCACGTACGCCTGCGGGCGCTTCCACAGGACCTGGCTGTGGCACTCGACGAGCTCGCGGTTCATCTCGTCGAGGTCAAAGTTGGAGTAGCGCTCGGCCACGTCGATCTCGTTGCGGTCGGTAATGGCGTGCTCGAGGCGCCGCAGCCAGTGTCGTGCCTTGCGTTGCTTGTCGTCCATGGAAATGTCCAGATCGTGGCCGAGGACGATGGCCGGCAGCAGCAGCGGGTGCGCGACGTGGCTGGCACACGCACGCATGTGCTGGTTGATGATCTTGTCGAGCTGGCTCGAGTCCGTGCCCTTGGCATATCCCGTCGTCACGGCCGAGCGGAAGTCGTGGCTCAGCATGAGCTCCCAGCCACGCGTCAGGCCCTTCTTGCGCACATCTGATTTCCGGAAGATCATGTGCAGGTGTGGGTTGGCGTCGTCCTGGTCGAGGGAGCTCCAGAAGAAAGGCCCGACGATGCTGGTGCCCTCAATGGCACGGAAGGGCAGGTGGAGCTTCCGGACCATGTCGATGTATTCGTCGTGGGTGAAGGAGATGTACTGCGCCGTGAACGTATCCGGTTGTTTGGCGCCGAGCTGTAGACTGGACAGTTCTGTCAGGCGTAGTCCTGCGGCGTGCTCGAGGATGAGCACACGAGAGAGACAAGAAGAAAACGGGTGGACACCTACATCAGACGCATACCGCTGAGGATCTTGGTGCCGGGCTTGCCTTGCGGACACTCGAAGACGCCCTGGAGATTGCTTGTTAATAATACGGCCAGGCGCAACGCCGGGTGCTTCCTAGCAATGGTGACGAGGTGCAGGTGCGGTGGATTTCTTGCCTTCTGGGTCAGGAAGTTCTGGAACTCGCTCATGGGCAGAGCGCCCTTGTCGACGTAGACATCGCCGTCCTTTCGTTCACAGTTAGCTGGCGCTCAACGGCCGGCGTGCGTCTCGGGGGCCGACGTGCGAGACTTGCCGAAAAATTGTAAATCTCCAGGAAGCTTGTGCTCTCCTCCACCTCCTTGCAAGCTCGGACATGGCTCTCGAAGAAATAGTCGTCCATGTTTTCAGCTGGTGAGGTCGTGCTGCGAACAGGCTGAGGCTCCACGAGGCTGCTTCTCGATTTCAAATGTTCCTCGAACACGCCAGAAACAGAAGCACGAGATACTTTTCCGCGACCTCAATAGCCCCAGGTCGGATGTGAAAGACGGACGACAAAAAGCAAAAAGCACCGACTTTCATGCTCTCAACGCATGTCAAGAAAAAACGAGAAAAAGAAGAGGACAAGGAAAGCTGACGACCAGACTAGACCGGTTGGCCAAAGCTTGTCTGGCCCGCCCTGGTCACCACTGGACCCCTCTGGCTACCTCGTTTGATTGCCCTGCAAAATAAATGAGTGGTGGAAAGTGAGCGGGCTGGCAAGTGTGAACAGCTTGCGGAGGACTGCGCACAGCCCCGCGGTATGCTTGAGCCTCTCCACTTCTGTTCCTACCTACCCCGGTCACCAATCAACCACCAGCAGCATGTTTCGGGTCGGGACTGGACGCTATTGTGTGCTGGACCCTGTGTGCGGGATATGTCAACGATGGGCTGGCCCAGACGTTGCACCTTCTGAGGCTTCATCAGCCTTCAGGCCCGCCAGGTCGTTCGTCAAGGCTGCAGTGTAGCGAACCACGTTTTGCCTGTTCGGACTGTTGGCCATTTAGCTGTAAAGCTGAAGGAAATGCGGTAAGACAAAATACTGCTCTCCAATGCAAGCTTTGTTTGCCTTTTCTCCTTGTGGACTGTGACGTTTGTGGCACAGTATTTCTCGCACCTGCAAGGTCTTTTGCTCTACATGGCGGGATAATAAATCAGAAATCGCAAGAATCCAAGAAAGAAGAACACAACGGCGAGACAATGCCCTAGATGGTGACCTTCACTGCCCATGTTTCATCCAAACGTGCAGGGGCAAAACAATATCCAAAAAGCGAGGGACACGGGGACCCCAAGAAAAACGAACAATCGAAGAAAACGAACAATCGAAGAAAACGAACAATCGAAGAAAACCAACAGATTAACAGCCGAAAAACAAAATGTGCAAAGCCAAGGATGCAGATGCTCTCCCATTGCGAAAGAAGTCGTCCCAACGACACACGCAGGTTCAAAAGTCCTCAAAAAGATGCCCGTACCTAGAGTTGATTAGCAGACTGTGCCGAGACAGTGACACTGAAATCAATGTTGCGAATAAACTCACTCATCGTTTCCGGCTTGGCCGTATTGTTCGGTCTCTTCCGGGTAGCGGTCGAACTGGCTGGCATCACCTGCACCGACTTTGACCGGGGGGGTGTACGGCGCGTCAATGTCCTTCCGGGCAAGCCGGTCCCAGGTGACCTCGGCGAACCAGGCATGCTTCTTGACGTCGTCCGGGCCTCCGTACAGGTTGCCGAGCCGCTTCGTCAGGTCGGGTGTGATCAGGCGTTCCAGGAGATCCTGAGCGTCGGGGTGCATGTACGCCGGATACTTGACTTTGCCCTTGAGGATGTTTTCGTAGATCTTCATGGGGCTGCCGCTGTCCCAGAATGGCGTGTAGCCGCACAGCATTTCATAGATCAAGATACCCAGTGACCACCTGATTCAGGATTAGCAGACAGCAGATCGATACGATCGACATTGGCAACGTACCAGTCCACGGACTTGTTGTAGCCCTTGTTGGAAACGACCTCGGGAGCGAGGTAGTCTGGAGTGCCGCACAGAGTCCATGTTTTGTCCGGGACACGCTTTGCGAAGCCAAAGTCGGTGATTTTCAAGTGGCCGTGATGGTCAAGGAGCAGGTTTTCGGGCTTCAGGTCACGATAGATAATGTTCCGCGAGTGGAGGTATTCCAGCGCCAACGTGACTTCAGCGGCGTAGAACTTTGCGACTGGGTTCGGGAATCGCTAAGAGAGAGACGTCAGTCGGTTGCTGGAGAGTCGGGTTGCTGGAGAGCACAGCACGGCCCTGACTGAGTAGACTTACCGCTGATTTTCGCAGGAGAGAAAAGAGCTCGCCGCCCTCGACAAAGTCCATGACCATGTAGAGGTTTTTGGCATCTTGAAACGTGCCCCATAACGTAATCAGGAAAGGGTTCTTGACCTCGCCCAGCATCCGCCGTTCGTCGTTTGTGTGTTCCACCTGTTTCATCCTGACGACTTGGGCCTTTTTCAGGACCTTGACAGCGTAGAATCGCTGGTTGTGTTTTGACTGCACCAAATGAACACGTCCGAAGCTGCCGGTGCCAAGTGTCCGGAGAATGGCAAAGTCTGCAAGCGAGTACTTTCCCTTGGTAACCCTTGGTTGGTCGCTAGCCGCGACAGACCGCTGAGACGTCAGCGACTGGTGTACGCTGACCGGCTGGACAGGTTGCAGCAGCGCTGCCACTTGTTGGACGCCTGGCTGCTGCTGTGGCGGCACGACGGTTCCGGCTGACGATGCAGCAAAAGCCTGTGTATTGGTGGAGGATCCGCCATTCTGTGGAGCGTTGATCAGGTTCGAGATTGACGGCAGGTTTGGTATCTCTGATCCCGGAGAAGGTGTGGATACAGGCGGCGTCGGGTGTGCGGGCAAGGTCGCCGTCAGCTGCTGAGCCTGTACGGAGTCCATGGCGGCAGAAGCTCCGGGGACGGGCGCCGGCTTCGGGACCGACGCGGTCTGGGGGGGTGCTTCTGGCTGTCGGGTGGTGCCCGGCTGCGAGCTGGTGGAGGAAGCAGCCGGTAGGTTGGTTGGTGCAGCTGGTGTTGTGGATGTTTTTGTCGACTGGAATGCCTGTTCGAATGTTTTCGTTGCCGTCGGCGTGACGGGGCTCGTGGGTAGACTGCTCGTTGTCGAGTCTCGGTTCGAGTCCCTCGTACGCTTTTTCTTGAGAAAACCTAGGCTAGGCATCAAGATGAAACGGTAGGGCTTGGGGCCTTTGGCTAGAACGTCGAGCTCAGATCACGGCCGAAGCAAGGGATCGCCTGACCTGCGGTAGAGATCCGATTGTTGCTGACAGAACGACGTTCTGAAGGCGGAGGTCCAAGGACGAAAGCTGAGGCGGTGGAGAAGAGAAAGAGGTTGTTTTCCGTGTCTTTTCGTTGTCGTTTCGTCCTTGTGGCTTCTTTGTTGTCGTTTCGTCTCAGGAGCTCCTCCGGTATCTTGCGGTCGACGTCTGGGGAGAGACCGGTATGTGCCTGTGCGTACTGGCGTTCGAACGGGTCAAGTGTCAGATGGTCAGATAGATGACGGGCAGTATAGCAGAACCGGACCGGCGACGATGACAGAACCGGGAATCGTAAAATATGCGGTCGAGTTGTGGTTGGCGCATATGATGGCGCAAAAGATCGCGACTGAGATCTCCCGTTGGAACAATGCAGCAGTCTCGAGATGGGGACTGCAATGCGAAATAGGTGGCCTCGGTAAGAGGTCGGGTAGTGGTCGGAACAACGGTAGGACGTCCAAGGAGAGTTGCTGTGATGTCAATGTCTGTTCTTTCTGGCGACAATGTTGAGGGGTTATCGACGAACCCGAAGACTATTTTCCTAGTGAGGGGCAGAGAGCGCGTAATACTCTGTACAGGCCAGTAGGGCTGGGAAGGAACCACTGGGGACGATAAGCTATGGAGTTGAACGTTGTTCTGGCGCCGTCGCATAAAAGCCGCACTGTGGTTGACAGCGATGGCAATGACGAAGTTGAGGCAATTGGCTCTCGTGTCCCGGTTTTGATCCTGTTTTTCGGGTGCTGAGTGTTGGTAGCTGCGGGATCGAGGCTGGAGCTGGAATCCAGAAAAATGGCTCAGCCCGGTCACGCCTGACCCGAGAGAGCGAAGGAAGGGATAGGTGAAGGGAAAACTCGAAAGCAAAGGCGAGGCTAGGCTGTGTTGATTCGGATTTCCTCGTCCTGCCCCTCACTGCTCTTGTTGGACTCGGTTGGTTTTGCTTGACCCGTCACTTCCCCGTCACTTTCACCTCACTGGTCGCATCTTCTGCCATCGGCACTCGGCCACAGCCCGCCACAGCTACCAGGAGCTCGACCACGAGGAGGGGTGGCGGGGAGAAAGACGAGAACAGTTTGGCCGTTAGTCACACTGTACAGCTGGCCCATTGGCCAGATCGCCGGGAGGGGTATTAGTGGACCCAATCATTTGGAGCACCAGAAAGGGACCAGCGATTTAAATTTCGAGGTGTTCGATCTGAGCCACCAGCAGTCGTTCTGACCAAAGGCGAGGACTAGGATGGCGATGCGCCAAAGACGAGTGCGATGAGACGAGTACGATGAGACGAGTACGATGAGACGAGTACGATGAAGACGAGGCATTTTGATACCGACGATGTCTGTTGGCCTGTGAAGCTTACGAACAGCGGACGTGTCATGGACAACCGAGACGAAAGGACGGCCAGGCAGTGGACAGAAAAGGTGGCGGCTGACCGCAGAACGGCGTGATGACGATGGCGAAGTAGACGCCGGAGCAGCTCATGTGCGAGTAGAGAGGGATGCTGCACAGGCGTCGACGCCAGGAGCAGCCACGACAGCCACAGACTACTGGGTCAACCCCTACGGCCAGTGCGTGTAGCCAACGTCGACACGGCGAACTGCTAGTTCTCTGCGAGCTGCAGGTTTATGAGATCCTCGATTTAGACGTGGATCAAGATCACGCAAGTCCCAGATGAGGGACCGACACCTTGTTCGCACCGAGGCGGGAATCAACGGGCAACGCCACGAGCCTTGGCCGTGGCCGCCAAGTGGCTCTTCACGGACAACGACCCGCTGAGACCCCGCAAGATACGAAAGTGCCAGGTGCTGGACTTGCAGGTGCTGGGCTTGCAGGTGCTCCGGCGTTCCGGCGGTCTCCCGGACACGGATAAGCTGGGTGGTCGGTGTCGGTGTACCTGGCGACCTTGTTCCAACTTCCGAGTGACAAGGCTCGTTCGCCTTTGGCAGCAGTGGCAGCTTCCAAGTCAAGTGGCCATGGATAACTCAATGCTTCCAATGCCAAGTGGCCATTCAAAAGGAAAAGCAGGCAAGGAAGATAGGTGAAAGGACATGACCGCATCTCCTCTCCCTCTTTTGTTACTCCAACGATCTTACTTTGATCATACCTTATCGTGATTCCGGACTTTCGCTGAGGCACTTATCCAGCCCTACCCTAATCAGTTGCCACATTTATATTTTTATCTGGGGTCGTCTGGGGATCTTCACCAATTCTCCGTACGGACTCTACGGAGTCCTTTAGCTTACTCCGTCCAGTGGTTTTTTCGTTTCGGAGTTATTTGTTTCCATTGATCATCCCGGGCGGGCATTTAGCCTTGGCAACGATTCCCATAAAAGAAATATATATGCCGGCGGGCTATCACACAGCTTGATCGACAACGAAGCCTCAAACGGTTGCAGAAAGAGAAGAGAAAAAGACGACTATGAATACGACGTGAGACTGCGACGTCGTGGCGGCGAGACTGCGAACTGCGTGTACAACAGTCTTCTTCTCTTGCGCTACCCCTCTCCTCCCTTGCCAGTCAGAGCTCAGGTCTTCTTTGCCGGCGTCTTTCTGGCCTCGTTTTCATACGCTTCCCCCGCACTGACTGCAGCATCCCGCAGCACACACACTCGACATGCAGCTGGAGTTGCATCTGTACTTCCGTCTCGCTGCCCTATCTTCTTGACAGAAAGCTTCTCGGTTGATTTCCCCTCTCTAGAACGTCGCACATGTGAGAGACATGCGGTGTCCTGTGACCTTGGCCTGCGCTTGAACGCTGTCGACAGCACACCTTTCGACTGTTGTCGTCTGCTGCAAAGAAGACTTGATGTCTCGAAAAAACTGAACGCAATGGCATCCCATGCTCGAGACTCCGTGTCAATCTACTCCGTACTCGTCAAGGAGTGCTTAATCAGTATCCGGCTCGCTCCGTCTCGTCCAACGACGGGTTTCGTGCGTTGTCCAGACCAAAAACAGGACCAATGTACATGTAAAAAAGAGAGCCTCGGTGGCCACCGTCTGACCACCACCCCATTGCGGCTGCTGATAGGCTCCCTCTTTTAAATGAAATCAGCGCATGTTGTTTTGTTGTCTCTCTCTCGCTTCTTTTGAACACGCTTTGCTCCTTCTCTCATTTCCTTGTCCGTTTGTAGACTCCGCCGACGATAACGGCGGCTGAGAACAAGCACATTCTTCTCTACTAATTCCGCAAGACATTGTTTTGTCTCTCGCTCTCCACAACGAGCAGCTTTGCAATGTGGCACGTACCGTTACATTGGCCATACATTCCGTACGCAGTACGGAGTACTCCGTATGCACGCTCCCGTCCACTCTCCGCAGAACTCTCCAAACGGGAGCCTGCAGGTCATTTTGGGCACGAATGAAGGACTGGGGGCTCGACAGGGGGATTTGCGATCCTTGCTGAACAAGAATGGGGGTTCAAAGTAGCTGATGCTGGAGGAGCACCAGAAACAGAGACATGTTTCTCTTTCTTCAGCTAAAGGCTAATCCCTCGCCATAAACTGATACGTGTCTTGCTGGGGCCCACTTGCTGTCCAAAAACGGAAGACCTACTTGCCTTGTCGTATCTCCCTCCCACAGCGCCCGTTTTCAGACCCACAGTACTGCGTACGGAGTCTCTTACGATGTCTACCTCCTAGAATAGACAAGTACTCCGTACCCCGTACACAGCTCTGCACTGTGTCTAGCACCCTCCCACACCAGACTCAGAGAGCCACAGTGCGCAGGCAGGTACTGAAGACAAAGAGAGCTGCGCATTGCGCCCGCACTTCTCTTTCCTTCCCCTCCTTTCTATGGGATTTCTGATAAAGTGCATGGTCAAGCGGGTACCTGCTTTGTACCTTGCCTCGGTCTCCGCACCACCAGGTACCAGATCTCTACATTCCTCTTTTCTGCGAACTCCGTATGTATTGTGTCCGTTTCGCCACAATCTTTGCTCACTTTTATGAAAGCAGCACTGTCGCTTAACCGCGCTCCTTTTGTTGGGAAACGACGCGTAATGTACGGAGTTCGTACGGAGTACTCCTGCGGGCAATTCGCGAGGTCCTTGATCAAGCTGAAAATCCAGAATAAAAATACTCCGTAAAGATAAAGGACTGCCCCAAGAGCCAGTTTGCTTCGCCTCTCAAAACGCCGTTTACCATGTTTCGCTGCTGCCTCACGCTAGGTCGATGAGGAAGAAACGGAGCGAAAATAAAAATAGGGATTTAAAAGACAACAGCTGGTCTCGTGGCTCTTGCACGTCCCGTGAACAGCAGCTACCACCTACGGACTCCTCACTCTTTCGCTTCATTCCTTACCCCTCGTCCTGGTAACCGCCGGCTCTCGCTTTCCAAATCTCCTCACTCCTTCTCGTCCGCTTCGCCTCCCTTTGGCTTTGTCACCCTGTCACCAGGTCATTTTTTGCTAAGGCGCCCTCCTTGCAATAAACAGTCGCCACTTTCACTAATTCGCAGTGTTGGTTTCCAGCCGAAAAGAAAAACCTCCGCACAACACACACCCACCCCACTCACCAATACGGAGTACAATCACGCACACGGGAAAATCCAACAGCACGAATATTTTTATTTTTTTTATTGTCACGTCTACGCCTACTTCCCCCCTCGTTCCTTCTCTCCTTCTTCTGCTGAATTGCTTTTGCCTTCTCAACAAACTTTTTTGGATCTCGTTGGTATATTCTTTTTTTTTGGTTTACTCTGACTTTGTCAACTTCTTTCATCTTCACTACCTTTTCTTTCCTCTTCTTGGACTACGCCCATTCCCTCCTCCTGCCCCGTCTCTCCACTATCACGTCGGCTACGCCATACTCA
Organism: Ophiostoma angusticollis; assembly: GCA_019925545.1. Classification (NCBI taxonomy): domain Eukaryota; kingdom Fungi; phylum Ascomycota; class Sordariomycetes; order Ophiostomatales; family Ophiostomataceae; genus Ophiostoma; species Ophiostoma angusticollis. Next base: position 136,911 of record JADHKL010000010.1, read on the forward strand.
ACTATTACTCAACTGTCCCGGACGGACAACCGACAACCGCACAGCCTCTCTCTAAGCTTTCCTCCTCCTACATACGACCGGCCTCCCTGGAAAGCATATACACCGAGACCTCTCTCTCCTTTCGCTCCCGCGTTGGTCGACCATCGTCCCGTTTCGTCACCCGTGTCTTCCGTTTTGGTTACGCCGCAGACGTTGGCGCGCTGCCTTTCTCTCTCCGACCCCCGCCTCACACTGCCGCTCGCTGGGAGGAAACGCGAATACCGCAAGAGTCTTTTTTGGTTTTAGTCGACTTTCTTGACGGGTTGTGGTCTGTCTTGACAAATCAGTGAGCCAATGGCTTCGTCCAAGGTCAGTGCTCCCTTACCTGTGCGCTCGCCTGCGGGTGGCCCGTTTCTGGGGTAGCACACATCCAATTCGGAGGCAGCCAGCCCTGTGTTGGTTTTCGAGCAAAAGAATCGTTACGATGGTGGAGAGGCAAAGACAGTCTTATTGACCGTAGATTGCTTTCCAGGAACTGCAAGCGTCGCCTCGTGCACTGGCTCATCGTCCTTCGCTTTTGAGTGCCCCGGCCGGTCCCAATGGTCTCGCACCAAGCGCTTCCAATGGCATAGCAAACCGACAACCACACGTGCGGACGGGCTCCCACTCAATCATCGGCGCTGCGCTCAACGCGGGCCACCGTGTCAGTCGTCGGAAGAGCATGACGAGTCCGGGCGCAACAAATGTCGCAGCCATGGCTGCCATCATCCAAGAGGCAGACGCTTTGCCGAACGGAACCATCTCAGCAGCCGGCCCCCGTCGCAACACACTGTCCAAACTTGGTCCCGGTGCCGTCAGCAGCTCGCTGGGCGGGTTTGCTCGTGGCACCAGCGCCATGGCAGCGGCACTTGCGGCAGCGGGAACCAACGGATCCCTCGACAATTTCTCCTTGCCGTCTCCTCCCGCGAGCCTACCAACGCGTCGTTTCGTGACGGCCGATGGCAGCGCGATCGAGGACGATTCGAATGAAATGTCCGACGGCGAAGTCGACCCGGCGACGATGACGGATGCCAGCGCAATTGCCTTTGATATTGCCCGCGTGCGTCGTGCTAGCGATGGACAACCGCTTCTCAAGGATGGCCGCCGGAGCAGCCGCGTGGAGCTGAAGTGCAAGAAGTGCGGAAAGGGATACAAGCACAGCAGCTGCTTGACAAAACATTTGTAGGTCTTGACACCTCCCCGAGTATCCGGAGTATGCGCTAATTCTCATCCAGGTGGGAGCACACTCCTGAGTGGGCCTTGACGTCGAAACTGCTGATCTCGAAGCATCAGCAAGTTCAATTGCTGGAGGCTGCGTCTGTGTTAGTCACGATGAACAACCAGCCTACCGATGCGGATTCCGACGCGAACGCGGTGGTCACCCCCCCTGATTCTGCTCGGGACTCTGGGAGTGACCAGGGCTCGGAATCTCCATATTCAAACCAGAACGACGACCGTGGTTCTGTCGACACCACCCCTCCGCCGGCTCAATTCGACAGCGCAATGAACATTGACGGCGTCAAGAGGGACTCGTCGGCGGCATACCCGTCTCCGCCACCGGCCTTGTCGCCCGACTATCGCAGCTTTGCGCAGCACCTTGGCCAGGATGACAGCTTTTCCCGCGTTTCCCGGTCGTACCAGTCTGTGCTACCGTCGCGTGAAGCCGGTGCTGCCTTGAGCCTTGGCCACCAACGCCGGGTGAGCCGTGACCTTCTGCGCCCTCTGTCATCGGGTAAAAACGTGACCGGCCAGGAAGATAACGAGCTGGCTGCTGCCGTCGAGATGCTTAGCTGTAGCTTCAACAGCACCGCTGGCGACGCCAACCAGATGGCGCCTGGCTCGATGCGCGGTGTTTCTCAGGGGGGGGTACCTCCCGTGCCCCCTGTGCCCGCACAGTTCCTCGGCCAGTCCGCAACACCGCTTGGTGACACGAGCTTTATCAACAGCTTCCCGAGCCATGCACCGGAGAGCTTCACGCGAGGCGAGCGTGGCCGTCTCGGCGTCCCTGAGCGCTCCAAGGCTGGGAGGAGCAACGACAGCATCATGGACGAGGACGAAGACGATGCGATCTCACGCTCGCGGAGCGATGACGATGACGACGGCGTCTTTGGGCGCATGGAAGAGTAATGGAAACGGAAAGACCCGATGGTTGAAACATCGCCTGGACTGGAAGGTTGAACAGAGAAAGCCGATCGGGGCTCTCCGACCCGACATCCTTTTTTCTTGCTTGCCGAACCGACCGACAAAAACCGAATGAAAAAGACGAAAAAAAGTTCAAGCCAACCAAACCAACCCAACAAACGAAACAAGCACGATTTATGATATCTCTCTTCTGACAACGCCGAAGAGATTCGACGTGTACCTTTCCTCCCTTCTCATTTGTCGCTTCTCCGCGGGACTTTGAAAAGTCATGAAGCTTGTACTGCAGATGGTTCGCTCCGCCTCCCGACATCTTAGCACCGAAGAGTGGGAAATGAGCTGGAAGTTTTTTAGGCTGCAGCATCTGCACTTGAGAAACGGACAGCAAGAACTCCCACGAGGTTAAAGTGAGGGCCGGCCTTGGCGTCGAGCAGATCTGTGATTATAGCAACAAAAAAACAAGTAAAATGAAACAAACATCATTGAACACGCAATACCTGACTAGAAATCGGTGAAGAGGCTCGATGGCTTAATGGCTCGATAGATTTAATCTACCCAGCAACTAACTGCCTGTACATAGACAAGCAGAGGTCTTGACACATTGAGGACGGACGTCATGAGCCTGAATTCTGCTGAATTTTGCTGCCACTCGGCTTGACCGATAAGGATGCGTTGTGAAGGAAGCTTTGGAGAAGTGTTTGGAAAAGAGGAATAAAGAGCTCGAGCAGAAGAAGCGGTGACGTTTTGCAACAGGCCGGGAAGGGAGAATTCGGACGAGCGCAGTTCACAGTACAGACACGAATCGAGTGCCTTCGCCGAGAAAGAAGAAGCCGGCAAAAGAAGAAGAGATGGGATGACTTGGGAAAGGGAAAGACTGCACGGAGTACATGAACGGAGTGCGATTATTAGGACAGTGGCGGGGTCGGGCAAAGAACTACGTCACACAGGGCTCTAGTAAGAGTGATCGGCCTGTAGGCTTACTCCACACCAGCTCTTTTTTGCAGCAGCTATCAGCGACGTGACGAGATTGAGATTATTTGGCAGAGCTGCAACCTCTTCCACGGTCACCTCTTTACCCCCGTTTGAAAGACCCTTTGAAAAGCCCATCGCCGCACAGTCGCTGGATATCTTCGCACACGAGCAAAGCCGATCGTAACAAGTCGCAGCTAGCACGGCTCATCAAAGTGCATCATTACAGCAAACGGTCCACATCACCAAAACATAACAACGGTCATCCACAAGAACAAAAACAACAACAACAGCAGCAACAACAACAACCACAGCCACAACTACAGCATCCAGCATGGCGCGCGCAAGACCCAGCAAGACCATCGGAAAGCCGGTGGAGGACACGGTGATCGTGTCTATTGATCCGTCGCTGCCGCTGCCTTCACCACCGACCACGCGCAGAAAGGCAGCGGATACGGCCGCTGCCGCGGAGGCGGCGACAAAGAAGCCCAAGAAGCGGCAGGCCAGGAAGAAGGAAGAGCTTGACGCGGGAGACCAGGAAGAGGACAGCCATGATGAGCTGGCTGCTGCTGATCCGGCTGCCGAGCTGGCCGCCGCCGCCGCCGCCGCCAAAAAGGGCCGTGCCAAGGCGGCGAGGACCAAGCGCACGTCCAAGAAGCAGCAGCTCGAGCGCAGCCTCCACGACGCGCGCAAGGCCGTCGACGAGATCTCGGACACGCTCGGCGGCCGCCAGGCGGCGGCGTGGCCGCTGCCGGGCGTCTTTGCACCGGCAGTGGACGCGGCGCGGGCCATGCGCGTGATTGTGGTGGCATCGCTGGCGTCGTCGGCCGTGTCGGCCGCGGGCCACCTGCTTCTGGGCCGGATGATGACGACGTCGTCGCCCTTGTCGCTGTCGTCGCAGACGTGGACGACCTGGTCGGCGTATCTTGGCGCGACCGCCGCGCCAGGGATCTGGTCGCCTCTCGTCACTCTGGTCATCCGCATGTACGTATTTTCCTTCTTTCTTCTCATCTTTGCCCGAACGTTGTCTTTGGCTGGCATGCTGACATTTGTTCTTTCCTTCCCAGTCTGAAGCTGTCCCTGTCCTGGGGTGCACTGTCCAATCTCGCAGCTCTCGATGTTCTCTGCTACGGCCCTATCGTACGTGTCTGCTTCCCCGACGCTCGGCGTTGCTCTGCCTGTGCTAACGGCTCAAACGTCAGGTCTACTTGCTCACGTCCTACTACAACGTGCCCGTTTTCGCGGCACTCCTCTCCCAGGGCCTCAACCTTGCTGCGGACTTGGCCCCGCTCATCGCGTGGCGCTGGCTGCTGGACAAGGACGAGGACGATTATCTTGTGGACGACGCCGACCACGAAGAGGCGAGTGTCTTTAGCGACGAGCTAGCTGCCGCTGCTGCTGTCGAGAAAGACCCTCTGACGGCCGCGTACTCGTCCATCTTCGCCGGTGCGCTCTACGGCTTCACGTTTGTGCAGGCCTGCCGCTTCTTTCTGCCCACGACGCTCGTGGTTCACTTCTTCGGCATCTCGACCGTGGAACCAGCTCGCGCTGCTCCTCTATCCAGCTCGTCGGCGCCCTCGCTCGCGCAGCTGTTCTCGGCCGTCTTTCTGAGCCTGCCCGCGGCTCTGCTCAACCTGACCTCTGGCGCGGCCGCGCGCGTTTTTATCTTCCAGAGCGCCGCCTTTGTTCACAAGGCTGCGATCTACGGGCGATCGATTGCGCTGCGAACCGCGGCCCTGTCCCTGGCCGTGGGTCTGAGCGTCTTCTTTGAGTGCTTGTTGGGCATCCAGGGCGTCGATGCCGTCGGCGCTGCCGCCTTTGCATCCATCTGGACGGTGGCGCCGTTGCTGGTCGGTGCCGGCTTGGGGTACATTGGGGCATAAGTTTTAAGTTGGTGCAAGCCGATTCTTTTGGCTGTTGGGCTCGTCTCTTCATATCCCGATGGACTGCGTTTGACGTCGCCTTGGTTGTCTACAGCTGTGAGCCTGTGACATGTGCTCACCATCCCCCCGCCATTATTTCTTATTGCATTTTTTTCGCGGCAGACGGTTGGTTTACAGGTCTCCCCTCCCTCCATTGGTGCCTTCTAGGGCCAATTTGTATTCTTTTTGTTTGATTGGTATTATGTTTTGGGGATCGCTCTGCTGCGCTTGAGCAAGGTTCGGGACCGGTCTTGGGAGCTTCTGCAGCTTGGTCCGGCCGCATTCGAGCTGTTGGACCTGGTACCTTGTCGCTTCTTTGGAGCAAGGCGTTTGTATTGCTTACCTACACAACACGGGCTTTGCACCGACTTTGTTTGCTGTTGCATTGAGTGAGGTCAAACAGCTAAGGCACACTTTTGCACGTCCGGCCCGAGTTGATTTTCTCTACGACAAGGTTGCGTTTCGTGCAGCAGGACAATGCCTCGGCCACGTCCAGATCAAATGGCATGTGCTTTGGCGGAAGTGTCCCACAGCTGACCGGCAGATGTGCCTCGACCGATTTGTGCAGCCGCCCAAACGCGCGATAGTTGCTGTTTACAGTGTTTTCCAGCGCGGCGCGGCTTGACAGGCCAATAACAACGCTAAATATAAATAGTATCTGCCGGGGTCTGTGACCCGGGGAATGAGTGTGGAGAGGGCCTTTTTGCGAGCTGATTCGCCAGGAAGCGCCTCGTAGGGCTGTAGGGAGGGCTCCCATACGTATTTTCATTTCCTTTTTCAGTCAACGAGGGAATACGGGGTATTCTTATGCTTATTTTTTCTTGTCCTTCCTGGACGCTTTCCCGTGCCTTTCCCTTTTCTTCCCCTTTCTCTCCCCTTTCTTTCCCTTTCTTTCCACCCCAACTTCAGCCGCTTGAAAAGCTGAAGCCGGGGTGGGATCCGTTCTCTGTCTCTGGACGAACAAGCTTTTCCCGATCGGTCAAGCTGAACGAACGATACCAGCCAAGACGGAGAGGTCGAGCGGAAATGACCGGCCATGCTTTCTTTAGCGAAGGCAGACTATTCGTGTCTCGTCTCAACATCGGCCGGGCCACACGTTTCAACCGACTGCTTGTCAGACGCATCGAGGGTGTAAATGCCGCCCTGTGGCATGGTGGCAGGTCGTTCTCTCTCTCGCCAGCAGGCGTTCTCGATAGACGGGTTCCGACGCTGTACTCCGTACCGCGACAGCCATGGCAGATCACGAAAGCCACGGGGAAACACGTGACCGTTAGGAGATCCGTGCGCCGGTGGGTCTTTCCGCTTGTACGGAGTACTCCGTACGTGACTCCGTAGGTTTGGCCGTCGGCCGCTTGCGTCGTGCCACCTTCGCGCTTGGTTCCTAGACAGGAAGCGTTTTCCTGGCCCACATGTAACCCAAGGACTCGGCTCCAGGCTTCGTTTCATCGCGTCTCTGGCTCTGCAGCTGCGCCCCTCTGTGGCTTTTAGGCCGCCATCGTGAAGAGGGTTCATCGCCTGCCACGATTCGTCCGTTGTCAGATCCCGGCGCCTAACCAGGGCGACTTTGGACGATGCGTTGATCGTTGAGTCCTACCTGGACCTAGCAGCCTTGCTGGCCGAAAAGGGACAGCAGGGAAAACGGGTGTGGGTGTGGAAGAGGAAAGAAGCCTCGCAACAGAACAAAGCACAGACGCCCGAGATCCATAAGATGCCAGGGGGAGAAGGGAGGGGTGCTGCTGACCAGGTCTGCCTCAGTGGCTTGCCTAGCGATGTGGATCGGGTCTCCTAAAGGGGGGGTTAAGCGCGCCGCAAAAAGACAAAGGATGGGAGAAAAGAAAAATGTTGAAAGAAACGGGAAAGCACGAGGTGGTATTCGGGGAAACAACGGTCGCGGGTACCATCGCGCTAAGCTGTGCAGAATCGCTTAGTAGTGGCTGCTGCTGTTTTTGTACTGTAGACCATTACACTTGATTGGCTCGCGGCTGTTGACATTGCATTGCCTCAATGTTTATTGCTTTCCCCTTACACCGTTTGCCGTTTACCTTTACCTTGGCAAATCCCGGTAGCTTCAGCTTGTCTTAGATTGAACATAAAAATAAATCAAGTAGTCTGTCAGATGCATGCAAGGCTCGAAAGCTCGAAAGCTCTTGGACGCAGCCGCCACTCACCTTCTTTACTCCCCGTCTCTCCTCGGAGTACCCCACACATATCTGCCTGTCCCACGAGAGCTTCTCAGTCCTAGATGAGAGCTGCATCGTTCAAAACGTAGGCTGAGCTTGTAGGGCTGAAGCAGCCTGGGGGTGTCAAAAACGAGATTGCCAAGGCGGATACGAATTGTACGTTACCATCTCGAGAATAGTGCCGACATGTGCTTGCCTGCCTCTTAAGAAATGCTGCCTTTGTCTGCCACTTGAAACTGACGCGAATAGATGCTGTTTTTCAAAACGTTGACAAAGTTCTACCCCCCTCCCTCCCTTCCTAACCCTTGCTATTTCATGTCCTACCCTTTTCCCACCCTCTACTTCTGTCGTAAGCCTAACCTCTTTCCGCTCTTTTGTTTTCTTCTACCGGCCTCTGCTCTGCTTGCACACCCCACCCCTTGCCACTAGCCCGAACCAATTCCTCGGGTCTTGATCACCCCTTCAGTCGGGGAGAAGGCCAACTTGGGACAACATCACGAAGGTGTATGCTACCTACTCAGAGAAGATGTAGACAGCACAACAAAACAAGCAGGCAACCTGGCCGGGGAGAAAAATGCCTCGACAAATGAAACACAAAAGACGAGCCGCACTTCTAGAAAAAGAATCAAGACAAGGCAGCAAGACCCTGCGGAGGCAACGAAGAGGCTACAAGGCCCGCAAACCACTTGACCTACATACAATTCAAACCGCCGTGGTAACGGGATATCACAGACTGTTCTTGACGTGCAGTCCTGAGTCCTTGACCTTCCTCATCGACAATTCTCCTTTACATATAAACTCGGATGCGCCCTCAGTCTTGCCATCCACGACATCTCTCATCCGTCTCTTGTCCCGTCAGAATCCGGCCTTTCCTCTCCTCATCCACCTTGCGTTCCTTGCGATCTACCTTTCCCTTGTTCTTCAGCGTCTCTACTTCCTCTCCGTATCCTTTCAATCGTCCGTCACCGACGACCACTCTCTTTCAAGGCAGTGCTGCCAGCCCTGGTCTGAACTTCCTCTCCTCCCAGTGATCCCAGCACGCAACGCAGAATCACTCCAGACGCTTCTGAGATCCCCGCAGATCCAACAACAACGGCGGCTGCTACGCCGGTGCAACTGCTCAACGACTGCATCTGCGACTTACATGAGAGACTGAAATAGCAAAGGTCTGTTCGACCATTTACTGTTTTGCTCTCCGCGCAGAACATCAACAACAACCACTCATCTTCCTCTGCAATGCCGACTGGGCATAAAGAACGGCGCAGGCGGACACTACTGCCCGTCGTAGCGTCGCGGCCGGGCCATGGCAGTTCCTCGTCCTTTTCCGGGCAAGAGCAGCAGCCGCTGGTTATGCCGCCAGTGGAACAAGACGAGATGATTGTAACATTCGACGAGGGCGATATCGACTACAACGCGCAGGACCACAGCATGGACGACAACTCCGCGGTGGTCAAGAAGAAGAAGAGCATCAAGTCCAACACAAGCATCAGCCTGGTCGGGCCCATGGAAATCGACGGGTCCGTCAAGAGCATGGGTTTCGTGGGTTTTACCGGAGATTTCTCGGTGCGAGAAAAGGTCGAGGCCTACGGCAACATTGAAGTCTGCGGAAGCTTGACCTGCTAGTACGTTTCTTCTTTGCACAGAGAAGTACTCCCACTCCTTCCTTGCCTGATACTGACAGCACCGCGTAGCGACAGGATCAAGTCTTTTGGCAACATGCGCATAGACGGCTATGCCTACTGCGGGTACGTTCTCCATCCCATCTTCTTTTCTCCCGCCTTGACAAGCTCGGCCTGCTCACGTTGTCCCTTTTCTAGGAGCAAAGTCAAAGTCTTTGGAAAGCTCACGGTCAACGGCCACTTTGAGGTATACGACACCATCGAAGTCTGGGGCGCCGTTGTCATCGAGGGCTACATGTGCGTCCGAGTGCTCCATCTCGTCCCTCTCCCTATCTGAATTCTAACACAGCTGCTAGGAAATGCAAGTCTCTCATTGCCTATGCCTCTGTCACTACCGTCGGCGACAACTCCTACTACGAGGTCGAGTCGGAGACGGTCTGGGGTGCCAAGATGGTTCGGCGGACGGAACACGAGGCCTAGCAACTACCACCGGCAGAGCTTTGGTCGTATGGCCAGATAGATGGCTGGATATAGCACCCCGGTCTCTGGAGACCGAGGACACGGGAGAAAAGGAGAAGCAGAGGAGATAACAGCAGCTTCTAGGAGCTTCGCGGCTCCTTTTCCTCCTCCCAACATTTTTCTTCTCTTCTTTTTCTCTCTTCTTTTTCTCTCTTCTTATTCTCTCTTCCTTTTCTCTCTTCTTTTTCTTCTCTTCTTCTTCTTCTCTTCTTCTTCTCTTCTTCTTCTTCTCTTCTTATTTTCCGTGTTACTTTCCCCTTTCCGCGCCAGTAAGGCCTTTGATAGCCCGTGATAACTGTGTCCTACCTTTCAAATTAGAACAGCATGAAACTCTCCTATCTCTGTTTATTTCGGTGTAAGTGTTCTGTGCCGGCTGTGCTGGGCAGTGAAACTGAAGTGGTTGTCGCCAAAGCTGACTTAGAGCCGCGACAGATGGGAGGGGCAAACAGAGGGACGTTCTCTTCGCCTGGCCGGGCAGCCATGTCGATTTGGGCAGTATGAACTCTGGGAGGGGGATTCGAACGGATTAAAGGATGAAATGAGACAGAGAAAGGCAAAGAAAGTCGAAAGGAAGAAGAAAGAAAGAAATGTGACGACGCACGGCGACCCCCTGATCCTCTCAAGCCTCCCCTCCTCGTTCCCGCTGCAGCAGTTGCGGCGGGCCTCCAGAGGGGTAGGCACCCTTTTCAGGCCTAGGAGTACGGAGTACATACAACAGAACCCCTGGGCCTGGAAAGCTTTAGCACAAGCCTGCTGTCTAACACCAGTCGGCGCTAACAAGTCGAGCGAAGAGCCAATCACGTGTCGTCTTCGTTTGGCATAGACCCGCTTCAACGGCCAATTAATAGCGGCCCAAGCCGTAAAGTGGGACAGTGGCTAGATTTCACTGACTGAATGAAGGCACGTGACGTCAATGCCTCGAGGGAACAAATCTGCGGGAAAAGTGAGAACCGGGGAGGAAACCGCGTCCGGCGCGTCGGGAAAATAAACAACAAGACGAGTTACAGTCACGTCGGAGCAGTACGGAGTACATGTACATGTACATGTACGAAGTGGTTGGGCTCGGATCTTTGTTGTCACGTGTCGCCATTTGACGCCCAACAAGAGCCCCACATCGTCAGGTCAGCCTCATGGTAACATCACGTACACTTCTCCGAGCCAAGGCGACGAACATTGTACTACGCTGACGAGTAGAGCAGTTCTTCATCGAGCGGCTCTTCGTCAAGCAGCTCTTCATCAAGCAGCTCCTCACCAAGCGACTCTCCATCGACTACCAGACGAACGACCATCGACAACGATCGACATCTGTTGTGGAGGCCACGGGTCACGTGCCCCGCTGCCCCCTACAGTAATATCTGGGCCTGCAGGTCAGGGGCAAAACCCTGACCAAGACACACAAGATAAGACCTCTAAGGACAAGAATACAACCGTATCCTCCAACAGGTCCAACAACATCTGATGCTCTGGCATATCAGGCGCGCTGCAGAACAACTGCTGTCACAATGCATCTTCTTCACTACGACGACGGCAAGCTTAGGCTAGCAAAGAACGTCAACGAAAACACCGACTATGCTATCTTGTCGCATACATGGGGTGATGACTCTCAAGAAGTCAACTTCAAAGACATGGCCCGGGACGACCTCGGCAGAGCAAAGTCCAAGGCTGGGTTTGAGAAGGTTCAGTTTTGCGTAGAGCGCGCAAAAGGGGCCGGATTGAGCTACAGCTGGATCGATACCTGCTGCATCAACAAAACAGACGCCGTCGAGCTGAACAAGTCAATCAACTCCATGTTCAGATGGTACAAAAACGCGAAACTGTGTTTTGTGTACCTGTCCGATGTTTCCATTTCAAGCCGTGAGGCAGGCCTGCCAGGACGCACATGGGAGCACGCGTTCCGTCAGAGCAGATGGTTCAAGAGAGGCTGGACCCTCCAGGAGCTTTTGGCACCAGCCGTCGTCCGTTTTTTCTCAAAAGAGGGACAGTACCTGGGCGACAAGCACACTCTTCGACAGCTGGTCCACGAGATCACTACAATTCCCCTGGATGCACTCTCCCACTACGAACCGTCCAAGTTCAGCGATGCCCAGCGCTTTAGCTGGGCAAACTCGCGCGACACGAAGGAAGAAGAAGACAAGGTCTATTCTCTTCTCGGACTCTTTGACGTTTCGATGCCGCTGATCTACGGGGAAGGGAGGAACAAAGCCATGCGGCGGCTCAAAAAAGAGATCAGCGAGAAGCTGCCTCCCTTGGACGTACTCGATAAGCAATGTTTAAGAGACCTGCGCCTGTTGGACCCGCGCAAGGACAAGACGCGGATTCAAGACACAAAGGGTGGCCTCCTTCGAGACGCCTATTGCTGGGTCCTGGAAAACAACAACTTTCAGCAGTGGCGCAGCGAACGGGACCGCGTTCTTTGGATTCGAGGTGATCCTGGCAAGGGCAAAACCATGCTGCTTTGCGGTATCATCGACGAACTCGAGCCGAGCATGTGCCTTTCTTATTTCTTTTGCCAAGCCACGCATGAACAGCTCAACCATGCCACGGCCGTGCTGCGCGGTCTCATTTATATGCTCATTTTACAACGACCGGAGCTCATCTCTCATGTCCGTGAACAGTACGACGATGCGGGGAAACAGCTATTTGAAGACATCAACGCCTGGCAAGCTCTGTGCAAGATCCTCACAGATATGCTGGCCGACGAACAGGCTGAAAACGCAGTCTTGGTTGTCGATGCCCTCGACGAATGCACCTCAGGGTTGCCGGAACTGCTTCAGTTTATCTGCAAACCATCCGGCGCCAAATGGGTGCTCTCGAGCCGAAACCGGTCAGATATCGAGAGCAAGGTGACTGGCGTGGACCAGAACATGCAACTTCACCTCGAGCTGAACCAACACGCCATCTCCAACGCTGTGGCAGTCTACATCCGTCACCGGGTAGAGCAGCTAGCACACGAAAAGAAATACGACAGCGACACAAAGGTCGCTGTCTTGGAACACTTGACTGCCAACGCAGACGGCACTTTTCTCTGGGTTGCCTTGGTATGTCAAGTGCTTGCCGACCCAGAGACTCAGAGACGGAAGGCACTCAAGATGGCAAATTCCTTTCCCAAGGGTCTATCGTCACTTTATAGCCGCATGATCGCGGCCATTGAAGACTTCAAAGACCCCGAAGACAGAGACATCTGCAAAGACATTCTCGCCATTGCCTCGACTGTGAGCCGACCCATCGCATTGACGGAGCTATGCGTCCTCTGCGCTTCGCTGGAAGGCTGGAGATTGGACGACACAGAAGAAATTATCAAACTATGCGGTTCTTTTCTGACAGTTCGCGACGGGATCTTGTACTTTGTACACCAGTCGGCCAAAGACTATCTTGTCGGCGAAGCGGCGCACCACATCTTTCCATCCGGCATCCCCGACTGGCACGCTACGATCGCTTCTCGTTCGCTCAAGGCCCTATCAAGCTGCCTAAGGCGAGACATGTACGGCCTTAACGACCCGGGCTACCCCATAGACGAGGTGGTGACACCCGATCCTGACCCGCTGGCCCCGATTCGTTATGCTTGCCTCTTTTGGGTCGACCATCTTGAAAAGGCGGGCCGATCCAATGTTGATCTACAGGATGGCGGGGAGATGCACAAATTTTTGCAAGAGAAGTTTCTATACTGGCTCGAGGCACTCAGTCTTCTCGGAAGCATCTCGGATGGAGTCATCGCGATCAGAAAACTAGAACACATGGTACGTATCATTCCTCTCGTCACTTGATGCCATGTTCTGACATGTGCTTTACCGTACCTAGGTACTTGAGGAAGGACAGGCATTAAGTGGTCTTCTTTACGATGCACGGCGATTCATTCTATCTCACAGGCATGTGATCGATATTGCACCTCTTCAAACATACGCGTCGGCGCTCTTGTTCAGCCCAGAGCGAAGCAAAGTGCGAAGTCTATTTATAGCAGAGAGGCTTGTTGGAGCTCATATCGGGCCCATCCTTAGCGAAGACTGGAGTGCATGCCTCCAAACGCTCCAGGGCCACGGTAATTCGGTCACGTCAGTTGTTTTCTCGCCGGACGGGAAACAACTCGCCTCGGGCTCGGAGGACGAGACTCTCAAGCTCTGGGACACGGCGTCAGGCCAGTGCACACAGACGTTGGAGGGCCACAGCAGTTTGGTCACGTCAGTTGTTTTCTCGCCAGACGGGAAACAACTCGCGTCGGGCTCAGACGACAGGACTATCAAGCTCTGGGACACGGCGTCAGGCCAGTGCACACAGACGTTGGAGGGCCACAGCAGTTTGGTCACGTCAGTTGTTTTCTCGCCAGACGGGAAACAACTCGCGTCGGGCTCAGACGACAGGACTATCAAGCTCTGGGACACGGCGTCAGGCCAGTGCACACAGACGTTGGAGGGCCACAGCCATTGGGTCGCGTCAGTTGTTTTCTCGCCGGACGGGAAACAACTCGCCTCGGGCTCATTCGACAAGACTATCAAGCTCTGGGACACGGTGTCAGGTCAGTGCACACAGACGCTGAAGGGCCACAATGATTGGGTCACGTCAGCTATTTTCTCGCCGGACGGGAAACAACTCGCCTCGTGCTCATTCGACAAGACTATCAAGCTCTGGGACACGGCGTCGGGTCAGTGCACACAGACGTTGAAGGGCCACGGTGTTGGCGTCACGTCAGTTGGTTTCTCGCCGGACGGGAAACAACTCGCTTCGGGCTCACACGACGAGACTATCAAGCTCTGGAACACGGCGTCAGGTCAGTGCACACAGACGTTGGAGGGCCACAGCGATTCGGTCACGTCAGTTGTTTTTTCTTTGGACGGGAAACAACTCGCCTCGGGCTCAGACGACGAGACTCTCAAGCTCTGGGACACAGCGTCGGGTCAGTGCACACAGACGCTGAAGGGCCACAATAATTGGGTCACGTCAGTTGTTTTCTCGCCGGACGGGAAACAACTCGCCTCGGGCTCGGAGGACGAGACTCTCAAGCTCTGGGACACGGCGCCAGGTCATTGCACACAGACGTTGGAGGGCCACAGCGATCGGGTCACGTCAATTGTTTTCTCGCCGGACGGGAAACAACTCGCGACGGGCTCAAGGGACATGACTCTCAAGCTCTGGGACACGGCGTCAGGTCATTGCATGCAGACGTTGGAGGGCCACAGCAGATCGGTCCGGTCAGTTGTTTTCTCGCCGGACGGGAAACAACTCGCCTCGGGCTCACACGACGCGACTATCAAGCTCTGGGACACGGCGTCGGGTCAGTGCACACAGACGTTGAAGGGCCACAGCGATTCCGTCACGTCAGTTGTTTTTTCTCCGGACGGAAAACAACTCGCCTCGGGCTCATTCGACAAGACTATCAAGCTCTGGGACACGGTGTCAGGTCAGTGCACACAGACGCTGAAGGGCCACAATGATTGGGTCACGTCAGCTATTTTCTCGCCGGACGGGAAACAACTCGCCTCGTGCTCATTCGACAAGACTATCAAGCTCTGGGACACGGCGTCGGGTCAGTGCACACAGACGTTGAAGGGCCACAGCCGTTGGGTCACGTCAGTTGTTTTCTCGCCGGACGGTAGACAGTACGGTCTCAGCGAGGATGCGACGTGGATCACTAAAAATGGCTACAACTTGCTTTGGTTACCAATCGAATGGCGACCTGTGGATTTTTGTGTATCAGGTCAGAGTGTTGGCGTTGGTTGTTCTTCAGGGAACGTTTATTTCATCACTTTCACGGAGTAATATATCTAGACGTCCCACTTCCTAGCTTGGGGCGTGGCACGGGTGCTCCTTCCTTCTTTTCTTCTTATTTTGTCCTCTTGACTCTTAGTTTCTCGGTTGCTGTTTCCCTTTTAAGTCTGTCACGGACTTCCTTCCCAACTGTTCCCAACACGAACGGTGATGAGTTTCAGGACTGGCATTCTGTCCTGCCTGACATGTAAGGCCGCATGGACTGGGGCCCTTAATGTCTCATGCATTAAAGGGCTTCCTCTTCCATAATAGATAGTTCCTGAATGCGACAAGTAAGCCCTATTCTTTGGACCAGCCAGAGTCACATGCACTATTTGGCTCTGCGTCTTCTTTCAGGTACCCGCTTTTCACCTTTTTCTCTACGGCTGCCTCTCACATCCTCCCTGAAACCACGTCGAGCCGCCACACTGCGTCCGGGTGCCACGCCTCCGGGCTGCGTCGCCCGCGGCACAAACCGCAGCTCGTACAGCTGCTGGAACAGTCGCGACAGGCCCTGCATGACCGTGCCGGGTGAGAAGAAGTGCGACAGCGGCGACGCCGTCTTTTGCTTTGGCTGCCGCGCCGCGTCTCCTTGCCGCACGGCACTCGTGTAAAAGTCGCGATCCCATGGGTGGAGTGCTGCGTCCGCACTTTGCGTTGCCCCCCGCTTGGCCGCCAGCAGGTCGGCGGCCTCGCGCTGGACACGCGGCGCGTGTGCCGTGCCAGCGCCAGCAGAAACTGCCGTACTGCCTCGGGCGTCTTGGCCATCATGCATCGCGCAGCGCCATGTGCGCGTAGCTGTCGAAGCCGGCCAGCTGCGCCAGCTCGGCACGCTGCCCAGCAGCTGCTCGAGCAGCCGCACCGACGCCGTGCTGGCCGTACGCGCCGCGTAGTAGAGCGCCTTGCGCGCGTCCGCGTCCGGCACCGACCGCAGGGCCAGCGCCGCTTCGCCGCTGACGGCCGGCAGCCGGATAAAGTCGCACAGGTCAATCACGCGGCACAGCAGGTCGCTCATCTGGTCTAGATCGCCCACCACCGCCCGGTACTCGGCCACTGTCGATGCCTGTGCCCTGTGCCACCTTTGCCACGGCCGAGTGGTTCCGGAGCACCTCGCTTTAGTGAATTTATATACTATGCTTATATGCGAGATTAGTAATGTACAAGCTAGCTCACTTCTGGACTAGGCTTTGCGCCTTCTCGTGTCCCATCAAACAGTCTGCGACGGAACGCGCCTTCTATTGTGTCGCCCGCCTCCTTACCTCACCAACACATACCGCATCGTCTTCTATCCCACGTTGTGTGTGTATAGAACAGCACTCTCACAGACAAGACCCTCCGCACGGTTCTAACCGGTCTTCGGCTGCACTCCACGGCTTCCTGAAGCCCGCCGACATCTGTTTACCTCGACACGCTTCTCTGGCAGTGGCCGCGATGGACGGCAACCGCGAAGAAGAGTAGCTGTATTAGGCAACCTTGAAAGCGCCTGTATCGGACCGGGGACAACTCTTTAGAAAGCTCTGGTACCATAACAACCAGCGCGTGTTCGAGATCTCTACGACTGTCTTACGCGACCTCACCGAGATCGACGTGAACGACTAAGAGATAGAACTCACCGAACATTGCAAAAATGGAAGCTGCCACGAGCATAGCAGTAGATGCAGACCGCCTCGACGGCAACATCTCACCGCGACATCAAGCGACACCAAGGCCGTTGCGATCATCTCGCGGCTCACCGGCGCCGTCTTCGGCCATCCACAACACAGCGTCTAGCGAGGCTGGACGCTCTCCAGAACTGCCAGCGACAGCTTCTACCGAGCAGTTTCCGGCCATGACACGTAACGGGCTCGATTCATACAATGTGCGCGCGGATCCTGACGCGCAGGCAACTGTGACGGACTTTCTCGATTTCACAGATTACCTCCCTTCCGACATGGCGCGTTCCCTGACCCTTATCGGGCAGCTTGACGAGTCCTACGTCAATTCGTCAGCAAAGGTTCATGATCTGACCGACCTCTGGGGCCAGCTACCGACAATGACACTGGAGTCGCGGCCTGAGTCGGTGCAGCTGCGTGCAGCCATCTCCAACAGCCTGGCCAGGGGGCTCAGCTCGCGCGTCTATGCACATGCCGAGGCTCTTCGCATGGCCGAGAATGTCAACCGCCACTACTACCGCGCCAAGACGATCCTGTCCAAGCTCAAAGCCATGCTCGACAACTATCCTGAAGCGGAGCAACAACAGCAAGAGCAGCAGCTGCAGAAGGCGCAACAGCAGCAGCAACAAAGGGAACAGGAGCAACAAAATCAGTCGCGCGGCGGAGGAGGCCAGAAGCTGAAAGATGCACAGTCACGAATCCGCCGGCCACGAGTGCCGCGCATCACGGTACCCGGGGAGGTGCTGGCGCCGTACGACCTAGACTGCAATGCCTATAGTGGAGAGAGCGACGTGAGCTCACCTTCGTCCGACGATGACTCACCACCACCGATGCGACGAACGACGACACCAGGTGCACAGCCGCGAATCAAGGTTGTGAAGGTAGCGGCGGGCGGAGCGCCCGGATCAGGGCCGGCCCTGTCGACACCGAAGACGCCAAAGGTCCGCATGCCGCGAGCTCCACGGATACCTGGACAACCATATATCTCGACGAGTTCAGTACTGGCGAGGCTGAAGCCGCCGCCGGACAATGCTGTAATTGGAAGCTCTGATGCACCTTGGCTGCAGCTGACGGCTTATGAGCTGGCCAAGCTGCGCAAGCGGATGAAGAAGAATGCGCAGTGGACACCGAGCGAGACGATGATTGCGCGGGAGCTTAAGTTGCTGGGACGCAATTTGGACGCATTCAACAACGCCAAGCAGAAGGCCAAGGACGAAGGCCGCTCTTTCGAAAGCGCCATTCCAGAGAGTATCACGGAGACAGATGGGGTAAGTCGTATATCCATTGGCGGTCTTGACGTCGACGCAGCTTTGGCTGCCGAAAACAACAGGCGCATGAAGCTGGGCATGAATATGAACGAAGCTAAAACGATGGAGGACCGTTGGGCCCAGCTTGCCGCACAGGAGGCCGAAGAATCCACGCGTAAGATGTTGGAGGCCGCCCGTGCCATTCTCTCATCCGGCAATGCTGTGCCAGAACCTGGAACAACCAGTTCAGGCGGCAAGTCGGTGGGAGCTATGACCACCGCGCAGACCCAACAGGCAAATGTCACCCGAAAACGCAAACGCGATACGCAGCCGGAGCTCACGGACACGGTGGAAGGCAATGACGGGTCGCTCGAGACTGGGGCGGGCAGTCTCTCGGCGTCTCAGCGCCAGCTGCAGAAGCGCGTCAAAACCGAAACGCCCGTGCCGATTCCTCACAGAGCAGGTGGCTCAGCACCACCTACCGATAACCTGGCCCCAGCTCACGCACAGAATTCGATGCGTCAATCTACAACACCAGTGCCCACACCTGTTGTGGGACAGCACGACGCGAGCGAAAGCGAGCCAGCGACGGCAGCGTCTTCGCTTTCTAGTAGTTCTTCTGGCGTGGCTGGTGCTGTAGCCACGACAACGACGGTGCCGCTGAAGCCGCCTGCGGAGACACCAATTCGCCCACCTCTGCATAAGTCAACAACACCGATTCGCCCCCCGGTTCGCGAGCTTCGGACGCGGGATTCTACGCGACAGCAGCAGCAGGCCAACGAAACAGCAGAAGAAGCCGAGGGCGGAAGACCACGCCGTGGATCCAGAGCGTCATCTAGAGGTGTGACGCCAGGTGCATCGGGCGGCTCGGGTACTCTGCTGCCATCTACAGAATCAACGACGGCGGCGGGGACAACGGGAGCGACACGTCGGCCACCATCCCGTGGTGCAAGCGCCGTCGGCGAGTCGCTGGTAAACGAACGGCCACGGCGGGCCAGTACAACACGCATTACACCGGCCCCCGAAGTAGCACGGCCAACAAGCAAACGAGTGAAGCGGCCAGCACCTGGCGTTGTGAGCCGGACCAGTTCAGGCGGTAGCGCCGCGGTTGGTCGGCGGAAGGCAGCGCCACGGAAGAAGCGCAACTCCAATGCGGCGCAGCAGCGGCGTGAGGGCGAGGCAGACGTTGAGGTGGACGACGACGGGAACGTGATCGATCCGAATGAGCCGCGCTACTGCGTGTGTAATGGCGTCAGCTTCGGCACGATGATCCAGTGCGACAATATCGACGTAAGTGGTTTGGGAGGGGAGAGCGACTCTAGGACGTGACCAGCTAACAGCGGCCCCAGAATTGCAAGCAGGAGTGGTTCCATTTGGAGTGCGTGGGGCTAACAGCCGTGCCGGCGCGGACGACTAAGTGGTACTGTCCGGACTGCCGGGTGCTGCTGAACATTGGAGAGAAGGGCGAGGTCAGTGCTCGGGGCGTGAAGATGTGAGACAGGACGGGACGTGCTAGGGTGCTTGGCAGCGAGTTGGGGAATACCGGGAAAGGTACAGGGTAGTCGGTACAACGAATCTACACGTCAGTTCACACAGATGGCTGAACATGGCAACTCAATTCCCGTCGACCAGCCTCGACACGATGGGTCTCCGAGGGGCATCAGGTCAAGGGACACGACGTCATTCATTACCTGCGGCCTGGCATCTGGCAATTCCCACGTGTTATTACGGCGAGCGCTATTGTACGAGGGGGTACTCCGTACCGGGGGCAATAGATGAGTATCTGCATGCATCTACACTTCCAGGGGTCCCTCTTTGTTCGCCAAGCTACGGCGCATTGTGCCGGGTCTCATCTTCCAGGCCCAGGGCCAGCTGGAGGACATCATATGACCGAGGCATAAAGGGCGGAATGAAACGAAAGAGTGTAGTGGCCGACGACCTTCCAGAAACGATGGGCAATGAGTCCCCCTCACATGACCATATTTTACGTGTGGCAAGTCTTTGAGAGACGATGACCGGAGCGGGCAGCAGCTGAGTCCCTTATCAGCAGGCGCAACGCTCAACCTTAGCCTCGCCCTCGCCCCCGCCACCGCCTCCACCTCCACACCCGCTCACCCCTCTGCCTGTTTGGCAAAATTACGTAGGTAGATTGTGCGTGTGTGTCCATGCAGGTCTTCAGCTCTCTCTCACCAGGTCCAGAAGGTCACCGGAGCTGGTGACTGTGCAGCCTCGGCCTGTCGTCATGCGCGCTTTGCGCTACCTGAGTTCTGTTCAAGTATGGTGTTAGCTGCCCCACGCCTTCCACGCCTGCTGCTCCACGCCTGCTGTCTTTGGACGTAGTCGCTGCTCTTGCTGCTCAACACTGCGACACGTGACAGAAACGACGCGCATCACATCTTTCGCCTGCCTTTGTGCGGAGTACTTCCCCGCCCCTCCAAACAGCTGCCATCCCACTCCTGGCTGCCTGGAGCTATTGCTGTAGCCCCCCTCCCCTATCTTTCTGATCTAACTAATAATATCCCTCCCGCGAACGTTGTGCCCCATATAAAGCCACGTCCTGCATCTCGGCCCTCCCTATCCACTCACATCCCGCCGCTCCCCTTGCTGCACTATCACCCCTCCTTCTGCTGCAGTGACTCCCCCCCGCCTACAAACCAATCTGCTCTCTGCTCGACCTAAAAGTATCTTTCTCTCTCCCCCTCCTTCCCTCTCCGAAGCTGTCCCTCGCTGCGACCGACTGCTCATCGTCTTGTTCGCGTTCCGACGCCTCCTCGTCCTTCTTCCTGTTCACGCGACGCGTCCTTCCTTGTTGGTGCCGGCATCACCCGCTGTCTGGTCTGGGACTCTCGCTTGTTGGCGTCGCGTTTGAGAGAGTGAGAGAGAGTACTCTCGGGAACCTGTATCTGTCGACTCGGGCGAATCAAGGTGCGCGCGGTACCACCAGCCGACGGCCTTGTTCTCAAGGTTGCACCGATTGTGCCGGCAACCGTCGGGGCAATCTATCTTCTTGTGGTGAAGCTTCACAACCAACCTCAACCCTGTCGTCGCGAATATCTCTTATATAGTCGACACGACCTGCCGAGACAGCGGTGAAGCCTCGTCGTGAGCCGTCTGTTGGTCCCCCACTCTCGCGGACTTTTTCGTCCCCCTTCCGTCATCTCCTTGACGGTGGGCAGTGCTACTTAATGCCTAGTAAGAACCCCCTCCTCTTTCTTCTAGCACTCTCTGGATGCATTGCCACTGACAGTCATAACCCTCGCTGCTCTAGGTGGCAAGAAGGCCAAGAAAGATGCAAAAGAAGCCGGTGGCGTGGTCGCAGCGGTGACCAAGCATGCGGCCGGGAAGTTCACGTATGTCTCTGTCGCTCGTTTCCGATGTCCCCGTGCCGGGCTCGAGCTTCGCCGCGCCGGTTCTTTGCGGTTCCTTGCCAGACACTTCCAGACACTTCCAGACCTTCCAGACACTTCCAGACCTTCCAGACACTTCCAGACCTTCCAGATACTTCCAGATACTAACGCCAGTCTCTCCTTCCCAGAAGCAATGGGAACATGCCGGGCCCTGCCTCGGACACGTCCAATTCGTCCACCCATTCTCCGGACATCGGGCCTGTGGCAACTCCGTCCTCGAATGGCAACCCGTCCAACTCGCCCATGCTGGATGCTGTGCCCAACTCAAACGGCGTCCCATCTTCGTTTGCGCCGTCCCCACGAGCTATTCCTGGAATGAGCGAATGGTCGGCACGCGGCGGTATTGCAGCCGGCCTTGGAGGGTCCCCTGGAAATCTGATCAGCTTGATGGGCGATTCCCCTCCCACCCGCTGGTCCTCTCCTCGACCGTATGGCACTAGCCATACGAGCAACGCCAGCCATTTGAGTCACTTGAGCCACGCCAGCCACGCCAGCCATCCTACCAGTATGTCTGTGTCGCCTCCGATCAGTGGCGGTGACTACAACCACGGCCTGAATGGGAGGCGTCCTGTAAGCTACCACATGGACCCGGCCGCGCATTACTCGTCCTTGTCACAGGTCTCGCCTCATACTCATCCGGGACATCTTGCAACCTCACCGGGCAACCGCCGAGACCCGCTACATTCACACTACGCCCAGTCTCGTGGCGTCGTGGGGACGTCGGCGGCAGCAGCAGCGGCAGCGGCAGCTGCCACCATCCCCTCAAACCCCCCGCTCCCTCACCAGCCTCAGGCGCACTTTTACGGCGCACCTGTCCTTGACCTGGACCCTCAACCACGCCAGGCCGGCATGAAACCTGGACAGCGTGGATACCACTTCTCCTTTGACACTCTGCCTATGCCCCACTACTCTAGCTGTGGAAACTCGGAGACAGTGGTCCTGGCTGGTTATGAGGGCGGCCTGGAAGTGCATTCGGTTTCAAAGCGGGGCCTCGAGCCTCTGGCGAGCCTCTCCGGCCTCCGCGGCGGTGTCTACAACGCCAATATTCTCCCCTGGACCGTGTCTGGCACTGCACTGGCGGATGCATTCCCGCTCATCGCTATCGTCGTGCATGGGCCTGTTTTACCCGTTCCGTCCACTCCCGGCGCGGAAGGGGTCATTGATTCCGAAGGCAACACTGGCGCGAGAGCTGACGCCGCCAGGTTCGAGAAAGGTGTCGGGATATCGGAAGGCCGCGATGCCAAATCCCAGCCCTCGCCGCAGGTGGACGCTACCGGGCCCTACTCTGGCGCCGTCCAACCCATCGAGTACTACCAAACAACTGTCGAAGTGTACTCCTTGAAGAGCAACCGGCGAGTGTGCACGCTTCTCGAAGCGCCGAGGATCCCCCTGAACGTTGCCGTTACAAGTCCCATCTTTCAAGCGCCACCGCCATCGGGAGCCTTCCAGATCAAAGCAGATGCCGGCAACGTTGTTGTCTCGTCGGCTGCGACCGGCGAATGCTGGGTGTACCGACAGATGACCTACCCTGGAACGAGAGACCAGCCGTTTGTGTTTGTAGCAAAGCTGTGGACCACGCTGCAGCAGTCGCCCAAGGGAAGCGATACCAACGATGCTCCTCCCGATGGTGAGCGTGCCCGTGCCCGTGCCCGTGCCGCCTCGGCCTCGACCTCTCCGCCACGACCCAGCCTTAAGCAGCCTGTCTTGTCGTTGAGCGGCCGGTGGCTGGCATATTGCCCTGCAACGCCTTCGTCCCAGATTGCGCTCAGGGCCGTGGTACCGACAATCGTCCACGGGCGTGCGCCAGGCTATGCGTCGCTGACACCGCCGCATCTTCCACCCACCACCGCCGAGGTCGACCTTCCTCGCACCGAGAGTGTTATGAACAAGATCATGCGGGACGCTACCCAGGAGCTCATTTCCGGCGCCAAGTGGGTTGGAAAGCAAGGCTGGCAAGCCTTCAACAACTACTGGAAGGGTAGTCCGGGTCCGTCAACTCCACAACCTCCCCGGTCTCCACCCACAGGAGCATATGCTGGCCGGCTGGATGCCGTGCAGTTCCCGCCCACGCATGCTGGCACAGCGCCGCCCGCCGTCGTTTCGAAAGAGCCCGGCTTGGTTTCGCTTGTCGACATCTCTACGCTCGGGAGCTCGGCCAACATCCACCCCTTTGCGACGTTCGCTCCGCCGCTTGGCTGCAGCTTTCTCTCGTTCTCGCCATCGGGTCTTTGGCTATTCACTGCGAGCACCAAAGGTGACGTGCAGACGGTCTGGGACCTCTTCCAGATCCAGTACACCAAGGCATCGCCTTTGCAGGCGTACGGCGTCCCGGGCTCGTTGACGGGTCCTCGAGTGAGGCAGGTTGCCCAGTTTTCGCGTTTGACCGTGGCCCGGATTGTCGATGTCGCATGGACACGGCCCAACGGTGAACGTCTCGCAATGGTCACGGAACGTGGCACTGTTCATCTTCTCGACCTACCGTCAAGCGCCTTCACCTGGCCACCGCCTCGCCGACGAGGTGTCCGCTCACAGGACCCCACGCCAGCCGGACCCGGCGGCGTGGGCACGGCCGAATCTGGCAACACTGGCGGAGCAGCATCGTCGGCGGTTTCGTATGCATCGAGTGCATTGACGACAGCTTTTGACGCTGCCCGGCCCCTGCTGGCGAGGCCGCGACGGAGCAGCAGCAATGTGCCCCAATCAACCGGTGCCCTCATCGTTGACCATGCCAGCCACGGCGGGAAGATCATTGCTGCGGGCATCAGCCACTCGTTGGGCAAGACGGGCAGCGCCATCAGCCAGCTACGCCATACGGGTGAAAACCGTGTGTCCCTGCCGCCTGGGGCATTCTCTCCCGGGCCACTGTGCGCAGTCTGGATGGGAGGCCGGCGCACCCATTCCCTGTTTGTCTTGGGCGAGGGGGTCGTCCGCAGTTTTGTGAGCCGCACGAGGAAGAAGTCGTCTGGCCAGCGAGTTTTCCACCTCGGTCTGAAAAAAGACTTTAGAGTGCCGGCGCTACCAGACGACACCTTGGCGGCATCGGTCAGGCATTATCTGGATCCCGACGAATTCCTGGACTTTTTCGAGCACACCGATGCTGGATCCAATACAATGGTTCTGCTTGGTGGCCGCTCGCGAAGTCAGTCAGCAGGCAATTGTGCGGTCGAATCGTCCATTCCGCATGCTGAGATCGAGTCCAGTGCGCCGTACCAGCCTTTCCACACAGACCGACGTGTCGCGCTATACGAATACGACCCTCGGCCCAAGAGCGTGGTTGCGGGGGGCGGGCCGCCGCAGTCACCACCGGCGCCACAGTCACCGCCAGCTAGCTATGCGTCAAGCCAACTCGAGCCTCCGACGCTCAGATTTTCCGCCATGACGGTTGACACCAAGCGACCACCATCCCCAGCACCCTCAGCCGACGACGGGATGCTTATTCCATGGCCTACATACGACAAGACGAAAGCATCGAAGACGAAGAAGAAAGCGGCTGCCAAGGCGCGGATGCTGAATGCTTTTGAGCAGACTGTAGAGCTAGGTCCAGAGCAGTCTGCACTAGAGCCGGCTTCAGATCGCGCTCCAGAACCAGCTCCTGATCCAGCTCCAGAGCCAGCTGTGGAAGCCACAACCCGCGCTCCGGATCTTGTCTATGGACACGAGAAGACCAAGTATGGGCAGGCGGCAGCCAAAGCCAGCACCAGCTGGGTTTTTGGGCGGCCCATCGCCTCGACGCTGGTCAACACGGGTTATCCGCCAATGTCAGAAGAGGAGTCATTCAACATTAGCTTCGAGGAGACGCGGGCACTCCCCGCATCGGCAATGGAGCGCGTGTTCCAGCAGGTTGGTGGCGATGAGCAAATCGTGGTGACGACACGCAGGCGGCGCAACGGGGGGCGGCTGGCAGGCAACGAGGACGAAGACGGGTTCTTCGAGGACGACTGCGAGGTTCTTGACTTTGCCGACCAACGGGTGTAATCCTGGCGTTCTTGGGCGGTCGATTGTGTCCCTTTATTTGACCTTATGTCTTATGTTGTCGCTCGTGCCGTTTGGGCCGTTGACCTTGTCGACCAGCACCAGGGTATAACCTCTGGGGCGATCTCATTCATCTGGATAGCACGTACCTTGCAGAACAATACATGGCCTTTAAGCAGAAGAGGCGGCGCATGTTCCAAGGCCTACGACCCAAGCTCGCTCCTGAATAACGTGATGATTTTCATGATGATCCATGATGATATAACGATCTAGCCCTTGTCTCCTTGTAGATGTTTGAGCAAGCCACACCGATTGTACCGGTTGTGACGTATTTGCACATGCAGTACCACTGCCACTGCCACGCCACTGCCAATGCCACTACCGCCAGACAATTCTTGACACGGAGGCCTCTTCCTCCGCGCGCGTGCCGCTTCACGCCTTCTTCTTGGCGGGGGTCGCCTTGGCCTTGGAGGCCTTCTTGCGATTGCTCCGGATCATGACGGTGCTGAGGAACGAGCCCACGACGGCCGAGCCGAGCAGGATGAGGATCACCGGGATGCGGATAGCCCAGACGCGCGGCGGAAAGAAGTTCTGCAGAGGGTGGTCGGCGTCGACAAACGGCATCAGGAGGGTCCAGATCGTGTAGTAGAGGAAGACGACGGACGCAGCCACAAGCATGGCGAGGCCAGCGAGTTTGTCGAACTGCAGCGGGACGAGTCAGCGTCAACGTCAAGGAGGAGGGAGGGGAGGCATCGTGGGGGATGGGGGGACGTGGCTGCGTGCCGAGACTCACCATTGTCGACAACGGGTTTTGAGAGACAACGGATGTGGAAGCTCTCGCGAGAAGAGCAGCAGAGAAAGGAGGGCGGGAAGGAGTGAGAGACCGATTGTGTTCGGCGCCGGGTCACAAAAGAATGTTGAGAAAGAGCGACGGGGAAATCGACGGGGAGAGCGACGGGGACGCGTTGCTGTTTGGAAAGTCGACGAGCGTCGTAGTCTCGACAAGCCACGGAGCCTCTTTGCTCGGAAGCTCTCAGCTAGCCCCTGACGCGGCAAGGTGCGTTGGACCCACTTCTGTCTTGGCCGTTTGGCCACAGTGGACAACGCCACAGGATCAAGCCACCGATTTTTTCCAGGGTTTGCCTTTTTGTTTTTCTTGCCATCACTCTCCCCATCGCCACGAAGCCGCGCAGACACTCGCTCGCGTCGAGGAAGAAACTGCAGACGGTCCAGCGCCGTCCCGATCGATCTGACAAGTACTTTCCGTCTCGCAGAGTTTTTCTCCCGAGCATGGCCGACTCGCCTCGCCCCGATGAGCGCGATGGCGATGATGGTGGCCGTGGCAATCGTGGCCGAGAGCACGACCCTGGCCGAGAGCCAAAGCGCCGATCGCCGCGACCAGCATCAGCGTCTCCTCCGCCACGTCGGCGCGGCCGCTCTCCTGCGTCCCCGCGGCGACGACGCTCGCCTCGACCAGGCGCAAGAGCGCTGCCTTCGCGGCGACGCACGCCGCCGCCGGAACCGACGGACGAGGAGAAGCAAGCAGCAGCCAAGGCCGAATACAACCGCTTGCTGAATGCACGATCGGGCGGCGTGTACGTGCCACCGGCTCGGTTGCGCGCGCTGCAGGCGCAGGTGCAGGACAAGACGTCCAAGGAGTACCAGCGCATGGCTTGGGAGGCGCTCAAGAAATCGATCAATGGCCTGGTCAACAAGGCGACGGCGGCCAACATGCGCCAGATCATCAACGAGCTCTTCTCCGAGAATCTGATCCGCGGCCGGGGCCTCCTCGCGCAGAGTCTGATCAAGGCGCAGTACGCGTCTCTGCCCTTTACGCCCGTCTACGCCTGCATCGCGGCCTGCATCAACAGCAAGCTGCCGGTCGTGGGCGAGCTGCTGCTGCGGCGGCTGCTGCTGCGCTTCCGCAAAGGCTTCCGGCGCAACGACAAGGCCGTCTGCCGCAGCGCCACGACGTTCATTGCGCACTTGGTCAACACGCAGGTGGCGGACGAAATGATTGCTGCACAGATGCTGATGCTGCTGCTGCACCACCCGACCGACGACAGCGTCGAGATCGCCGTCAACCTGACGCGGGAAGTCGGCAACTTTATGGAGACGATGAACCCGACGATTCTGGTCGTCGTCTTTGACCGCTTCCACCACATCCTCAACGAAGCCGATATTGACAAGCGCACGCAGTACGCCATCGAGGTCCTGTTCCAGAACCGCAAGGACCAGTTCAAGGACCACCCGGCCGTCCGCGACGATCTCGACCTGATCGAGGAGGAGGACCAGATCAAGCACATGCTCGAGCTGAACGGCAAGTTCGATGACGAGCCAACGCTCAACATCTTCCGCTACGACGAGCAGTGGGAGGAGAACGAGAAGGAATACGCCAAGTTGCGGCGCGAGATTCTGAACGAGAGCGACAGCGAGGACGGCTCTGGCGGGTCTGGGTCGGACTCTGGCTCGGTGTCTGACGGCAGCTCAAGCGAGGAGGACGAAGACGACGCCGACGACGAGCAACAGGCGATCGACATCAAGGACCGCACCAACGCCGATCTCGTTGCGCTGCGCCGCACCATCTACCTGACGATTCAGAGCTCCATGAATGCGGACGAGGCCGTCCACAAGCTGCTCGCCGTCGACCTGCCCGAGGGCCGCGAGACCGAGTTGCCGTCCATGGTGGTCGAGTGCTGCTCGCAGGAGAAGACATACACCAAGTTCTTTGGCCTGATTGGCGAGCGCCTGTCGAAGCTGAACCGGCGCTGGGCCAACATGTTTGAGGAGTCCTTTACCAAGTACTATGAGACCATCCACCGCTTCGAGACGAACCGCTTGCGCAACATTGCCTGTTTCTTTGGACACATGCTCGCCAGCGACTCCATCGGCTGGTACGTCCTGTCGAGCATCCACCTCAACGAAGAGGAAACGACCAGCGCAAGCCGCATCTTTGTCAAGATTCTCTTCCAGGAGGTGGCCGAGGCCATGGGCATGGCCAAGCTGCAGGCACGCCTTCGCGGCGATGCCGACCTGCAGCCCAGCCTCGAAGGCTTGTTTCCCGTCGACAATGCACGCTACCTGCGCTTTTCCATCAACTACTTTACCAGCATCGGCATGGGTGTTCTGACCGAGGACATGCGCGAGCGTCTGCAGAATCTTCCGAAACCTGCGCTGCCGGCGCCAGCTGCCGCGGGCGACAGGTCCCGGTCCGGGTCCGTGTCCAGCTATTCTTCGTCCTACACTGGATCGTCGTACTCCCGCACGCCGTCCCGGTCCCGGTCCCGGTCGCCGTACCAGAGGCGGCGCTCATACGACTCCAGGTCACCGTCCCGCTCCGTGTTGCGTTCGCCCCGGCGCCGGTCAAAGGCCCTTTCTGTGTCGCGCTCGCCAACGCGCTCGCCAACGCGCTCGCCACCGCGCAACCGTGGCGGAGTACGGAACAGCGCTGCAAGCCGCAAACGCTCTCTCTCCCGGTCCATCTCCCGGTCTGTCTCCCGGTCTGTCTCCCGGTCTGTCTCCCGGTCTGTCTCCCGGTCTATCTCGCCACCGGTGCACCGCAACGGAAAGCAGCGCGGCCCCGTCCGGCGCCACAGCCGCTCCCCTTCTTATGTCTCCCGATCGCCATCGCCGCCGCCTGCACCAAAATCGTCCAACAGCAAGGGCAAGCAGCCCGCGCGACGCGGCAGGTCCCCATCCCGGAGCCCAGTTCGCAGCGTGAGCCGCAGCGTGAGTCGCAGCGTGAGCCGCAGCGTGAGTCGGAGCCCGGTCCGCAGTGCGCGCAAGGGTGCTCCACACTCCAGATCGCCATCGAGGACTCCGTCTGTTGCGCCGGCGAAAGCACGAGGCCGCAAGCCACGGAGCCGATCCCGCGACCGCAGCAGAAGCTCGAGGTCGAGGTCGCCGCTGAGCCGGTCGCCCGAGCCGGCTGCTGGCTCGGCACGCCGCCGCCGCCGCAGTGACAGCGAGTCCAGCGCAGGAAGGGGAGCACCGCCGCGGAAGCATCGGCGCGGCGGCTGAGGAAGAGTCTCGCGGGGGTCGCGGGGGGTCGCGAGAAGGTCGCGAGGGGATTTTTCTAGTTTATTTTTTGTTACCAAAATGTCGGTGATTTGACACTGTAATACTATACGAGTCTGACACTTGAGGAAAGGGTGTATCTGCAAAAGCAGAGCAGATAGCAGAATGTAGCAGGCGTGGTGTTCACTCTGGATCGTGTTCGTGGAGGTTCGTAAAAAGCCTGCCTTTACTGTGAGTCGATCTAATCCTTGTCGAGACGGTCTCAACCAGCCACCTTTCCCGAATCCGCTGTGTCCAGCATTTCCTTCCTCTTCTTCTTCAGCTGGATCGCGCCCTTGGCCAGCGCCTCGGCCGGCATTGGCCGCAAGATCGGCTGCACCACCCACCACGGCCGCCGGCAGCGCTTGATTGCTGCCGCCGACGAGTGGGGGTCGTCCACCACCTCCTTCTCCTCCTCATCTCCCTCTCCCTCTCCCTCCCCCTCCTCCTCCTCCTCTCCCTCCCCAGCTAGCAGCGCACGCGCAACGCGCCGCTCCAAGACACCGAGGATGCGCTCATAGGCAGCCATGTCGCCCTTGCGCGAGCGCGCAAGGGCATCCCGGACGTCATGGTGCTTGCCGACGGCATGGCGCAGCAGATGAAACAGGTGCGCCTGCACGCCGCTAAAGTTGGGCGACGCAAAGGCGTCCTTGGCAATGCCGTTGCCGTTGCTGTCGACGTCCCGTTTCCGCTTCTTTGGCTGCCGCCTGCCTTCCATCTGCTCTTCTCCACCGTCGGCCCCCTCCTGCGCTTTCTCCTTCTCCCCCGCCTCTCCCTCCCCCGCCTCCCCCTCCTCCTTCCCCTCCTCGAGCCACGCCACCGGGTCGCCCACGACAAAGAGCGGTCGTCGCGCTGGCGGCGTCTTTTCGCCCAGGCCGTACACGTGCAGGATGTCGAGGTAGCGCCGCATGACGGCATCGATGCGCCAGCCGCCGCCCCGGCTCGGGTGGCGGCTGCTGGTCCAGTACTCGCGACGAGGGTCCGGCGTGTGCCAGTAGACGGCGTCACCGTCACCGTCACCTGAGCCGCTGGGGGCCGTCGCTTCTGTCGGCGCTGCTGCTGACGGCGCACAAGACGACAGCATAGGAACGGGCGGCGGCGCGAACAAGCCGGGGTCCGACAGGATTCCCTCGGCGCTCATGACGCCGTCAAAGCCCGTCGCAGCCAGGCACCGCTCCACGTCTCCGTGCTGCAGAACGTTGCCGTTGGCAAACAGCACGGCCTCGGACGGCAGGTGGTCGCGCAGGTAGCGAAGCATCGTCCAGTCGGCCAGACCGGTCAAGTGGCCCTTTTGCTCGCGTCGCCGGCCGTGCACGGTCAGGATGCTGGCGCCCGCCTCCAGCACGGTACGCGCATACCGGAGCGATGCCTCTGGCGTGTCGAGGATGCGGATCTTGGCCGTGACCGGCACGTCCAGCGACGCGTGCAGCGTGCGCACCAGCTGCGCAACCAGCTCGGGCTCTTCCTGCAGAAAGGCCCCGTAGTGGCCCTTGCGCGCAATGCCCTGCGGGCAGCCAAGGTTCAGGTCCACGGCGTCGCAGTACGGCGCGACCTGACGCGCCGCCGCCAGCAGCGCATCTGGGTCGTTGGCGCAGAACTGTACAAAGAGCGGCCGGTCAAGGGCCGGGTTGCCATCCAGATAGGGCACCGGCGGCGATTGGCCCTCTTGTTGCTCTTGTTGCTGTTGCTGCTGCTGCTGTTGTAGTTTCCGTTGCCCCCCTTCCTTCTTTTCTCCGGCCCGACTCCCGGCACTACCTTCTCTTGTCGCCTCAAAATGGGTCGCTCGGTATTTAGGACTGTCGACAAAGAGCCGAGCGTGCAGCATCGGCGAGTAGGCCAGGATCGAGGAGCGCTTGTCGGCAGGGAGGAAGGAGCGAGTAAGTACGCGCCAAGCCTAGCAAGATCTTTGGTCAGTGAGATGCCCCGGGTATCCATGGAAAGCCAAGGCGTAGTAACACACAAATTCGGACTGGTCGACCATCGGCGCCACAATGTGCTTGGGGCTGCCAATGCTCTCGTAGAACGCACGACCATGCAGCTTTTTCGAGCGGCCGTTTGTGCTTCCAAGATCAAGTGGCACTGCTGAAGCAGTTGGGGTCCGGTCGATCGCCGCCATGGTGATGATGAAGCGGCGGGGGGACGAACAAGTGGCAGTCAGCCCAACCAGGCGCTGGGACAGCAATCGAGCGCTGTCCGTTCCGACGCAGACGCGGAAGGACCGTAAACAAATGCTCTCCAGTTTTCTAGGCGACAAGTCTCCTGGTCATATAACGGTAGACACAGCGGAGGCGTCGAGACAGTGAGTGAGAACGTCGTTCCTGCTAGACCAGTGGACACTGGAAAATTCTGGTATGGTTTGCTAAGCCTGCCTGTCCAGAATTTTACTGGAGCACTGCAAGCGCGAGGCTGAGGAAATAAGGTTTACGTAATATCGGCCATGATTGGCCAGAAACTCTCTCAGCCCTGCGCTATCGCGTCCGGTGTCATCCTTCGCAGCCTCACTCGGCAGAGTTCGTGTCATGCTGCGCTTCAGGTGTCTCAAATCAAGTGTCCCTTTGCTACTCCCCAGTCAGTTCACTTCCGCCTGATATTTTTCGGCTGCTGCTAAGCTAGACGATACACACAAAATTAGGCCGCCTGCAGCAGAAAGCGAGTAGAGGTAGCTATGCCCGTAACGCAGACATGTAATGATAATGAAGAGGAAACAGGAACACGTTATCGCTGTGACCAACAGAAAATAAAAATAAGCCAACGATGTGTTGTAAAAAAGAATAAACCAAGAATCGCGTCCACGTCCGTGTAGACATACATGATGGCAGGGCCGCAACCTGTCCATCGTCGGGGTTTGTCTCGCCGGTCCGATGCTGGCCGAATTCGCTGCCAGACCACGACGCAGAGTACAAAGTCAATTGCTCTGCCAGTCCGGAGACTCGTGCTCTTCTTCGCATGCCGGGTAGTGGTCCGCTAGGGAGACAGTCCATTGGCCGGAACGTCGTCTGTGAGCTTGCAACAGCTTCAGCAGTGTCTGCCAGCCGGTCCATCCTCGGCGCGGTAATAGTATGCCGGTTGCTCCCGCAGCTCTCACTGGACTCGCCCCTTTTTTGGATCTCCTCCTTCTAGGCGTAGACCGCGATGGTTACCCCAGAACGAGAATACAAACAATATCGAGAAACGCCGTGACACCGAACAATGCTGTCTGAGAAATGCCTCAAATAATCAAAACAAGAAAGCAAGTTCGAAAATACAAACTGCATGCCGCTGGCGATGTTCGGTGCAAAACGAGGCTGCGCAAAATGCGAGGGGTCGAAAATAAAAGCCGTCGTACAATTTTGGCGACATGTTCATCGTCTTCAAAAGAAGTGCGTGTAGATCTTCGAGTTTTCGTGTACTTCCATTTCCTAAAACATGGTTAGATATTCGTCTGTGACATGTAAGACCCTTCGCGAGGACCAAGCCTTACCATTTTGAAGCTGTTCAGTTCTTCCTTGATCTGTTGCGCGAGCATCGGAGTAAGACGGTTGCAAGTAGCAATCTCTCCACGACGATCATATTCCTGGCTTGGCCAAGTATCGTAGAACACGATGCGCGGGCTGAAGGTGGCAGAACGCTTCATCGAGCCTTGGGGTGTTGAGCTCCCGCTCCTGCTATCTTGGCGCAGTCGAAGCGCAGAGACAAAGTAGTCCTCTCCGCCAATTGCCACTGAGCCGCTGCGTTTGTGGCCTGGAATTTCGTCGTTGGGTGTGCTAGGAGCACTCGAAGCAGGTGACTCGCTAACTGCCGGTTGGTTTTGACGCTCATGTAAAGCGTCGCGAGCTTCAACGGGGCTTCTGGAGGGACTTGACGTTCCGCTCGTGTCTGCAAAGAGGAGCAAAGGTTAGAGAAACGAAAGAAAACATCATACGCTACATAGTGCTCACGTTTGAGAATGCCCTTCCTCACAGCAGCGAGGACCTCTGCGCGCTCCTTGTCACCCACGACGATACTCTTCCGCTTGGCAGAACCGTCAGTTCCGGAGCTTCCGAGACGATCAGAGGCAATGGAGCTTCTCGTTGCGTCCATGGAGTTTCTCTCGAGCCGGGGGAAGCCAATGCCACCGCCAGCTTGGGCATGAACGTCGGGCGTAACATTTATACGCTCGCGCTCAGCTTCGACAGTAACCATGGAAACCGTGGCCTCGATAGCAGAGCCGCCTACCGTCGTCGGATCTGCAGAAGAACCTTCAGTATTGGATTTTGGCCGGAAAAGCCCGACGAAAGAACGTGTGCTCCTCTTCATCCCGCGTCCCATCTTCCGAATCATGATCGAAGCAGAAGATGCTGTGGATGAAATAGACAAATTGTCCGTCGAGCCAGAGAAAATCTTGGCGCCAGCATAGATGCTGTTTCCAATGCCACCTTCTTCCTGTTGTTTTGCAATCCGGGCTTGTTCGGCCTCGTACAGTTCTTGGCTGGTCGGCTCCTTCTGTAGCTTGCTTGGTATAGATCCGTCATTCAGCTCCGAGGCCGCACCAGCCTTTCGAAATTCGGCTGTGCTTCCGAAAGAAAAGGCACGACGAAGTTTTGACGTCTTGCTCCGGAGTCTGTCGCCCTTCTGGTTCAGAGCAGAGAGATGGCGCATAGCTGGGCTCTCCAAATGACTGGGCATCCCTGTCGGATTCGGTGTGCTTTCGTGGATGGCCGTTGCCGGACGATAAACGTTGCCACCGGTTCTAGTCGGAGCCGGGGCAGCAGACGTGGGGCCATTGGCCGCCATACTGCTTCCAGGGGGAGAGCCCGCAGGGCTCTCTTCCCCGTCCATGGTCGTTGGCCGAGAAGCAGCCGGAGAAGAGG
Organism: Ophiostoma angusticollis; assembly: GCA_019925545.1. Classification (NCBI taxonomy): domain Eukaryota; kingdom Fungi; phylum Ascomycota; class Sordariomycetes; order Ophiostomatales; family Ophiostomataceae; genus Ophiostoma; species Ophiostoma angusticollis. The sequence goes on from JADHKL010000010.1 coordinate 171,179, forward strand.
AAGTTCGAGGAGGGATGTCCACAAGTGTCAAGGTATCTTTGTAATTATTTGCATCTCTGTCGTTTTGCTTGGAATCGATCGGTGTAGCGGCGTTGGTAGTGGAGAATGTCGGACTGGTGTTCCGGTTCGTTGACTGCAGAAAAACGTATGCCATGCATTAGTTGACTGATGCACCCTGGACATCGGTATATGATTGGGGAGTCTGAGGATCCATGCGTGATGGCGGTAAAAGAAAACAGGGGGGGGGATTTTTGGCCGGGAAAATATCCAAGCCGGAACATGTCAAAACTTACGGATGAGTGAGACCCGTTGCTGAAAGTGGAGGCAACACTCTCAGAGCTTCCGCCTTTGATATGTAACACGACAGGTGGGTGAAAGGTCGAATCAGCCTCCTGCTGCTGCAGATCTCCAGTCTTCTGCACGGCGCGCAAGTCTGGCGATTCTGGTGCGTTCAGAGTGGGCATACTGCGACGACGAAACCGTTTTGCGTCATCAAAGTGCTGGCGGTGCAGCTGGTTGTCGTTTGCCAGCTGCCCGGGCAGTTTGGAATCGTAACTGTTGTTCCGTGCGTGGTTTGTGTACTGATTCTGAGATTGGCTTTGGGATGCAGCCGACTTCTGCCGCTGTTCAGGCAAACTACTGTTGCTACCGCCGCTTGACGCATAAAGGTGGCCGACAGATGCCATGCCGGAGCCTGAGGGTACTGCCGAGACATGCTGCTGAGGAATTTGTTTCTGCTGCTGTGCAGAGGGGCGTCGGTATCTATCAGGCGATGGCCGGACAGGTGCTGCCTGGGCAAGGGACAGCTGAGGAGTCGAAGCAGTGAGATAGGCGGCGGACTGCGGGCGTGGGGCCACCGGTCCGCGTCTTGTCCCTTGTCCGGGCAGCATAGAGTCGTCGCGACTGCCATAGTATCTGGCGTTTGGCAGTGCACCCGTTGGCAGATTGGCCATGGACGCGCTGGTCGACGAGCGATACGTGCGCCCAACATTACCCGAGCCATCAAAGCTCTGCATTCTGGGTAGCTGGTGGGCCGTTGACGAAGACCGAATCGAGCTGGAAAGGACATATTGTTGTTGCTGTGGCTGCCAGTTGTTTGTGGTATGCAAATTCGGGGTTGAGGTGAAGGCATACGGTTGAATGGGAGCCGTGGCCGTACGGTAAAGAGCCGGGTTACCTCCGATGGAATTGGGCCCAGAGTAGAAGCTGTGCCGTTGCTGTTGCGAGATAGCAAAGGGAGGGGAAGTCTGCCCCTGAGGGAGCATTCCTCCAGCGGAGGCGGGTCGTGTCTGAAGCATTGTCACCGTTCCAGATTGCTGAGGAAAGGTCTGGACCAAAGCAGCCATGTTGGAGGGTTCGGTAACGATATTCTGCACCACGGCGTTCTATGCTCGTCACTGGATGGCAAAGGCACCTAGATAGAAGACGAGTGTCGGGGCATACGCTATCGAATGTTGCAACTCTGTTGTTCTTTCAAGGTCAGTCAACTCTGTTCCAATTCTGGGTCAATCTCGCGTCAACCGCCGGAGGATTCCGTAGACAAGAACACGGAGCATATTGAAGAAGCCAATACCACGGGGACAAAGGACAAGCACAGCGGAGGCGTAGGGAGGGGAGTGTTGCGAAAGCCCGAAGGAGTAGGACAAACTAACATTCAGGACCGAATCAGACGTCTCTGGCGGATAGGGTGAACGGAGGCCACGTTTTGGTACAACCGGACCTGGTCTTTCGAATTCTGTGGTTCGAACGAGAGGCCCTGATCGAAGAGATGCAGGCCAGGAAGACGAGGTGTCGTCTTCTGTGCTCAATGCTCGTTGGATGGGTAGGACTGCGTATGGGTTCGGACTTTGCGAGGAGGACGTTCGTAGGGAATTGTCGAAACGAGTGGCTCGGGGAATTGTAGCACAGCGGACAGGGAGGATCGAAGACGAAGGTGCTCGAGGCAGGAGAGAGGAGACAAAGACGCGGGACAGAGGCGTCGTCGAAAGCGAGAAGAGACAGGGAGACGAGGCGATCGAGTGGCAGGCGAGAAGCAAGGCGCCGGCGAGAAAATAACAGTACAAAAGAAAGAAATAGATGGACGTGACAACAGAATTGACGGGCGAGATGAGAGGCAAGAGATGAAGGAAAAAGCGAGGTCCGGTGAGCAAGTAAAACAATACAAAAGCAAATGGGGCTCCGTCGAGAAAGACAAAAGCGAACGAGGCAACAAGGAAAAGAATAGGGAGACCAGAAGAGAAAAAAAGAAAAAGAAAACAGCAACGGGGCAACAGCCGGGAGGACGCGGGTAAGGCACAGAGAAGACCTGGAGATAGCGAGAGACGTCGAGACGAGAAACGACGAGGGCGTGGAGGAAAGGGAAAGGAGAAGGGAGGGACGAGATACGAGTCGAAGGGGAGGGAAAAAGAGAAGGGGAGGCACGCGAGAGCAGGGGAGGAGAAAGTTGGCAAAATAGCGTATCTCTGTAACCACAGGATTTAATGGGGGGCTTTGCAGCGAATGTACAGGTGCGCCTGAGCTAAGATACAGCAGGCTGTTGTGTGTAATTTTTGGGGGAGAAGGGGGCGCGGGACAGCCAAGGACCCCAAGGGCGAGCGAAATGCAGGAAGAAAAGGGAAAAGGCAAAACAGGCAAGATAAAACAAGAGAATGCCAGCAAAAAGAGGAAAGAGTGACCGTCTGAAACAGCAACGAATGGAAGGAAGAAAAGCCCAGAAAGGGAGGGGAATGGAAGAAGCGAGAAGGACAGAAGGAACGTCCGGAGCGAGAGCAAGGACCAAGGACGGACGCTACGGGGCAGTTACGAGGAGAGGCTCGAAAGAGAAGAAGAAAAAGGGTCGTTTATTATTAGATGGGATCTAATACTGAGGCAACCCAGTAACGGGATTGGTGGGGGGGACAACGGCTACCAATTCAGGCGTCCGGTCGCGATGTTACAGGGCAGTTAGCGGAGGTCTCTTATCAGGAAGTCTGAACAATACGAGTATTTTGTTCTCCGTACGGAGTATGGAGAAGAGAATGGTTCACGGCTTCAAGGTCAGATGCATTTCTGGAAGACGAATCTCCAAGAGTGTCTCGTAATTAACAGGCGTCGCGCTAGCTCGAGCGCCATGGCGAGATAGGAAAAACACGACGGCGGACACTTAAAATTTGACTCCAAAAATTGCAGGATGCTGCTCGACGCAGGGCCATGCCCGGCGCTAGGTTGCCTAAACGGGGCGATTGTTTCGTCAACGCGCCACCGCAGCTGCTACGCTTATACGGAGTATCGGAGTTTTGCTCACTGATCAACAAAATGGCGCCCCTGACGGACGGGCACTGGCGATTTCACAGACGCGAAAAGAAGGCTGCGAAAAACTGGCTTCAAAACGGACATGCATTCTCTTCTTTTCCACACACTGGCAGTGGACCAGAACGCCTCCAAATTGGCCACGAACAATATTTGTACTCTTTACGGAGTATCCGTACTGCACAACCCGAATGACCTTCCCCATCTTCTGTCTTGTCTCTCTCATGTCCCCCTCCTTTCTCAACAAGGATCCGTGAGCGGGCTCCTATCTACGGAGCAGTAGGAGATATACCTTGGAGTCCGGAGTGACAGCATGCTGACAAAGAGTTTTGTGCTGGAGCAGGGCTTGGACAGGGGCGAAATGAGAACAGATGAACACCCCTGGGACTGCAATGCAGCCGGGCCATCGCGAACTTCCTTTTGTTATGTCTTGGCGAGGAATTCTCTGATGCTATGTTTGTGCCAGAGAGGAATGAAGCACTGCGGCCAACACCGTTGTCCAGGTCTCATGGCGCAGAACAGAGAACGGTAAGATGCCGCTCCGGTGCTCCCAAAAGATCGTGTTCTCTTGGCTCATTTATGTCCCGTCGCCTAATGCGGGGGATAGTCACATGTACTCCGTCGTCCTGGATGGTAATATCCAAGGCCTGGAGATGGCCGTGGTTGCCTTGAACCCCCTTGAAGACGACGCCGTCGACACGACGGAGACGACTTGTCCTCAAGACATGCCCGCTCCGTGCATCCCCCCTCCGTGCATCCCCCTGGTTCTTCTTTCTACCAGTCTGCAGCGTGCATGCTGTAACGTATGCTTCTGCAGGAAAAGACAGTCCCTCTCCCCGCTTTGAGGGAGGGACGGGACAGAATGACGAACCCGACCAGCGGTATATAGTACTTGTGCATGCAAAGTAAAGAGGCCGAACTGAAAATCCAGACACGTCTTGGCTAGGCCCGTGTGACATGGGGCTCCTACTCCTCACGAGAGGTGCGTGGGAGGCACATCCGAGCAGGTGGGTGTGCTTCTTTATTGTATTTCTGCGATTAGGTCTCAGTCGGTCCAGAGGAAGAGAGAAGGGGGGAGCATGAAGAGAGAACACAGGGAACTATTAAGGGGTGAAGGGTGCTAAGATTACGGAAGCGGGAGATGGACAGGGAAGAAGAACAAGGCAAAACTTGGACCATGCACACTGGAAGAGAAGAAAGCATCGGCCAGCAGCAAATGGAATAACGGGTTTGTCTCTCGGCCCGCCAAACGCCTGGTTGACAGCTCGTATTCCATCGTATATTGTGCAGACGAATACGGAGCGACTGCTTGTATGATGGGTACAGAGTACTCCGTATGTTTACGCTTATTGCTGCAAGGTAACAAAGTGCTCCGTACTCCATACCCGTACATGTACGGAGTTTCTACGGAGTACAGAGGGAGGATCTTGTATCTGGACGCGTCTTATGCAGCTCTGGCAGTGGCCCGAGGACTGCAACGGCGGGTCGCCGACGGCCAGGCCCAGCGTTAGTCGTGATTGGCCAGGCCAGTTGAATAACAGGGCACGCGTTTGGCGAAATAGGGGTATGCCTTGCGGGAAACGCGCTGACGCGTAGCTTGAGCCCTTTTGCAGGACGTTCCACTTTAACGTTTGATTCTGCGTTTGCTGTCTCCTCCCAGATCGCCATTCAAACGGGGATGTTTGTTATCTGCAAGGGGGAAGCAGGGGGCGATGTTCATGTCCTTGCTCTCGCCACAGGTCTTTCTTGATCCGTTTCCCGGGTACAAAGTACTCCGTACGCATGTTTTGTCACGTCCTCCGCCTGTCGAGTCTTTTCACTCTTGCTCGGCCCTGCCGGCACGTCCTGACTGACTGAGCGTCCCAGTTTTTTCAGGTCTCTTGCGTCTCCTTCTGCTCCACCTGTGGAAGCCCCCTTTTCAAGCCGATCGCACATCGCCTTGTCTGACATACGTAGCCTGTACTCCGTACTGGTTCATGGTGCCTGGTGAAAGAAAAGAATGGAAGAGAATGCACAGCCGGTGCCCGGCCGGCCTCTCCTGCTGCCCGAGGTCGAATTCCAGAAACAGCTGATAGTGGACCTGGATCGGTCGTCGTGCTAGCCGCGCCGATCATTGTTGGCTGCAGGCCAGTGGCGTGCAGAGCAAATACGATGCCAGGAAGTACTAAGCCCATGACGAACATCTCTTGCCAGCTCCGGAAGCTGTCTCCTCATCTAAGAGCGACGGGTAGCTGCCTCTGGTTCCCCTCTTGCGTTTCGACCTCCTTAATCATCGACCGTCTTCGTCGACGGCCGTGCCAACCGTTTTCACGTGCCCTGATGATGGACTTGCTTGGTATGGCAGATCACGATTAGTTGATCGGACGCCCCGACACCCGGCTCGCTTCGGACAGTCAGGAAGGGAGTGCGGGATGTTGAGAGCAATATTTCTCATCTTGTTGCACAGCATACGCCGTACGGCCAAGACATGACACAACGTGGGATGGAGCTTCGTCGCCATGGTGCGCCGTGCAACCCAACGGCGGGACTGCGGAGGAAACAGCATGCCTTGCAAGCAAGCCTTGCAAGCATACCCTGCATAACGAAAAGAGGACCATGCAGCTAGCGGGCAAGACAGATGAATGACCCTTGTGATCTGGAGGCAGAGCAGAGACTAAGCATATGGATTCAGCTACTCCGTACATGTACGAGGAAGATATCTTGGGTGGTCACTTTCCGTTCCTTTTTTCTTTTTTTCCTTTCTTTCTTTCCTTTTTCCTTTCCTTTTTCCTTTCCTTCTTCTCCCGTTCTCTTAGGGCTACTCATTCTCATAAACAGCCGTCACCATTCTCCGAAACAAGGCACCAGAGGAAAAACTAGACAAGTTGCTGCAGGCGAGGCTTGCAGATGCAACGGCATGGCTCCTTGGCCGACTTTTCATAGAAGGCACTAGGCTTTAACAGAATGGACAGCTGCAACACCTCCACAACGCCACCCGATGATTCGAGAAGTACAATGATTCGTCACACGATGAATCCAGAACCATCGGTGCCAGAAAAGACATTCCAAATCAAGGGGCGCGGATGTGGCGGAAGGATGGAAGAAATACATGGCAGACGATGGAGGTGTGGCAAGAGTGCGAATAAGACTGAGTTTCTAACCAGCTTCCCTCGGAAGGAGGAAAGATACCTAGTGATACTGGCGGCCAGGTAATAGTCTTCCGTTCCTAAGGTTGGGATGTTGGTGAGCAGTATCGACAAAGGTAAGGAGCGGTTGAACCAGGGCAAGGTGCTTTCTTACCTTTGCCGGTACCTCTTACCGACATCTTGAGTGCCCCTACGCAGTAACAGACACTGAGCTTCGCCTTTCGACTGTTCTGGCCGTAAGGCAGAAGTTTACTTTATTTTGATGCTCTTTTACGGTCACCAACTTTTGGCACGTGATCTGCGAACCTCAGTGCGAGGACGTGATGCCTCAGACGTTTTTACGGAGTACAGTCCTTATTCTTGCAGTTTTTCAACGATCGGTCTTGCCTCTTTCACGACTGGGTCTGGCTCTGGCGCACACGACGACGGAGCCAGAAGCTCCTAATTTCGAGAAGACCATGTCCAGTCTGCCGGCAACGACCTGCTCCTTCGTCCGAACAGACATGAAATCAGGAGAGTATCTACAGTAAGCGAAGCATACGGAGTACTCCGTACAGGCAGGTGAAGAGCTGAAGAAGGCGGAACAAGCGGCTGAACATCAGGCACACTATTGGTGCCCTGGGCCGCTGTAAGTCCCGTCCATTGCGGGGACCTCAGGGGCTAAAGAACCATTGGCTGTGGACGAACGGTGACTTGCAGCCAAACGGACCAAAAGGGAAGGATCCTCAGGCACAGAGCTGCGACTGGCCCCTCGCAGGCCAAGCTTTCCTGTCCTGCATCCTTCACAGGAACCAGTCACGAACATCGGCCTGTTTCGAAACATCTTCCTCCAGGAATGGGCCAAAAGGGGGCGAGCAAGGTTCCCTCCTGTCTGCCCGCGGCTAAAGTTGAAGGTCATCTCCATCCACAGCACGGCTTGCAAGGCAGACGTGGCCGATGGATCCCCCCTGGCGCAAGATCGTGTGCGCCTTAAAAGAGAGCGGAAGAACACAAATGGTGTACAGCTCGTGAAGTTGTCCTCACCTCTCCTCGTCGTCCCTCTCTCTTCATTTCTTTCCTTGAATCTGACTCTCTGTTCTTTGACGCTGTGCCGTCTTCCTACTCCCCCCTTTCCTACATATCAGCCATCAACCGCCGTCCATCAACCGCCGTCCATCAACCGCCGTCCATCAACCGCCGTCGATCAACCGCTGGTCGTTTGCCCATCTCCTTGTCTTCTTTGATTTGCCATACCTCTCACAAAGCGCACAACAAGAGCTTTCCGTGAACAAGCGAGTGGACAGGGTGCACAAGGATCCACGCTCGCCTGTATATAAACCGCCGGATAAGCCAGTCTTCCTTTGCCTCGTCTACTTCGTTTCACACGCCCTCTTCCCCTTCCCCTTCAAGAATGGCCTTTTCAACGTTCCGAGGAGCGTGCCTCCTCCTGTCTACCGCCCTCTTCACGGCCGCACTCGTTTACGCCCATCCCGTGGAACAGTCTCCGGAGCATCCCCTGCGCCGCCGCGACACATCTGCCGCCGACATCATCGCCGCCATCATGCCCAGCTCGGTCAGCTGCGACGGTGCCCGGTTCCCCGCCGAGTGCACCACCAATGTGCACGCCGCCCCCTACTTCATCGACGCTTTCCAAACGTACGGCGTCTACCATCCGGCCGAGATCGCCGCCGTGCTGGCCTTGGTCGCCCTCGAGTCTGACGAGCTCAGATACCGCCACAACATCGACCCGGGCACCCCCGGCCAGGGCACCAGCAACATGCAGAGCCTCATCTTCAACACGGCCTACGCCAAGACCTTTTCCGAGCTGGCGCCAGGCCTGGCGGCTGCCAACGGCGACCCCAACGCCGTGCTGGCCCTCGTGACCCCCGATGCCTACAACTTTGGCTCGGGTCCCTGGTTCCTGACGACCTATTGCTCGCCAGACGTGCGCAGCCAGCTGCAGACCGGCACCGACGCCGGCTTTGCGGCCTACATGGGCTGCGTGAACACAGCCGTGACCAATGCGCGGCTCAAGTACTGGCATGCCGCGCAGGCCGCTTTTGGTCTGCATTGAAGATACCTCTCTGACGGGCCGTTCTCGTCTGCCCGACAATCTCTTTTCAGTCGTTTTCTTGCCTCCCCAGCGTTTATCTCATATACCCTCATAACCAGCATCTCAGATATTTAACTTGTTATTCTCCAATCTACTGGTAGACTCAATTCCCTCTAAGTCGGCTTCTTCTATCCCCAAGCAGTCGTGCCTCTCTTCACTGAGAGAAAAAGAAAACGAGAACAAGACTATGAACAATAATGTACTGCTTTGCAGTGACGCGATTAAATGTCTTTCTCTTCTTCTCCCCCCCCTCTCCCCCCTCTCCCTCCCCCTCTTCCCTCAGTCGCAGCGGCCCCATTCCGGCTGGCACGCAACCAGCGCCGGGCAGAACTGCTCGCCGTTGCCGCAGAAGCCAAACTGCGAGCAGCACTCGCCAAACGTAGAGCCCTGGCACGTCTTGCCATTGCCGCACGAGCCATCCGTTGTCACCGTGACGCCTGGACGCAGTGCCACCGGTGATGCTGACGGAGACGGCGCCGCCGCCGCCGCGGAGCTGCTGCTCGGCCGCGGCGCTGCAGACGGCGCCGGAGCCGCCGACGAAGCGGGAGCCGCCGAAGAAGCGGGAGCCGCAGGCGAGGTGGGAACAGCCGCTGCGCTGCTGCTGCTGCGGACGCTGCTGACGGGCGGCGCTGCCGGCGGTGCCGCCGGCGCCGGCGCCGCTCCGCCAAAGCAATTGCCATACCGAGACTGGCAGCCGGTGCCGCAGAACTCGATGCCGTCGCCGCAGAAGAAGAACTGACTGCAGCATGAGCCGCGCCCAGAGCCCGTGCACGTCGTCGTGTTGCCGCACTGCCCATTGGTGCTGGGCACCAGCGTGCCTGCTGGCCCTGCCGGGGGAGGAGGAGGAGGGGGTGCAGCTGCCGACGAGGATGCAGGCGGCGGCGGTGGCGCGGGAGCAACGGTCGATGACGGGGGCGCTGGGCGTGGTGTGGTGGTGGTCGGAGCCGGAGCTGGAGGTCGCGGTGCGGAGGTGGTGGTCGGAGCTGCAGGCGGCGGACGCGGCGCCGTGGAGGTGGCCACAGGTGGCGGCGGCGCCACGACGGGCCGTGACGTACTGGAGCTCACGGGCGGCGGCGCCACGGGGGTCGCCGTCGCAACGGGCGCGGTGGATGTCGGCGCAGGTGCGGCGGTGGCAGACTGCGATGCGCCGAGGCACGAGCCGAAGCTGGCCTGGCAGAGCGCAATGGGGTTGCAGAACTCGTTGCCGACGCCGCAGTAGCCCCACTGCGAACAGCACTGGCCGGCCGGGCACTTGGCACCCCCCTGGTCAGAGCCACAGCGGCCCGCGGCTTGCCGGCCCATGAGAAGTCCCCCAGCAAGGCCATCTTGAGCCGCGGCATGGCGTGGCGACATCTCGCCAAGGGCACCGCCAACCATCATGTCCGACCCATAGCTGCCAAAGACAGTGCCGGACAGAGCGAGGGCAGCGCCGAGAGTGAAGGATACCGACCGCATTGTAAGAGAGCCGGTGCCAGAGATGGTGCTGTTAGGTGCGATCTTGGTGGGCCACCAAAGACGGTGAATGCAATGGCTGATTTGTTGTTGACGACGACAGCCACGATGCAGGCTGGACCAGGAAAAGACTGGCTGCAACGGGAGAATCCAGACCGAAGCGAGGAATTGGGAAAGAAAGTAGGCAGAAGGAAGCGATGCAGAAAGAGTACAGAGGCAGCAAAACACGGGGATGCGAGAATATAAAAATGCGAGGGGGTGACAGCTGCAGGGGACGTCATGCCAGGAAAGGGGCTTGAGTCGTTAGGCTAAGTCCCCCCTCTCTGTCGGCCGCGAAGTCAATATCAGAATGGCTGTGAGAGACGTACTGGAACCAGCTTGAACATGACCGAAGCTGGTGGAAGCTGTCGAAAGCAGCAACAGACGACGAGCGAAGGAAGAGCGAGATTGCCCAAGACGGAAGAACTGAGGTGGGAAGGGTGTCGTTCACCAAAGGCTCAATAAAGGATAGATTGGCCTGGTCATAAACAAAGAGGGACGAAAGGCTAAAGGGTTTGCCGGTGCCGCACACTCCGAAGCGATCTCACGATGTACCTCGCCCTGCTGTGACTGCGCTGCCGTGTCGATAGCATAGGCATGTTGTCCTCGCTGTCGACCAGGACATGAAGGCAAGCCATCTCGACAACAAAGGGCTAAGAGTCAGGGAACTGTCGAGATGGGAAGCTGGAGTATCTGGCGAGCAGAGGTCACAGCCTTCCCGTGGAGCCATTCGCACGGGCGGAACGCCAGAATCGATATCTGTGCTGCTGTATCTCGTTCCCTTGCGGCGCCAAGTAGTTCGGCGGAATGGAGCCAGCAAGACTCACCGCTACCGTCCTCATGGTAGCGTTGATAGTGTTGAGAGAGGGGGAGGGAGAAAGGCTGATGCCAAGTATGGAAAGAAGATAGTGACTACACTTGGCAGGAGGCCTTGACCTGAACGCAGGGGGCCGACGAGAGCCATGCTCCTGCCAGCAGCACTTTATGACAGAGAAGACAATAGAAAACTCGAGAAGGTGACGGCATATTCCCTACCACGGCCCCATCTTCGCTTATAGTTGTGTCTTGTCCAAGATTTGTGTCGTGTCTGAGGGACAGTGGCATTTTGCCGCCACAAAGTTGATTGTACAGCTCAGAGGATGTCTTCATCAAAAGATATATTAGCTGAGGCAGTGTTATCCAAAGAAAGACAACCCAAACAGGCACGAGTCACAGTGACAAGCAAGGCGTCTCGTATAGAAAAGAGGAAGTTTACTCACCTCATAAGACGCACACAGCGGCCGTCTGAGGAAAAGAATCTGCTCGCGCTCTCTGCCTCTCTACATACTGCAGCTATGAGCAGCCAACGCAAGTCGTCTTCAGGGCGAGGGCCCGGCAGGGACAGTGCGACCTCGATTGTCCAGCGTTATGGCGATCGCGAAACAGGCCCATATCTGTCCTGCTATGATACCACTGTGGAATAATGTGGATTGTCCTTCCTGTGTCGGGACGAAAACTGGGAAAAAACGGGTAAGGAACCAAAGGACTCGCTTCGTGGGGTGAAGAAGAGAACGACTTCTTCATCCTTCTTCTGGAGACCACCCGCGACAGTCAGGCCATGGCTCTAGGAAGGAGACAGGGCGCCACAATGAAAGCCTATCTTTTGGTAGCTCCATGAAGGCACGCATGTCTCTGGGAAGAAAACGGACACGTGGCGTCGTGAAGCCGAGCATGCTTGGCCAGTGCTTTTTGCCAGAACGCATCCGGTCCTGCAAAATGGCCTCCTCTTGAAGTTTCTTGTACTTCTTGGCAGAAACAGACCACAAGGATTGCCACAGACGGATCCAACGTGGACGTTTCCGATGGATAGATCTGAGCAGCAAAGACAGATTAGGGAGCATAACAGGACCAGAGACTGACACGGGCCTACCATCTGATTTCATGCCACAGGAGAAGGGTCGATGCGGTACAACGCGCTGATAGACACCGAGTTGCCGAGCCCGCCGGGCTGTGGGGTCTTCGTACGACGCGGCAATGTAGATTGTTTTTTGATATGGTTCCTTTTCTTCTGCCTACCCACGATCTTGGCGTGGCCTTGGCCAACCTGCGAGCCGTCCAAGGGAGAGTCAGACGGATTCTGGGGATGAGAAGGACGCATGTCTTGGCGCGTAATTCTCAATGTCAGGCGGGGAGCTGACGTGTTTTGCCGGAACCGAATTCCCCTGTCGTTCTGAGTCGACGTTGACAGTACGTTTTGCGAACGTGTTGCTCCAGATGCGGACGCAGGAAATGAACACCAGCACAGTTGGATCCAAGGAAATAGCACCAAAAAAACTCCCCAAAAAGACCACAACAAATGTACCTATATATGAGAAGAGATCTTGCGCCTATTTCGGCTCGAAGGCAGTTTGCTTTTCCGGTCCAGCATGCGCCCTCCGGGTTAATATCCGTCGAACAACCCAGAAAAAAACTCCTCCTAAAATTACAAAATTTCCGCGGGGTATGGATTCATGTCGCGGGGTATGGATTCACGTTCCGTTCCCTATAAGAGTGATTCAGTTCTTAGGGTACCTGGCGAAGGCTTAAAGCTTTGTGCCTCGGTATTGCCGTTGCTGCTACTGCTTCCAAACGTGATATCGTTGCCGTTAGCCGGCGATACAAGATCGCCGGTGTTGAAGAAATCCAAGGAAACATCTGGCATCAACGACCCGCTCTGGGCATATGTCTGCAGTGTATCCTAGCATATTGTTAGCACGCAAAGCTCACATGACAACTGTGCGACTCGACTCCCCGGAGCACATGCTCACCCAGTCAAAGTTGGTCGTGAAGTCCATGTTGTCGTCCATGATGTTCGGAACCGTTGGTGCACCGCCGGGCAAGAATCCAAAAGTAGCAAACGAGCTGAATATATCGCCGCTAATCATAGCGCCTGGCCAAGCATTCGTCCCATTAATCGGGGCAGTGTCACTAAGCGTCGGATCTGCGACGCCGGTTTGGACGTCCCCTGGTACCTGCACAGCTCCAAACAAACCGCCAGAGTCGGGGACGGGGCCGTTCAAGACGCTGTATGGTTTTGTAGCCGATCGTTGAGCCTCTCTCGGCGTGCCGTTTTGCTGTCTCTCACTGCTTGTCGTGTTGCCTGAGGCCGTTGCCCTGATGCCTACCATGGCGGCAGGCCCGCTTTCTGGTGGTTCGAAAGCACACATCTCCGTCGATCGTTGCTTTGGTTCGGGGACCTTCAAGGTATTGGTCAGGTTCTCCAGAATAACTTTGAGAATGTTGTACGCCTTGAGCGCTTCCATGGAGCCGTCTGCATACGGCTGCCATGTTTCTTTGGTGGCCTGGAGCACCGAAAGCATCTCTTTGCGCTGCTCACGCGTCCAGAACATGTCCTCATTTGTCGTTTCTTGTTCAGCCACGGCGGCGCGCCGAGCCTCGAGTGCCACAAGCATGGCTGGCATAAGAAAATCCTTTGTTGCAATGGAAGCAACGTACCACCTGATCGAGCGCAGACGGCCATTCGCATGCGACTCCTTGTTCAGAGTCTGCAAATTCCGGAGAGTAGCCATAGATGCCCCAATCGCGCTTTTTCTCGAATAGGCATACCGATGGTTCTTTTTTGCCCGAGACACGTACTTGCGGTGCAAGAGACACATGATTTTCTGGTAGAGAATATCGATGTTGAAGCGAGCCACGATGAGCGTCAAAGGGTCCTGTGACCCCTCGAGCGGTTGCATGCGCAGATGGGGTGGCAATTCGGACTTGAGGGTGCGTAGGCGCGTATCGTGCCGCAGAATTTCGTCGTACGGGACGGGTATGCCGACGCGCGTGGTGGCTTGCAGGATGTTGCCTAACTCTAGGCATAGCTTGACCTTGGCAATCATGTAGCTGATTGGCGTAGGCTCCGAGTCCGGCCGGGATGGAGGAAGCACCTTTGTGTCCGGCCCAAAGTCCTCATCGAAAATGTTCCGCGGAAGCTGCGTGTCACAGTCGTGGTCGTAGATCATGTTTGGCAACGACACTTGGTGCGAGAACATGACATCGCAAATCCGCACCATCGCCCAGGTTCTCCTCCTCATCTCGGCTTGGAAGGGTGAGATGGACGGGAACCACTTCGCATCCCGGTGGTAGCCCATGCGGAAAGCCACCCTGGTAAGAACGGACCCGATCAACCACAGACCCACGTCTGCATCCCACCGCGAAGAATACTCGCCGAACAGATGCAGGATCATTGTCTCAACCGTGTACTCGACGGGCTTCGTGTAGTCTGCTATGACCAAGCACTGGACGGTGCGCATGCGGAATAGTGAGGCCAACTCCATGACATGGCCCTTCCACTCAGGCGGCTCGTCCCCGACTTTGTGATAGCTGAGCATGGCCAAGCACATGACCGAGTACAGCAGACCCAGCCACATGAGGGGAGTCTCTGATGGATTTTGCCAGTGGCTCTGTAGCTGCGCATTGAAGGTGGGTGCATGGATGATGTTCACCGCATTGTCCATGGAGCTGAAATAGCGACCACAGAGCGTAAGAACGGTTGCTTTGGGTGGCAGCTCGGCGCGCAGATCGGCTTCCGTGGTTGGCTCCGCACCGAAGAGGAATGTCGGCGTCTCCTTTGCCATGGCGGGCTTGCTTCGTAGTATTCGTTCGTATCCATTTTCGAGGTCCTCTATGTGTTGTTTGAAGTAGTTCTTTACCTCTGCGATATCGCTGAGGATGGTGTGCCAATGCTCCTGGCCGATGTACATTGACTTCCCGCGACTTGCGTCGACCTTGAGGACACCGAGCGACGTAGCTAGACCATCGTCGATATCACTGTCATCGTCGGCATCGCCGCTTGGACAGCCCTTGTCTTCTAATCTAGATGCTATGCTGTCCGTTCGCGATACGGTCGTCGCGGCACTGCTGGATGTACCAATGCCCGCTGCTGTTGCGGTCGCGGCAGTCTCGCGGTCGACTGGGCTGCCATTGTGCATCAAAGACAAGACAAGATTCTCGAGCCGGTCGATACGGATTTGCATGTCGTCGGGACTCGCCGAAACTGCAGCCTGGCCCTTCCTGCGACTGCCTGGGGCAGCGTACGAGCAGGTTGACGTGCCATTGCCATCACGCTTCACGCAATTGCTGCAAGGGTGACCTCTGTCACATTTCCTATACGCGAGAGAGTTAGTATGCGAGACTCGGCCTCCAACCCAAGAGGTGGAGAGTATATCGTTACAATCTGCATACATGGTTAGCGACGGTTGATACCCCCGAATCGTTTGTTGGCTGACCAAATCACTTTTTAGTTCGGCATGGATAGCAGCTCAAAGGCACGCGGTTTCTCTTGCGCACAATGCGGAACTGCTCCTGTGGTGACTGGCCGCTGCCCGAAGACGCGGTTGTCGAATTTGGCGTCATGTTTGCCATTGACGGCTGCAGTGCAGAAGAAGGGTTCGGATGGTGGCCGAAGGAAGGAGTCGGAGAAGCACCGTTTAGGCGGAGAGTATGCGTTGGAAAGATCCCGATTGACTACCTAGTCACAGATCACAACTGAAGGAGGGGACCGACCGATGCCACGAATCGCAGATCGTGAGCCCGGGGTGATTTGATGCTGTTCTGCTTGTTGCACCGCGCTGCCCCGCAGTTGTGCTGTTTCTGCGTTCGATTTCGATGCCCTGTCGCCGCGCAATAGATGTACGACGAGATCGCAAAGGTGTAAGACGGAGAGTCTGAAGAGCGTTGAAAGACGAGAGACGGGAGGTCAGGAAGCACTGCGGGAAGTAGGAGGGCGCAAAGAAATGCCTGATTGGCGTTGGGAAGCAAACAGCCCCGGATGCGGAAGGCGGGGGTGGCGGAAGGTAACTGTTTGGCGCAGAAAGAGCGATGAGTAAGGAAAGGAGGAACGAAGAATTTGTGAACGAAGGAGCAATGGAAAGGACACTGAAAACGGTGGCAGATGCGATCGTCGCTCAGATCATCAACTCCGGACATAAGCGTTAAGAGCGAGAATGCGCTTGAAGGGTTGCTGACTTCCAGAACGTACGGAGTAGCGATAACAACAGTGGAGCAACGCCGCCAAATCTTCAGCACTCGCTAAACTGTAAGCTATTGTTATCTTATCATGAGTCATAGTGGAGACTAGCAACGTTGAGGCTCGTTGCAGCCTTGCAGGCTCTCGTTGGCACGAAAATACGAGGTCCCCTTGAAAGCAGCGAGCACCCATACGGAGAAACGTAAACCCCCTGTATTCACCCTGTATTTAGCCCGTAGGCTGCAAATCGCGGCCGACATAAAATTTTGAAATTTTCAGTTCAATTTCGCCCATGAAACTGGACATTTGATATCATCATGGCGTTAAAGCATAGAAAAAAAAAGCTCCAGCTGCAGTGTATCTCCAGTCCTTCCGGCCGCCGTCCTGCCATTTCCGCGGCCGCTCGGGTAATATATCGTGCCAAGTCACTTCCGTCCAGTGACGTAGTAGTGCCCATCGCCTGGCTGTACGTTCCACCCATCGCGCTCGAGCGCCACCCCGACCTTTCCGTACATGCGCGAAAAGCCGCGCGCGCTGTGCAGGCCCTTGCCAGTCACAATCTGCAGCGGGTTGCTGCGCGCGTCGCGCGTGCGGTGTTCGCCGAGGTGGGCCCACCAGACACGCGTGCGCTCGAGGACGATGCGGACGCCGTCGCTGACGGGAACCTGGTGGACGTCCACCATGTCGGCTGTGCTCTGCTCGTCGACGCGCCGTTCATGCACGGCGCTCTCGGCCTGGCGTGCCGCCTCTGCCAGCTGGTGGCCGCGTTCCGCATACAGACCGGCAACCTGCCGAAAGAGCGGGTCGGAGCGGCCGCGGCGCGCGGCTGCCGAGGCCGCTGCAAAGGACTGGTTGCTAGCGGTCCGTGTTTGCATGGCCTCTTCTTGGCGCTCTGCCAGGCTGTCGGCAGCTGGAAGCGGGCGCCGAGACCCTCCGCTGCCGCCGCTGCTGGGTGGTGCAGACTTTGTCATGGCGCGGCCGCCGTCGATGCCGTCTGCGTCGATGTCGGGTGGCGGCAGCCTGTAGTCGATGGCAAGCTGCTGGGCTTTGCGCCCACTTGGCTCGCCTGTTGTCGGGTTCTTTTTCTTCTTCCGCTTTCCCGCGGCGTATGTTCCATACCCTTCGGGCAGAAAGAACGCATCGATGCCTTTGGCGCGCTCCCCGGTGGCTTCGAGGTGCTGGAGATTCAGAAGAATGTCTGAAGCCCTGTCAACATCGTTCTTTGTCTCTGCCAAGGCGCGCCGGATGTCCGATTCTTTCAGGGTTGGGAACGCACTGTGCAAGACAGACATCGTGCTCGAGCCATCTGCAGGTGCGTCGCCAGGTGCAGCGCCACAGAGGGGCGTGCTCTGTAGAGCAGAGTAGCTGCTGTAGCCGGACGTCGACGTCGCGATGCTCGTGGCGCCTGTCGAGGGGTGTCGCAAGGAGCCTTCCGAGGCGCCGAGAGCCGAATCGGCGAGCCCGCCTTGAAGGCCGCTGGGGTCGAACCCAGATGCTTCTTCGTCGCAGACATTGCTGGAGATCTCGGTCAAAGCCGTCCGTGCTCCTTCAAATCCGCACTCCGCCAGTAGGACGATGATGATGGACTCTTCAACCAAGGCGCCGAATTCATTCTGCAATAGGGTCAGTACGGCACAACCGAAGCAGAGACGCAAAACACTTACCAAGAGGTCCTCCCGTTCCTGCTGTTCGCTCCTCTGTGAGTCGGAAGCAGAAGCCTGCAAGGCCCGGTCGTTCTTGTTGGATTTGCCCATGGCGGCTGGGACGAGGCTGAGCTGGGAAATGCGTCACGAGCTATGAGTGCCCTTGTACAAGACATTGCGAGGCGTGTGGCGACATCTTGACGTGGAAGCCGCAAATGTTTATTATGCTTCGCAGATTGTTCTGTGTGTTTGTTGCTCGTGTGACGTTGAGTCCGAAGTGAGAATTGGCTGGGTCTTTGCGGGGGAGTAGACTGAGAGGCTTAGTCACCTTCATTCAGCAGCCTATTTGCGCCTTTTCCCGCTTCAGCCTGAAGCGGCAGCCGATATCTTCACGTGACCGCAACCTCGCCGCCGAGGGCAACCGCGCTCAGGATCAACAAAGCCTTCCTGAACTGTGGCGAGTGAGACAGGCCATGGCGATGTTAGATGCAGCCGGGCTCAAGTGGAACCGGACAATCCGGACACAAGGTTGTCCGTGGTGGGGAAGATCGATCTCTTCACCGCCGAAACCGCCGAAGAAAGATGGAAGGCAGCAGCTTTGAGGTAGGATTCGTGGCAGCTCCACTGAACAAGGGGGAAAATTGTCGTTGGGTTTGATGACGTCGAAAACAGGGAAAAGGCCAGGGGAAAAGACAAAAAGGCGGCACAGAGTCGACCAAACTGAAGAGTCTCCTTTGACGAACCAACGTACAACGAACAACGACGTGCTCACGTGCGCACTGATAAGGACCACAGACAGGTACGGACAGCCGCCCGTTTCACACTTAGCGGCGCCGGAAGGCACCGGAGCAACATTGTCTTTTCCTCACCTCCATTTGGACCCCGACGAAGTGTCACTGCACAAGCATCCCACGACTCTTTCCTTTGGTCGATCCGACAGCCAATCGTCTCGCTTCACGTCGTTGTTCGCGCGGCCCGACCACTCTACGACCACGAACAGCTCGGCGGCCCGCCATGGATCCCGACTCCAGACGACGAGGTTACTTTGACTATCCAGAGCCGATCAAAGGGCAAGTCCTACAGATACGTCCTGTTCATTACGTGCCTGGCGTCTGACTGACTTTTGACTTCTTCTGCAGCCCCGACGTGCCGTATCGCAATGACCGGAAGTCGAACCCTGCCCTCCGTGGGCCGTTCTTGGTAGTGTCCACGTACATGTATGTGTCCATACGCAGCGACCCGTCGGTTCGGGCATTGATACTGACCGCCGCCCCGTACAGTCTCGAGTGGGTTGGCTTTGTGCGCCACATTGTCTGGGCCAATACCGGCTTCGCCTCGCTGAGAAAGATCCTGCCTCTGATCGAGGACTACGAGCCCAAATACGACCCGACAGTTGTGCCACTGGCCCCAGAGCCCGGCGCACCGGAGGTGGCAGAGGGCGGCCGCATGGACCTGTCTCTTCCGGCGTCCCTGCCACCTGCGGCAGCAGACAAGCACCCGGACACGCGGTACTACACGGCGGCCGACTACCACGCAGCCTACCTCGCCGGGAGGCTGACGCCGACGGACGTGGCGCGCACCTTGCTGGCACTGATCCGCAAAAAACACGACGCAAGCAAGCACGGCAAGGCGGCCGGACGGCACGAGATTGCATGGTTCGATAGCCAGGAGGACATTGTCCTGCGGGCGGCGGACGCGTCGACGGCGCGGTACCAGAAAGGGGCGCCGCTGGGCGCGCTGGACGGGGTGCCGACGGCCGTCAAGGACGAGTACGGCATGGACGGCTACCGCAGCTGTCTTGGCTCGGCAAACGACTACACCAGCAAGAACTGCGAAGCGGACGGCCGCATCACGGCGTGGAGCGTGCGCAAGCTCGAGGAGGCGGGCTGCGTGGTGTTGGGCACGCTGCACATGGTGGAGTTCGGCTTGGACACGCCCGGCAACAACGCCGTCCATGGCACACCGCCGAACCCGTACAACGCCGACTACTACACGGGTGGCAGTTCGTCGGGCGCGGGGTACGCAGTGGCGGCGGGCCTGGTGCCGTTTGCGCTGGGCAGCGACGGCGGCGGCAGCGTGCGGATCCCGGCGTCGTTCTGCTCCGTGTACGGGCTGAAGCCGACGCACGGGCGGCTGTCGTTCAAGCCGGACCAGAACCACTGCGTGACGTGTGCCTGCCTCGGGCCTCTGGCCGGTGACCTGCGGACGCTGGCGACGGTGTACTCGGTCGTGGGCCAGCCACATCCGACGTCGCTGTTCCCGCCGGCGCCGGCGCCGTCGTACATTCTCGACCGCAGCAGGCCATCGTTCCCCCTCGCCGTCCCGCTTCCGCTGTCCGCGCCGTCGTCGGCAGCGCAGCCGCGCGTTCTCGGCATTGTCGACGCGTGGTTTGACCGTGCGGATCCGGGCGTGCAGGAGCTCTGCCGCAGCTTTGTGCAGCGGCTGGTGAGCGAGCACGGCTACCGCACGGTATCGATCGACATCCCGTTTCTGGTGGAGGGCCAGACGGCGCATGCGATGACGGTGCTGACAGACGCGGCGACGCTGCTACCGTCGTACGGCAACCTGACGGCGACGAGCCGGATCCTGCTGGCGCTGGGGCGCACGACGCCGGCGACGGACTACCTGCTGGCGCAGAAGCTGCGGCGCGTGCTGGTGGCGCACCTGTCGTACCTGTGGCACGAGCACCCGGGCATGGTGATTGTGACGCCGACGACGGCCTGTGCGGGGTGGCCGGTGCGCAACAGCAACGAGCGGCGGTGGGGCATCAGCGACGGCGACACGACGATGCGGACGATGGAGTACGTGTGGCTGGCCAACTTTTGCGGGCTGCCGTCGATCACGTTCCCGGCGGGCTACGTGGTGCCAGAGGGCGCAGCGCGTGCCGGGTCGGTCGTGGCGAAGGAGGCAGCGGTGCCGGGCCAGGTGCCGGTGGGCATTATGATGACGGGCGAGTGGGCGACAGAGACGGCGCTGCTGCGGCTGGGGCTGGACGCAGAAGCCATTTCGGCGGAGCGGATAGTGCGGGCGGCGATCTGGGAGGACGTGATGGGCATAGCGGCTCAGGAGAAGGCGAGGGGGGAGACTGAGTAGTGTTGGGACGGGAGAGCGGCGCAGGAGAGGCGAGAGGCGAGAGGGTGTTGGGATGGGATTGATGTTGGTTCATTTTCCGCTGATCTTCTACATGTACATGTACTCCGCACCTCCATAGAATTCACTAAGCGATCTTGTACTGGGTACATGTCCTCCGCTCACAACGGAGAGACCCACTTTTGCGCGCCAGTGTTGCCCAGCCAGCCTTTTATTCCTTGGACGTGGGGAAACAAACAGAGGGGTCGTGCAGGTGGCAGGGGAGTTGCGATATTACGTGCATTCCCTGCAGCTGGGCCCTTGGCCTTGCGTCTTTCCCGGTTTGCTCGGAGGCCCCAGCCACCTGCTGCGTCATCTATTAGTACAGAGTACGAGAAGAGCAGAGTCCCTTCTTTCAGGGCCTTCTTTCACATCGCCACCATCCGTCTTCCGCATTCCTCAACAGCGATCGAAAGCTTAATCACGACCCGCATTCCAATTGTCTACACTGTCGAGCTCGCCATGTTGTTTGCCATCTTCTTCGCCACATGGCGGTTCTGCGAGATCGTCACTCTCGTAGGTTTGTGAAGAGATCGTGAAGAGAAAAACAGCTGCTGACCTGCAGATTCCCCTCGTCGGCATACTTGCCTGGTTTGTGCACGGCTTCATCAGCGCCAATGAGCTGACGCCCGACTACGTGCTCGTGCTCTTTATCGTGTCCGTGCTGGCGGCGGCGTGGGCCGTCTTCACGCTGTTCAGCTACCACCGCAGCAGCTACAACTCGCGCTTCGTGTCGCTCGTCGACTTTGCCTTTTTCGGCGCCCTCATTGCCGGCGTGTACCAGCTGCGCTTCATCACCGACGCCGACTGCACGCACGTGTCGGCAGGCGACCGCTGGGTGATCAGCGCCGGCGGCCTGGTGACGCTGTCGGGCGTGGGCATCGACGTGGCCACCAATAAGCCGTGCGCAATGCTCAAGGCCAGCTTTGCGCTGGGCATTATGAACGTGGTCTTTTTCTTCTTTACCGCCGTCTTGGCCTGGCTGCACGGTGGCCGTCTGCAGGCCGACGAGCGCGACCGGCGCCATGTGCGCGAGAGCACCACGGTGCGGCGGCACCGTCGCAGCGGCAGCGCGCGGCCGCGCAGCGGTAGCCACCACAGTCGGCGCAGCTCGCACTCGCATCAGCGGTCGTATGTGTAGGACGGTCGTATGTGTAGGACTTGGGGGAAGGGAGGGCGGGGGGTACTAGAGTGTCGGATCTCGGTTTGTTCCATGACTCACGATGATGTTTGCTCGTCTGGCGAGCTTCTGTTCTTTCTGTTGTCCATTTGTCTGTACTTTTGTTCTACGGTTATGTCTTACGTCCATAGGCTCGATGTTGAGCAATCGATCTAGGCCTGAAAGGAGGCAATTCCGAGCGGGTAAAGAGATGGCACTGTAAATTAGATTAATTTAGGATGCGGCGAGGCTTTCTCATTGTCTTCTGTTTGTCTTTTCGTCCGTCTTCTCTTTCCCTCTCCAAACACTTCAATGTACATTTTCGCCTGTCTGTCTCTTCTCCTGCTCGGCCTGCCGGCCGGCGCCCATCCGAACCTGGCGCCCAAGACCGTCGAGGCCGTCACGCCGGCCTCGACTGCCTCGACTGTCACGCCGGCCACGACTGTCCCGGCCATCGCCGCCAGCACAACGCGGACAGTGGTGCACTCGACCACGGAGACGTCGGTGACGCACCCTCTCTGGATCGGGCCGACGGTGGTGACGATGGTGATCACGCAGACGGCGACGACGCTGCTGGTGGGCGACAACGACGACGCTGGCCGCCGCGGCCGCGGCATGGTCGAGACGGTCGTGGCACGCACGACGTACGAGTTCCGCATGGTCTATTCCGACGGCCACAGCTCGACGTCATGGTCGTCGGCGACGCACAGCTACGAGACGACCGTGGGGGGAGGTTGATAAGCAAGATATTATGAACACAACAAGATAGTACAGAACACAGTAGTACAAAACACAGAACTCAGTCCTTTCACGAACACCGCCAGCTGCTGGCCGCATTGATGTTGCCAGCTCCCCGATACACAGCTTCCTGCGGGTACGCACACAGCGGCCGCGAGCGGTTGACGCTGCCGTCGCCATTCCACGCAAAGGCGTCGAGGCGCGCGGGCGCCTGGCTTTTCTCAACCCACGCAGCCAAGGCCAGCAACGCGTCGTGGGCGGCGCTGGCTGGCTGGCCGGGCACGCCCCAGCCAGCGCCGAAGCCGTAGGACTGCTGCAGCAGCGTGGCTTGGCCGGCGCCGGCAAACATCCACGGCGCCTGCACGGGGGTGCCGAAGCAGTGGGCCATGCCGGGCACCTGGAAGAAGCGGAAGAAGGCGGCCAGGCCAGTGCCAGCCGACAGCCCAGTGCCAGCCGACAGCCCCATGGCCCGCGCCGTCTCCTCGTAGTAACGCGTGGCCATGCGCGGCGGCACGACGCCGTCGGCCAGCCCCTGGTACATCAGCACCTTGCCGCCGCGCGCGCGGTAGGCGCCAATGTCAAAATGGTCGGCCGACGCGCGGCCCGGGTCGGCGGCCAGCGCGTCGTAAAAGGTCTGGTCGCTGTAGCGCGTCCAGTTCCAGGCGGTGTCGTTGTAGAGCCAGAAGCGCTCGTAGCGCGTGTCAAAGTCCTCGGGGTCGCCGTACGCCAGGTACACGTAGAACTGCGCCTCCGAGCCCACGCTGTAGCCGCTGTGGATGAAGTCGCCGCCGCCGCCGCCGCTGGTCGCTGTGTATGCATCCGCATACAGCGCGCGCGCCGTGGCAATCTGCGCCGCCGTCAGGCACGGTGCAGATGCCGGCACGCCGGGCCCGCCGCACGTAATGGGCGCGTAGTCCAGCACGCAGGCCTCGGGCCGGCTGATGATGCCGTCGGCCACACCGTCGAGCGCGTCGCACTGCGTCAGCGCCGCTGCCGCCAGCGTGGCAAACTCGGCCACGTCGACGTGGCCCGGACTGTTGATCGGCAGGTTGGCAGCGCCGACACGCGTGATCCAGGGCATGAGCCGCGACGTGGCCCAGGCCGGCGCGCCAACCAGCACACCGTCGAAGCTGGCCGGGCTGATCTGAATCTCCTTGAGACCCTGGCGGCCGCCCGTGGAGCAGCCGCTAAAGTACGAGTAGGCCACGTGCGTGTCCGCGTAGTAGTGCTCCGTCAGCGCGCGGCCCAGCGCCACCGACCCGTGCAGCGACCGGAAGCCCCAGTCGGCCAGCTCGTCCGGCGTCGTCCGCGGCGGCCAGTCCAGAGCGTCCGGCGTCGAGTTGTGCCCGCCGTCGCTGGACAGCGTGGCAAAGCCGTAGTGTGGTCCCTGGCCCATGTCCGGCCAGTTGATGCCCCCCGCAAACGAGTAGCTGCCCACCGTCAGCAGCCGCCCGTTGTACTGCGCTGCCGTCGGCAAGAACAGCCCCAGCCGGTACCGCGACCAGCCGCCGCCGTCCTCGGCCGATGCCGCCACTGCCACCCGCACCGTCACCGCGCACACAGCCGGCAGACCCAGTGCGCTCTGTGGGAAGCCCAGGTCCGTCGCGCCTTCGCCGTAGCTGCCGCCGGCCGCCACGGCATCGACGCGCTCGACAGTGGCGTACGCCGGCAGCACGGCAGAAAATGTGGCGGCCGTGCACGTGCGGGCGGTGTAGCGTGTTGGGTGCAGCGGCGGCAGCGGCAGAATCGGCGGCGGCGGTCGTGGCTGCGTGGGAATGGCGTGGGCCTGGCGACGGTCGGACGAAAGCAGCAGGAGCGACCACAGCAGCCAGGCTGCAGCGAGCGAGAAGAGCGCCATGCGGAGCAAAAAGCGGCGGCCACGGCTCAAGGGACGGAGGGCGTCGGGGCAGCTGGGCGCGAAGAAGACACAGCGGAGCGTCTGGTGGTGCTGGCTCGGGTCCTGGTCATGGTCATGGTCCTTCCCAGACGGCCGAAGAGGCGCTTCCTCCGCTATTTGTAGCCCCCCCATGCTCGTCTCCTCGTCGTCCTCCACACGTTTCCCCACGACAACGGTCGCGCAGCCTGGCATCGTGTGTGTCGATGCGGAGAGAGTGCACGGGGCAGTGTGTTGGCAGCAGGCCATCCGCCATGGGGAAATGCAACGCGGAGCGCGGGGAAAGACGACGATGCGTTCAAGGTTGGGTCGCGCTTGGACATGCACGCGGGCGAGGAACGGGCAAAGAGCGGCCAAGCACGGCCCAGGTCCGGAGAATGCAACCAAACGTCTGGTTTCTGGGTCGGAGAGGCGGTCGAGCACGACCTGAGCGTTGAAGGTTGGAAGGTCAGAGTGGGGGATGCAAGAGAAGAAAGACAGATTGAGCGACCCACGGATCGGAACGTTTCAGTCTCACGTCCCGCTCTCAGTGCCTCTTACCTAGGCTCTTACCAATGTCTACGCCGAGTGCAACCCAGGCGTCCTCGGTCTGGGACGAGGAACGGACCACGATGGTCACGCAGGACACAAGACTATCTTTACTTCTCCTCTCTTCCTTCGCTGCGTCATCTGCGGCGCAGCCGGGTTGCATTTCCTCGTAACTCGTCGGAAGACTCGTCGGAAGACTTGTCGGAAGACTTGTCGGGTGAAGACAAGGCTGCAGCCGAGCTGGTCAGCTGGCAGAGGGTGTTGCATGACTATGATGCATGACTAGAATGCAAGAAAGAGAAGGAATAATTGAATAAAAAACAGATAAATGAGGATGCCCAGACAAAATAGCTAATTACCGGAAAAGGAAAGGAACCTCGGCCGCTTTGCAGGTGAACACATATCCTGCCTAAATTGAAACGGCAAGTACATGTGATCAGATGAGACGAGCAAAAGAAGACGTTCTGGAACATACAGCCATGAACGATGCCTCCTAAACACTCTATTACCTCTTGAACTCCTTATTGGCCAAGCTTTTGATTCTCGCCCTCTCGGTCGTCGGCGAATAGATAGGAGAAAGCATCGTCGTATCTAAACAGTCCGGGCGACGTCGACAGACCGTCCGGACGTCACGACAAACGACAGAACGGAGCACTTTTCTCTTCTCTTCCTCTCATTCTCACCCCCACTCTCTCCCCTCTCGTTCCTCTGCATGTTCAAGGATGCCCTTTCCGCGTGTCCCTCCACATCGTCCGTATAAAGTACTCGTAGACACTCTATTTTAGTAGTCGAGCAGATACCAGAGCCGTGTCTGCTTATTCTCCTCTCTGCTGGCAGGCGGCGGTTGTCAACCCCGAAAACATGCCTTGGCTCGGCAGCAGCAGCAATAGAAAAGCGAAGAGTTTGTAAAGGACGCAAGACACTGGCCTCGTCCAAAGGTGCCTTCCTTCTTCTTCAACTCTTCTTCCCACCTCCTCTCTTCACCCGCTCTTCCTTGTTCTCCCAATGGCCTCCTTTCGCCGCCGCGTTGCCGCCCTCCTCGGCATCAACCTCCAGGTCCCCGACGCCATACCCCAGGACTTCATCGCCCTGTCCGACCATGCCGTATACCTCGAAGAGCTGCCCACGGTCTCCGGCTTCCTCCGTCAACACTTTCCCACCCGTTCCGCCGCCGCCCGTTATGGATGGTCCCTCTTCCCCTGCACCTCCTGGCTCGCCTACTACAACATCCAGTGGTTGCTCGGCGACGTCACCGCAGGTGAGCTCTCCGTCTCTTGCCTCTGTCTCTCATTGTCCCTCTTGTCTGACCACCAGGTATCACTGTTGGCGCTGTCGTCGTGCCGCAGAGCCTGGCCTATGCCCGTCTCGCCGGCCTCGACGTCCAGTTCGGCCTGTACTCCTCCTTCATGGGCCACCTCCTCTATTGGATCTTTGGAACTTCCAAAGACATCTCCATCGGCGTAGGTTGCTTCCCCCCCTCCCCCCCTCGATTGACATATTTTCTGACAATTGCGCCTAGCCCATTGCTGTCATGTCCATTCTCACGGGCAAGGCCATCGACGACCTCAAAATCTCCTATCCCGACGTCCCCGCCCACGTCATCGCCTCCGGTCTGGCCATCGTTGCCGGCGCCTTTATCCTCCTGCTTGGCCTGGCCCGTTGTGGTTGGCTTATTGACCTGGTCCCCCTCGTGTCGCTGTCCGCCTTCGTCACCGGCTCCACCATCTCCGTCATTGCATCCCAGCTGCCGTCTCTGCTCGGCGTGTCCGGAATCCACACCGCCGAGCCCCCCGTGTTCGTCATCATTAACACCCTGCGGCGTCTGCAAGCCGCTCACGCTCCCGACGCCGCCGTGGGCCTCACCTCCTTGGTCCTTTTGTACCTCATTCGCTCGCTCAGTACCCGCCTGGCTGCCCGCTTCCCGGCCCGCGCCCGTGCCTTCGGCTTCGCATCTATGCTGCGCACCGTCTTCACCATCGTGCTGGCCACCATAGTTAGTTATCTCGTCAATCGAGGCCACCCCTCCGAGCCCAGCTTCCGCGTCTTGCGTACCGTCCCGGCCGGCTTCAAGAGCGTCGGCGTCCCGCCGCTGACCTCTGCCATGCTGGGCCGGCTTGTCGGCGGCTACCTTCCGGCCTCCACAGTTGTCCTGCTCATCGAGCACATTGCCATCGCCAAGTCCTTTGGTCGCCTCAGCAACTACCGAATCGATGAATCCCAGGAGATGGTTGCCATCGGCGTGGCCAGCCTGCTAGGTGCCTTTCTGGGCGGCTTCGCGGCCACCGGCTCCTTTAGCCGCACAGCCATCCAGGCCAGGACCGGCTCGCGCACACCCGCCTGCGGAGTCGTCGCCGCCTTGGTTGTGTTGCTGGCCATCTATGTGCTGCCGCCCGCCTTCTACTTTGTCCCCACGGCCACGCTGGCCGCCGTCATCGTCCATGCCGTGGCCGACCTTTTAACGCCGCCGGCAACGCTGTATCACTGCTGGCGCGTCGCGCCGCTCGAGCTGCCCATCTTTTTTGCCGGCGTCATCGTCACCGTCCTGTCGTCCATCGATCTCGGCATCTATGTCACCGTTGGCTTGTCGCTCGCGCTGCTGCTCGTACGCAACCTCAGGTCAACCGGTGACTTTCTGGGCCGCGTGCGCATCCACACCGTGACCGGCGGTCGCATCGTCGTGGGAGATGACGACGCTCGGCGAGAGAGACCGCCGCTGGTGCCCTCTGCTGCAGACCAATTGGCTGCCCAGGTGGCGCAAGCGACAGCGCGCAACGTCTTTTTGCCGCTGGGCCATGTCGATGGCACAAACCCTGCCATTGGCGTCGAGAGCCCTTACCCGGGAATTTTCATCTACCGCTTCAACGAGAACTTTTCCTTCCTGAGTGCAGCTCACACGCTGGCGAAGATGACGGCACACATCGAGACACACGCACGGCCAGGCCTGGACCATGACACGCACCGTGAGAGCACCAGGCCCGGCGATCGGCCGTGGAACAGGCCAAGTTCCCACTGGCAGGACACAGCAGGCCAAGACGGAGAAGCAGGAAATGCGAGCAGTCTACCTCGACTGACTGCCGTCATCCTCGACTTGAGCGCTGTCAACAATGTGGATGTCACGTCCATGCAGCAGCTTGTCGACACCCGCAACCAGCTGGACCGCTTTGCCGCTCCAGACGTTGTCGACTGGCACCTGGCATGCATCCGCAACCGATGGACGCGCCGCGCCCTGGTCGCTGCGGGTTTTGGCTACCCGACACAGCGTGCCGGTGCCGAGGGCACTGGACATCGGTGGAAGAGCATCTACAGCGTGGCCGAGATAGCGCGCGGCGTTGCAGGAGAGACGGCTCTATCCGGTGGCGCCAGCTGCGGCGACTTGACAGAGGTCGTGGACCAGAGCGCCGCAGAAAAGTCGCACCGTTCTCTTCATCGTCATCAACACAGCCTCGGCCGTCACAACACAGATGATGAAAAAGCCGTCGTCGAGGTTGAGGAGACCGTCTCACCCAGGGCCAACGAGGCCGTCGCCGAGGTTGAGGAAACCGTCTCGCCTAGGGCCGACGGGCCGTCGTCGAGCTCTACCGAGGTGCGACATGTCGCCGTGAGCGGCGTCAATCGACCGCTGTTCCATGTTGACCTGACGAGCGCGCTGCAGTGTGCCATGATCCTGTCGAGAGAAGCGCTGCCAAGAGAAGCATTGAGAGAACAGGTCTGAGGAGCAGGGAGGATATCATTAGACGCAGAGCCGAATAGATTTTTTGTCTTTGGAGCGCATCGCTCTTTCCTTCGCAGCGTAGCTAGCATCATGAAAGCGGAAGGGGCCATGGTGGTGATGCCTGATCGAGAAAGATTTCTCGAAAGATTTCTCGAAAGTTTTTTCTGGCGGCCAGCTGCTCCTTCTGTTTACGACGAGGTCAGGGGTACCGTACGATTCGTCGCTCTTTAATATCTGGCTTCATCTCAAAAGACCAAGCATCGTCGACGTCGTGCTGTGTCTTTTTTGCTTTGTGTGCGCGTTTTTTATTCGAGATTTGCTAATATGTACCCGCAAGAGATCACCCAACGTCGCCACTGTAACGACGAGGCGCAGCATGGACATTCTTCTGCACAGCGACTTGCGTCACCGAGCTGCCGTGAGCGGGCAGTTGACGACGCTGACAACAAAGCAATGAACGCCACCAAGGAACAAGATGTTCACAATGGCCACGACACAGGCGACCATCCGCAGCATCCGCACCGGGCAAAGCGCGGCCTCCTTGTCGTGGCCCTAGCCTTGCTTATGGTGTCTTACGTGCTGTATGGCCGATACCCCATCCGCTTCTTCTCCGACAGGCAGCTGGACCAGCCGCTGGCTGCGAGCAGCGGCGTCAGTGTCGATGCTTGGCTGAACACGACCGCGGCCGTCGCCGTGGATCGCATCCTCAGCAACATTGGCAGCAGCGGCCAGTTCGCCGCCAGCGCGCGGCCGGGCGTCATTGTTGCTAGCCCGAGCACGGACAATCCGGATTGTGAGATTCTAGAGCAGCAGCCGTTCCCCGTCGTTGTCTCTCTCGTTGACAAGCAGAGTAGACTATTTCACCTGGACCCGCGACGCGGCCCTTGTTATCCGGGCGCTCGCCGAGCTGTTCCGCAACGGCGACTCTCGCCTGCAGACGGTGCTTATGGCATACGTCGACGCGCAGGCCACCTTGCAAACCGTCAGCAACCCGTCTGGGCCGTTCTGTGACGGCTCGGGGCTCGGCGAACCCAAGTTCTTGATTGACGAGACGGCATTCACGGGCGGCTGGGGCCGGCCACAACGCGACGGGCCCGCCCTGAGAGCGACGGCGTTGGTTGACTTTGGGAACTGGCTGCTGGTATGTGATGGCAGGCTCTTGGCGAGAAACAGGCACTGACGTGTTCAACGTTAGGACAACGGCTATGGGAAATATGCAAGCGAAAACGTCTGGCCAGTCCTGCGCAACGATCTGTTTTATGTTGCCCAGTACTGGAACCTGACCGGGTTCGGTAAGTCTCTTCCTTCCTCTCTTCTTCTCTTCTTTCTCGTCTCCGAGCTTACAGCATATCAAGACATCTGGGAAGAGGTGGTGGGGTCGTCCTTCTTCACTGTAGCATCGCAGTACCGCGCGCTCGTCCAGGGCAGTGCTTTCGCCGCCCGCGTCGGCTCGTCGTGCAATACTTGCGACAAACAAGCGCCGCAGGTTCTCTGCCACCTGCAGTCGTTCTGGACGGGCACATTTATCCGCGCCAATCTCGGCGTCGAGGGCCGGTCGGGCTACGATGCAAACAGCGTTCTTGGCAGTGTCTTTTCGTTTGATTCGGCGGCAACCTGCGACGATGCTACGTTCCAGCCATGTTCGCCGCGTGCCCTCGCCAACCACAAGGCCTTCACGGACGCCTTCCGGTCGATCTACAACGTCAACAAAGGCCGCTCGGAGCACGCAGGCATGGCAGCGAGCGTCGGGCGCTACCCAGAGGATACGTACTTTGGCGGCAACCCGTGGTATCTGACGACGCTGGCGGCCGCGGAACAGTTGTACTGTGCTCTCATGACGTGGGAGACGACGGGATCGCTGACGATCACGCCAGTATCGCTTGCGTTCTTCCGCGACCTCTACAACAGCGCGAGCGTTGGCACATTCGAGGCGTCCTCGCAGGCGTACGGTGACATCGTGGCGGCGGTCAAGGCGTATGCAGACGGGTTTATTGCCATTGTACAGACGTACGCCATGCAGAACGGTTCCTTGTCTGAGCAATACGACCGGTGGAACGGCACCCCGACGTCGGCGCGCGATCTGACCTGGTCGTACGCGGCTCTGTTGTCGGCCAACATGCGGCGCAAAGCGCTCGTACCGAAGCCATGGGGTGCCAAGGGGCGGTCGAATGTGCCTTCGGTCTGTTCGGCCAAGCCGGCGATCGGCACTTTCCGGGCGGCCAAAGTGTTGCCGTGGCCATCGACACTGACGTACCACAAGCCCGGCACGCCGTCGAAGGATGCTGAGAGGCTGACGGCGTCGGCGACAGCGACAGCGCCGGAGCCTGCGTGCACCACTGCGGAAACGATCGCAGTCATCTTCAACGTCACCGCCACGACACGAGTGGGCGAGACTGTCCTGATCTCAGGCAACTTGCCCGAACTGGGCAACTGGAACGTGAGCAAGGCGGTGGCGCTCCGCGCGGACGCCTACACGCCGTCCGATCACAGCTGGATGTGCACGGTGGATCTGCCGGCCAGTGGGTGCATCCAGTACAAGTACCTGCGAAGACAGAGCAGCGGGGGAATTGTGTGGGAGGGCGGTGCGGACCGGACGTACACGGTGCCGTCGGGGTGCAACATTACAACGGCGGCAAAGAAGGACAAGTGGCGATGAGCAGAAGAGACAGGGCGTTACAAGTGCATGCTACGGTGAAGAGGGAGGCAGAGGATCCAGAGGTAATGTGTGCATAGAAACGGTACGTATGTACAACGGAGACTGGAAACAACGCGGGGAGATTCAGCCAGACAAGTCATGCAAATCCGAGACGCCAAAAGTTGTCAATGTTGCGCTCCGAGTCCTCGTCCACGTACGGAGGGGCCTCGCGGAAGGTGATAGTGTCACCGTGGATCTCGGCGACGGCACCGGACACGTTGGCGGATGATGCGGAAGCGGCGACGGCGCCGCGGCCGGTCAGGATGTGGTCGACACCGCGCACGAGGGTGTCCATGGGCGTCAGGACCATGGAGGCGAAGAGGTCCTGGCTGGGGGCGATGTTGGTCTGCAGCACGGCGGGCGCCAAGGCGTGGATCTGGATGGCAGCGCGGTCGAGGGGGCGGGCGAGGGCGCGCACGAGGGCGATGACGCCGGCCTTGCTGGCGGCGTAGACGGGGGCGACGGGGAAGGGGTAGAAGCCGGCATTGGAGGCGGTGCAGATGATGGTGCCGCGGGAGGGCGTGCCGCGGGGGGTGGTGGCGGGCGGGTTCTTTTTGAGGTAGTGGATGGCGAGACGGGTGGCTGGATGTGAGTGAGGGAGAGAGAAGGGGGAGAGGGGGGAGAAGGGGGAGAGAAGGGAAGGAAATCACGCCGGTGAGGCAGGAGAGGAGAAGAAGAACAAACTATAAATCACGCCGGTGAGGTTGACGTCGAGGGTTCGCAAGGATGGTTCCGATGGCCCGTCACCGTCTCCGTCACTGTCGGCCAGTGCGGCAGCCACGAGGCTCGAGGCACCGCCCTCGGAGATGCCGGCGTTGGCCATGACGACGTCGATGCGGCCGCCGCTGTGGGCGTGCACTTTGGCAAAGGCGGCGGCCTGGCTGGCCCAGGAGGCGACGTCGCAGAGGTGGAAGTGGACGCGGGTTGGGGGAGTGTTGGACGCTTCCGCTGCTTCTGTTGCTTCCGCCGCCAGCTCGTCGGCAATGCGCGGTCCGTTGTGCGGGTCGACGTCCAGGATGGCGACGTGGCCGTACTGCTGGTCGACAAAGTAGCGGGCCATGGCGCGGCCGATGCCGCTGGCTCCGCCAGTGACGACGGCGACCTTTGCGTGGTTGGCGAGCATCGGGACGGTGGACAGGTGGCAGAGGTGGTGAGAGGGAGAGGGCAAAGTTATCTACGCGTCAACGAGAAGCCGCTGGGATGCAGAGGCTCTCCCCTCGTGGGGGGGTCTCATCGGCAACATGAGGGGTAACGACGGCAGATCGATCATCGGGAGGTCGGTGTTTCTGCAGGTTCTTGGATCGCCAATCCCAACGTTCTCCAGCAGTCGTCCTCTCAGCTCTCCGCATCGTCGCTGGATGAAGTTGTTACCCGATTTTTTCAGCAGCAAGGCTATAATAAAAAGAGAAGCAAGGCTATGATAAAAAGAGAAGCAAGGTCTTGATAAAAAGAGCAGCAAGGCTATGATACAAAGAGAAGCAAGGTCGTGATAAAAATAGCAGCAAGGTCATGATAAAAAATGCAGCAAAGCTATGATAAAAAAGCAGCAAGGCCGTGATAAAATAACAGGAAGGCCGTGATCTCGTCCTGAAGCCAAAACACCTTCTAAAGCCCCCGCAACGCCGCAATGTGCAGATAGGCATCCACGTACAGCCGGTTCTCCACCGCAAACGACCTCCCTGGCCGCACCACGAACATCCCGTTCGGGCCAATCGCAAACCGCACACAGTCGTCCTCATTGTCCTCATCAGCCCTGACGCTCTCAACGGCCCCGCCGTCCGCGCCGCCGACGGCCACGCGCAGCTTGCCGGCCGCCATCGTACACATCCGCGTCAAGGTCGCGTCCGCGCCAAAGGCCACCGTCGACCCCGGCCGCACCACTTCCACCCGGTACGACAGGTGGTGGTCGATCGGCACCATCTGGTTGGACGTCAGGTATGCGTTCGAGTACGCCACCATCTCCAGCGGCTCCGTCTCCGACCGCACCCGCCCCGGCGCCACCTCCCACTCCTCCATCTCCAGCGCCTCCAGCTGCGCCCCGCCGATTGTAGTCGAACGCGGTCTGTTGGTTGCTGTTGCTGTTGCTGCTGCTGCTGCTCTTGCCGTTCTTTCCGTTGCGGACTTGTTGGCGGCTGTTTCTACCCCCTTTCCCTTCTCCAGGCTCCCGGGCCGGCGCTCGTTGTCCTTCACCGGCCCGGATTTCGACGTGGAGTCGCACTGGCACCCGCTGCTGCTGCTCCCCACGGCGCCACCTTTGTCCAGATTAATTGAGCTCGTCTTCATGGCGCCGGAACGCAAAAGAACGGCCGTCTGATCGTAGTCGACGTCGGGGAACAGCGCTTCGAAGCGCGGCCGGAACGTGTCGCGCAGGCTGCAGGCTTTGCTGTGGTACTTGTACAGACAGTTGGCACAGCTTTTGAACGCCCCGTTCATCATGTACTCGGAATCTCTGGCGACAATAACGCAGCCGTCAAAGGGGCCCTTGCCTTGCACGCACCGCCTGCACGGCTTCGCCGCGTACTCGCCGCCCAGCTGCACCATCATGCTGACCAGGTCGCGCAGTGTTACGTCCATATACTCGTTGTTCTTCTGCAGCCACACCTTGTTCCAGTGCAGGTCGCGCCGCCGCGCCTGCCCAAGAAATAGATAAGCGTGGCCTCCCGTAGGCATCGGGTGATTTTTGCGAACCGACAGAAACGGCTTCATATACTCCCACATGGCCTGCCGATCCACTGGCAGCGGCTCCGGTAGGTCGCGGTGCCGCGGCTGCCATGGATGCCGGCCGTTTGGCGCCGGTCCCTTGTCCGTGGTGCCGGCGCTGCCGGCGGGCGTCGGTCCCTTGTCCGTGGCCTTGTCCGTGGCCTTGTCCGTGGCCTTGTCCGTGGCCTTGTCCGTGGTGCCGACGCTGCCGACGTGCGTCGCGGCCTTTGCTGTCCAGGCAGCAGCTGCCTGCGAATGCCTCGGCCTGACGTCCTCATTGATTTCCAATGGTTCCGACGCCGCTCGCTCGTGGCGCGAGACGATAAGGGGCCGGTCCAGCCGGCCCACACTGACTTGGGAGAGCGTTCCGTCGCCATTGTCGTTGAGATACGCGTTGCGGTGCGTCCTCTGCAAGAGATGTTAGTACTATGCGCCGCCCGCCTCCAAAATGATGTCTTGTTCTTACCTGAAAATGCACGCCCAGAGAGTGGACCGCCGGAAACACGCGGTCGCAGGACCGAATGGGGCACGGCCACAACGAGCTGCTCTTAACATAGCCATCGGGAAATAAGCACCCGTAGCCCAAGCTGTTATCTGCAACCAGGAAACAAGGGTCAGAACGTGGTACAGCACGCTTCAAAGGGGGAGCGTGTTACTACTCACCAGTACATCTGCTGTACAATCGACCGGAAGGCGTCAGACTGAGACTTTGGGCTTTGGCCGCGCGTTTCTTTGCGTGGTGGGCGGTTTGGGGATTGGTCGGGGTCTTGTTGGCCTCGTCCGGCAAGCAGGGCGCCGCGAGAGTCTCGGGCACGATCGGGGCTTTCTGCGAGATAACGCAGGTCTCCATTGACCCGCCGTCCCGGCGACTCGAGAGATCCGCTATCACCGTCAGGGTACCGTCCAGGTCATCGTTGAAAAGCGTCAAGTAGTGCGCGCGCGCGAAGTGACCGCCCAAGCTCGGCAGGGACGGATACAGCGTCCGACACGACCGGACAGGGCAGATCCACGGCCGCGTTGGGTCGTCACTGAATTTGTATCCGTCGGGCAGAATCACTCCATGCGTCGACACTTCCTTTCCGTGGGGTCCTGTCGAGATATGCTTCAGTAAACGTGGAGTGCAAGGGGGGTGGTCGCTCTTCTTACTCTTGTATTTTTGATAGGACCGTCCACTTGGGGCGTACAGAAGGGGCTGTTCTTGCTTTTCACCCAGTCCCGATGTGTCTCGGGCTTTGTTGGCTAGCCAAGGCTGTGGCGGTTGGATGCGACTTTCCAAAAGCACATCACTCGCCGAGTTCGCGTCTGATGAGTCCAATTCCGTAAGGGGGTCCGGGTCTGAGCTCAATTCCGAGAGGGAGTCCGAGTCTGAGTCCAAGTCGGGGTGCAGTTCCAAGTCGCGGTGCAGTTCCAAGTCCAGGTGCGAATCCGAGTCCGGGTGCAATTCCGAGTCCGGGTGCAATTCCAAGTCCGAGTCGCTTTCCGAGTCACTTTCCGAGTCGCTTTCCGAGTCGCTTTCCGAGTAGCTTTCCGCAGCGTTGTCCGCCTGGCCGTCGTCGCTCTTGTCGGCACCGTTGGCACCGGATCCGCGTACGACAATGGACGTGCTCATGCGGCCGTCACGCTCGTTGTCGCTGTCGCTGTCACTATCGCTGTCGCTTTCCGAAGCGTCGTCCGGCTGGCCATCGTCGCTTTTGTCGGCGCCGTTATCACCGGATTCGCGTACGACGATGGCCGAGCTACTCATGCGGCTGTCGCTGTCGCTGTCGCTGTCACTGTCACCGCGACCACCGCCACCACTGCCAATGGCATTGCCACTACCTCTGCCACTGTCACTGTGGGAGCTCTCGTCGTCACTACTTTCGCTGTCGGAAAGAGTAAGCACCAGGCCTTGCTTCCGGACACGTTTTTTCCGGTGCAGCACCTGCTGGGAGATAGCGGCCGGCTCCAACTCTCGCTTGCGCTTGAGGCCAGAAGCACTAGTGTGCAGCGTCTCTGCCTTGTCTCGTGCTCCCGTCCCGTTGGCAACGGCTGGCTCGGCAACGGCTGGCTTGGCAACGGCTGGCTCGGCAACGGCTGGCTTGGCCACAGCAGCCGCTTGCGGTGTAGAGCTGCGATGCACAGCTGGCGTAGGTGACAGGACAGACGGCGTGCCAGTTGGCGTTACCGTCACCGTCGACCTATGCAGAGGTGCGCCCAGCGAGACCATCGAAACAATCGGCACCCCTGGCCTGCCCGTCCGCTTCATCTTGTATTGCGGTCGGTGGAGGCGCTGGCCGCTCGCGCTGTCGGGTGTCGCCGCAGGGGAAGCATTGCTGGAGATGTCGGAGCGGTCATGGTGAGGGACGCCGTCCTTGAAAACGAATCGTGTCGCTGTGTGCAGAGGTGCGGTGCGTCCTGCCACTGCCGCCGCTTCTGCTGCTGCTACCGGGGATGTGGCCGCGTTCAATGATGCTGGTGACGCCACACTCGTCTGCTTCGCGGACGGGACGAACTTCACGTGGCTGGAGCCATCGAAGAGCTTGAGGCCTCCAGGTGTGGAGCTTCCAGGTATGGAGGGCTTCACAGAGGACGCAGACGATGCCGTGGGATTGCCATTGGCGAGCGTAGCAGGCTGCTGAGATGGCGTGCGGTCAGCATCCGGCGGCGACGTCGAGGAGACTATCGACTGTGTCGACGGTGATGGTCTCGCCGCTGACCCCAAGCGTGGCACGGGCAACACTTTGCTAGGATTCGGGGTAGCGCGAGCCTCAGGTGCTGTCGAGGCGGGAGACATGGCACCTGCCACCAGCCACGTAGGGGGCGGACGAGGTGAAGGTGTTTTCTGTGGAGGTCAAAGAAGAATGGGGAGCTCCCAGGAATGGAGATCGAGGCTGACGGGTCTGCGGGTGCAACCCCGTATGAAGGCGGTGACAGGGTACTCCAAACAATGAATCTGAACCGTACCTAATAACGATGGACAGTTTTGTCAAAGGAAGTTTGATGACCTAAGGCGAACGAGGAGACGACGTGACTGCGCAACGACGATAGCTGTCTGGGTGCCTGAGGCCCTGAAATGCTAGGCTACAAGACCCACTTATCTCATCCAGATCACACCCTCATCTCTCGCTTTCCTCGATAGGACTTTGGTAGATTTATGTTTCGGTCATAGTAGACGCCTTTTCTTTGAATGTTGTCGACCTAGCGGAGTCAAGAAAACATGATTTTCTATTCGGTGTTGAGTTGAGGAAATTGCAAAGACCTCATAAGCTAGACAGGCGCTATTTCTTCCAACAAGTCATCTGGGTGCATGGTCTAGGGGTATGATTTTCCCTTCGCATGGGAAAGGTCTCCGGTTCGAATCCGGATGTATCCATTCTTTTTTATTTTTTGTCTTTTTGTCTGTCCACTTTTCATGACATAAGCACATACGGATGACCAAAGCTAATAAGACGCGATGCTGTGTGTGAGCCTGAGGCTGTTGGAGAACGGCGAATACCCTGGAGTCCTGGAGTCCTGGACTGCTCGTTCTTCGAGTCTCTTGATTTTTTGTCCTGTTGCTATCGTGCCATCGTCCCGGCTACATCTCCGTCCCGGCACTCCTTTGGTTCTGCCATTGTTTCAACGTGGACAGTCGACGAATCCTTTGCTGCAGATCGGCAGCGTTTCGGTGTTTCTTTCGATCTTCAGGTCTCTGGGTTTCTGGATAGGCACTTCTCTTCCTCTCCATCTCTTTGACTACTACACTTCAATCTCCGTCTCCAGGTCATCGCCGTCTGTGTCCTGTTGGAACTCTCTCGCCCCAGTCTGACCAAGCTGCCATCGTTGTCTATTTCTCTCATCCGCTGCAGTCATCTTCTCTTCCATCTCTTCGTATTCCTGTGTCCTTCTTCTCTTCTCTTCTCCCTTGTTTCTGTACTCCGTGCTCCTCCGTACATGTACTCCGTACTCTGATCTCCCCGCTCACAACGGCGCCCGCACTAGTGCATTTGGCCACCTAGAGGTGCCCCTGTCCACTAATCGTCCGCTATTAGCTGCTCTGCAGTAAGCCACAGTCACTATTGTTACTGCTACAACGGCCTACCTACACCTGTGTCTGCGTCTCACGTCTGGCCCCGCAACCACCAAATCTCCGAGACTCCTGACCAGTTCTCCCCAAAACACAATCTCAATTCCGCCCAACCTCTCGCGACCGGCCATCTTTATCAGCCAAGCACTGCGTCGACCTCAAAAGCATCCCAACGACGACGACGACGACAACGAATTGACAGCACAGCCTTGACATCCGCTCGGACCATCCCAGCCAAGTCTCGTCGAGAGACGCTGCGTCGGGTCTCGCAGCCAAGCGAGCCTCCTCTTGCCATCGCTTTCGGCATCAACAGACCCTGCAGACACGAGACAACAACGCGGGGACCAGGCAAAATAGCGACCAAGCGACCCAGCGACCCAGCGGCTCAGCGACCTAGCGACCCAGCGACCCAGCTCAGCGACGTCGTCCCCAGGCGACGCTGTCACGACGCGACCGCGCCTCGTCCCACCCCAACTGACTGTTGACCGCCTGCTGCTTCGGCGGCCTCATCTCTGCCAATGTTCTCCAAACTGAAGCTCAAGCGCGATGTAGGCTGCCTTCCCCGCTCTTTCATCTCGAGCCTCGTTGTCGCCGACACCGATCTAGCTTCCAGTCCCCGTCTCCTTGCTAACACCTTTGCAGCTTTCGCGGAGTAAGGACCCCAACAAGGCGTCCAAAAAGAACAAAGACCCCAAAGACGGCACTGCCTCGCCGTCGTCGGCCATCACACGCGACTCTTCTGCGGGCCAGTCCCCCGTCTTGACCCCTTCCTCGTCCTCCTCCAATGTCAACGACATCCGCAACAAACCACTCCCCCCCGGAAATGCAACTGGTCTTGGCGCCGGCTTGGCCCTGTCCAGTGAGCACGGTAACGGCTCCTCGGCTGCCAGCCAGTCTGCCCACATTGCCGGACTCGGCCCCGGTCTCCAGGGCAATGTCCCTGACCGCTTCAGCAGCATAGGCGGCGGCCAGCAGGTGTCCTCGGGAGCCGGCAGCAACAACGCCGGTGCTGGTGCAGCCGGCTCAAATTCCCCAGGCCGTCTGGGCCCGCTGCCGCCGACCGTCATTGTCAGCCCTAGCGCTCCGGTAAGGATGCCCTCCTCCTGTTGTGTTGCCTGGCCTCGCCCTCATACTCACTCACCCTCCCTAGCATGTCCCACCACCAGGCGCGGCCGAGACAATGCCGCACGACCTGGCGCCGCCCAAGGCTGGCCAGAAATCGCTGGTGTACGACCGGCTCCTCCAGTCCACACCCAAGGATGTCCCCGAAGGCCTCCGCACGCCGAAACGGCAGCACTCATCACGATTCGACGTCTCGTCGCACCGCGAGCTGGAAAAGCTGCCTGGTTTCCACGAGGTTCCGCCCAACCGCCGGCAGGACCTGTTTATGCAGAAGATTGACCAGTGCAATGTGATCTTCGACTTCAACGACGCCAGTTCCGACATCAAGTCCAAGGAAATCAAGCGGCTGGCCCTGCACGAACTGCTCGACTACGTTGCCAACAACCGGCAGGTCATTACGGAGCCGATGTACCCGCGCGTTGTCGAGATGTTTGCCAAGAATCTGTTCCGGCCGATCCCGCCTCCGGTCAACCCGCAGGGCGAGGCGTTCGACCCCGAAGAAGACGAGCCAGTCCTGGAAGTGGCGTGGCCGCACATCCAGGTCGTGTACGAGTTCTTCCTTCGCTTTATCGAGAGCCAGGACTTCAACACGAACATTGCCAAGGCCTACATCGACCACAGCTTCGTTCTGCAACTGCTGGAGCTCTTTGACTCCGAGGACCCACGCGAGCGGGACTTTCTCAAGACGACACTGCACCGCATCTACGGCAAATTCCTCAACCTGCGCTCCTTTATCCGGCGATCCATCAACAATGTCTTTTTCCAGTTCACCTACGAGACGGAGCGCTTCAACGGCATCGCCGAGCTTCTGGAGATTCTTGGCTCCATTATCAATGGATTTGCCTTGCCGCTCAAGGAAGAGCACAAGCTGTTCTTGACGCGCGTGCTACTTCCCCTCCACAAAGTCAAGAGCCTCAGCATGTACCACCCGCAACTGGCCTACTGCATTGTCCAGTTCCTGGAAAAGGACGCTTCCTTGACCGAAGATGTAAGCATTCCCATCTCTCATCGTCTTTTCTGGTGACTGGCTAACCCGAATTTAGGTTGTCATGGGCCTCCTTCGGTTTTGGCCAAAGGTCAACAGCACAAAGGAAGTCATGTTCCTTAATGAGGTTGAGGACATTTTCGAGGTGATGGACCCGGCAGAGTTTGCCAAGGTCCAAGAAGCGCTGTTCCACCAGCTGGCCAAGTCTGTGGCGAGCCCGCATTTCCAGGTGGCCGAACGTGCTTTGTACTTTTGGAACAATGAGTACTTTTGCAACCTGGTCAGCGACAACGTGGAGATTATCCTGCCGATTATGTTTGCGCCTCTGTTTGAGAACTCCAAGGGTCACTGGAACAGGTATGTTTTTTTTCCTTTTCTTTTCCTTCTTTTTCTCTTCTCTTCTCTTCTTTTTCTCTTCTCTTCTTTTTCTCTTCATTTTCTCTTCATTTTTTCTTTTTCTTCCCTTCCCCTTTCCTTCTTTTCTTGTCTTACCCAGCCACTAACAGACCAGAACAATCCACGGCATGGTGTACAATGCGATGAAGCTCTTCATGGAGATCAATCCACAGCTGTTTGACGACTGCTCACACGAATACACGGAGCAGCAGCAAAACGCAGGGGCGCGCGAAGCGCTGCGGGAGCACAAGTGGGCGACGATCCAGCAACAGGCAGACCTGCGGAGAGCATCCATGTCGGCGTCAGTGGCGACGGGCAACCACGTCGGCGGTCCTGGTCCTCGGGCGCAAGCCGCCGTCCTACCGCGTCTCGACGAGAACGATGCAGAGGACAACCAGAAGCGGCTGGACTCGCTCAAGCTGCAAGACGCGGACCGCGCTCACCGGCGTGCAACGTCCAGTTCCGGGCGTGACCGGCAAAACTCGGCGGGCTCTGGAAACCAACGATGATGAGTGAGGGGGAGGGGAGGGGAGGGGAGGGGGGAGAGGGGAGGGGGGATAACGAC
The DNA here is from genome assembly GCA_019925545.1 of Ophiostoma angusticollis. NCBI lineage: Eukaryota > Fungi > Ascomycota > Sordariomycetes > Ophiostomatales > Ophiostomataceae > Ophiostoma > Ophiostoma angusticollis. The sequence goes on from JADHKL010000010.1 coordinate 212,478, forward strand.
GGAAGACGCTGTGCGCAGGACAGGACAAAAATGTGAGAATACGAGGCGGAGAGGAGCGGAGAGGAGAGGAGGAGAGGAGAGGAGAGTGGAGGAGAGGGGAGGGGAGGGGAGGAGAGAAGAGGGAGACAAAGACGGATGGGAAAGACGCAAGTAAACGTCCTACGGTTGCGCTGTCTTGTGCCAAGCGGCAGGTAAAAAGACTTGTTTTTTTTCTGTTTTCCGCTCTTCCTTTTGTACGTTGTCTTTTTTGTGTTTCCACCATCCTCCGAACGATGGGACTTTATGTATCTTGCGTTATGTATTGGCACGATTCCAGTTTTGCAGATCTTCTGTTGCCCAGTGTCTTTGTTCCTCGTCTGCTCTTGACCATCTTGTTCCGGCTTCACGGTCTGCCTCGTCCATCCCTCGCTCTACGGCACATCCTTCCAGGCCTCCTCCAGCCCGGCCGTGCGCACCCACTCGCTGCCCGGCGCCTGCACCGAGTCGGTCTCCAGCCAGTACAGCGGCCCCCACACGGCGGCCGACGTCAGCACGCGCGGCGCATGCGTCCCGTGCAGCAGCTCGCGCTCCACCAGACCCGTCGCGCGCACCAGCTTGATGGCGTGGCCGTCCTCGTCAAAGTGGAAGAGGCGCGCCGCCGCCGCTGCCGCCGCGGGAGAGATGCCGGGTGGCGGCGTCGGCGTCTCCTCGTTGGTGGCAGCTGTCGCCTTCTCCCCCGTGTCCGGCTTGTACGCCTCCAGCTCGCCAGCGTCGCGTAACGGCGGACATGCGCGCGAGGCGTACTGCACAAGGTCCATGCGGATCTTCCACTCGAGCAGGCGCGCCTTGGCGGCGACCGGGACCCAGTCGGCATCGCGCAGCGTCAGAAAAAAGGGGATGGAATTGACATGGTGGCTGAGGAGAGGTAGTCAGCAGCTGGACGTCATCAGCACAGGTAGTGAGGAGACGTACATCAAGAAGAAATCAAACTTGGGATGCTTGGGCGGGTGCAGCGCCGCCGCCGCCGCCGTGTACAGAGCAGCCTCGGCCATCTCGACGGTGCGGGCGGCCACGGCGGCGGCTGTGGCCGGCACGACGACGCGCGCGGCCACGTCGACCATGGCGTCAAAGGCGCGTGCAAACACGCCGTCGTGCATCTTGTTGGCGTCCTCGCCGTGGGCAGCCGCCGAGAGGACGGGCGAGCGCTCGACCGCGTGGAGGAGCTCCAGGATGGACCAGTCGTCGACCTCTTTTTGTTTTTTGGCCGCCTTCGCCGCCGCCTCCGCCGCCAGCACAAACCGGTCGAGCGGCTCGCGCTTGTGCACGGCAGCCTGCGCCAACCCCTGCGCCACAATGGCCGGCTGCGCCCACTCGAGCCCGTACTGCAGCTGCAGCAGCGGGTGCAGGAAGCCGGCCATCAGCCGCACCAGCAGGTCGTCGGCGGCCGGCGTGCCTGCGAGCACAAAGTCGCAGAAGACGCTGTGCGCAGCCGCCACGTAGTCCCTGCTGCTGCTGCCGTCGGCGGCCGCTGGTCGTGTCGCCCTCCGCTCCATTTCCTCCTGGAAGAAGCGTAGAAAGTCCGGGTAGTAGTTGTCGTGGCCGAGGTGCGTAGACGCCTTGGTTGCGTACCAGTCGGCCGGCAGCGAGCCCGTGGCCGGGTCCGTCTCGGCGGCGTGCGGCCTCTTCGCAGGCCACTGGTAGTCCTTGTTGCCGTCGTAGCCCTGCCTCAGCACCGCCTCGGAGGCGCCCGTGCCGTACAGACTCAGCAAGTGGTGAGTGATGTGGTTGTGGAAGCCGTCCGTGTTGAAGTAGACGTGGTGCTTGGCCAGGTCCTCCTGCAGCAGTGTCGAGACGGCGGCGGCGGCGGCGGGTGTCTGGCGGCCGCGCCAGAGGCCGGTGTTGTCTGGCGTGACGTGGATGGTCGTGGGGGTAGCCATGGTGAAGGGAGACGAGGAGGAGGAGGAGGACGTCGTGGAAGACAAAGAAAAAAGTCGAAACGACACAGGCGAGACGCACCGTGACAAGTGCGAAAGACGAGACAGTGCGGCGGCTGACGGGCGGCCGCTGATGCGCATTGGACAGCTAAGCTTGGGTTGTCTTTAGAATAGGGTCGGAATCAGAATGTCGGAATCAGATAGGATCACGACTGCCTCTTGTCTTCAGCTCAGAGTGCATGCACTCGTTGCCTCCTTCCTTTTTAAGCATGAGTTCCAGCATTGCGATGACGTCAAAAAGGCTGCTCCGGTTCCCTTCTCGGCCGAGCGACGGCCGTTTCGTCCGCTGGCTGCGGGGACCCGCCTGCTGACACAGCGACAAATACAGCGCCAATAGCCGTCTCGGCTTTACAGTGCTTTATCAACATGCAAGTACCATTTCCCTGCCAGTGTCCCGCTGTGTCCTGCTGTGTCCTGCTGTGTCCTGCTGTGTCCTGCTGGCCTTTCCCCGTCTGCCCAACTCGCCTGCCCAACTTGTCTGCTACTCTAGCTGCTGTGTTGGGCTTCGCCGCACCCGCCGCTGCGTCCGCGCCTTGATCAGGTCCTCGCTCGTGGCCGCATCGTAGCCGATAATGTGCGTCAGGTAGTGCATCCTGTTGTGTTTGTTAGTGAGAACGAAAGAGACCCCCGTCAAAACCCCACTCACTTCTCTTCCTGGGCCATGCGTGCGCGGTGGTCTTCGAGGCTCTGCTGACACTCCATCCACACCACGGCCCGCCGCTTGCCGTCCACCTGCTTGACCGTCAGCTCGAAGCGGCCCGTGACCGGCCGGTGGTCGCTGACGCGCACCTCGTGGCGCCGGTAGTCGAGCTGGCGCACGCGGCCGGCGCGGCCGCCGCGGTACAGCAGGCGGTCGCACCAGGCCGGGCTGCGCTTCTTCTCGCTCGAGTCGTAGGTGTCGGTGCCGACGTCGTACTTGTACGTCGGTGCAAAGCGGATGGGCAGCTCCTCGAACGCGCGCAGCCGGAAGCCCGCGTGACGCCGCCGCGCCACCAGCAGCTGGTCGCGCTCCAGCAGCTTGGCCAGGTTGCCCGCCTTGACGGCGCCCACCACGGTGTCGCGCGACATGGTGTCGATGCGGTAGTTGAGGTCGCCGTTGAGGATGCACAGCTCGTGGTCCAGCACCATGGTGCCGTCGCCGCCGCCTCGGTAGCTGTCGACGCGCACGTTGACGTCGCGCTCCACCGGCAGGCCCGCGCTCTCCAGGATCGCCGCCACGTCGTTGTGCCGGTGTGCCGCCTGCGTCTGGCCCGCCGCCAGGTGGCAGTTGACAAAGCACAGCGACGTGTCGTCCACCAGGAACCGGATCGCAATCGCCCCCTTGTTGCCGTGCAGCCCGCCCATGCCGCGCTTCACCTCCGTCGTCGCCACGTTGCGGATGCGCTCGTGCACGTCCGCCTTGACAAACACACACGTAAACAGTCCCACCATGTGCGTCGTCTGCAGCAGGTGGTACAGCGCGCCGTCCATGTAGTCGTCCAGGCAGCGCACCAGAAAGTCGCGCCAGTCGCGGTACTGGTGGCTCATGCGCTCCTGGTCCGACCCCTCCTTCTTCTTCGGCTTCAGGATCCGCTTCGCCGTCGCCGCCTTGTCCTCGAGGTCCACCAGCTCCTGGAAGCCAAAGACAAAAATGTCGGCCGGCCCGCTGTCCGACCCGCTGTCCCGCAGCAGGCTCTGCATAAACGCCGCATCGTCCTCGCTGTACCGCAGGCTGTTGGGCGTCGACGCCCCCGCGTTCCACGTCATCACGTGCGCCCGCACCGTGTCAAAGTCGCAGTACGCCGCGTCCCGCGCCTGCATCGCCTCCTCCAGCCAGTCGTCCTGCAGCAGCCCGTCCCACGCGCGCACCGTGTTGTCCGCGCCGCCCAGCGACACCACCTGCACCTGGCCCTGCAGGTGGTACGCGCTCGACCGGTCCGCCATCAGCCGCGCCACGGGGCCCTCGTGCGCCGCCCAGTCCTTCTTCACCACCCATGCCGGCGACGCCGCCGTGGTGTCGTAGACGCTGAGCCGCCCCGTGTTGAAGCCGGCCCAGATGTACGAGCCCACGCTGGCCAGCGTGTTGACCTTGTACGAGCCCAGGCTCACGAGCCCAACGCACGTGTAGTCGGCGCGCGAGTAGATGCTGACCTTGCCGTCGGTGTGGCCAAAGAAAACCTTGCCCGGGTCCGACAGCAGCATCGTGCCGGCCGAGATGTCGCCCGCGCCGTCCTGGCACAGCGCCCGCAGCAGCACCTGAAACTGCGCCTTGCCGTCCAGCGTCGGCAGGAACACGCGCAGCTCCTTGCCGGCCGCATGCCACAGCTCGTCGCCCGCCACCATCGAGAACGTGTGTCCGCGCGGCAACCGGAACGACTGGTGCTGTCCGCCCGTCAGGCTCGGCACAACCCCGTGGCCGGAGCCCCCGGCGGCATCGCCGTCGTCGGCCGGGCCCCACACATACAGCGCGCCGCTGTCGCAGAGCGTCCATAGCTCGTTGTAGTGGCGGTAGATCTTGATGATCTCGTGGCGGTTGTGGGCGCCGGGCCGCGTGGCCACAACGCTCTGCGTGGCAATGTCGGCCTCCATGAGCTCGCCCACGGTCGTGCCGATCCAGACGCGCGTGCCCTCGTCGTCGACGTGCGCCCCGGGCTTGAACGCCACGGCCGTCGCCTTGACGTTCTCGCCGTGCGCCAGGCTCATGAGCATTTCGCCGTCTTGGAGATTCCAGACACGCGTCAGCGGGCCCGTCGTGACAATGCGCTGGCCGCAAACGTCCATCTGTCGGCAGTCATACCGTGTGTTCAGCTCGGACAGCCCTTGCTTGGCGTACGGCGGGCGCCGGTTGATGTTGGTCGCGTCGGGGAATGCCGCCACCGAAATGTTATTAGTATTCATGTTGCTGTTGCTGTTGACTCCGTCCATCGCCCGGTTCCCAACCGACACAAGAGCGTCGGTACTCCGGTTGGCAGCATCAACGGGTGTTGCACTGCCACTGCCATAGCCGCCTTGTTGCCCGCCTCCCTGACCGCCTCCCTGACCGCCTCCCTGACTGCCTCCCTGACCGCCTCCCTGACTGCCTCCCTGCCCGCCGCCCAGGCCGACTGTGACCAGAGCAGTGGACGACGTGCGGAAGTCGGACGGGAGCTTGGTTGGTGCACGGTCGAGTGTCATTGACCGAGCATGCTGTTGCTGGCCCCGAGATGGCGGTGGCGGGAAGTACTGCTGTCCGGATGGCGATCCGGCGACGTGGAAAGAGGCAGAAGAGGCCGGGTTCGACAGCACGCGCTTCGCCATTCGTGGCGGCGGTGGCTGTGCAGCGCTGTCCGGCTCACCGAGTGTGCCGCTTCCGTTGGCCGCTGCCATGGCTGGATTGCTGCCGCCCGCACCACCATGCTCGGCTCCCGGTCGAGGCGGTTGTCGTGGCGGCCGCACGTTTCGTAGCGTATGCGACGGCTCGGAGAAGGTCGGTGGTCGCGTTGGTAGAGGTGGTCGTGCTGACCGAGGATCGTCGTCGGCGGCGCCGCTCGCTGCTATGCCATTGCCCGCCGCCGTCATGCTGTCACCGCCCGGCCAGCGGTCCACACGCCTCGTTGCGACGGAATGATGTACTGGCGGCGGCTCGAATGCGCTCGGTGACGGCGCTACCGTTGACATTGGCCGCGGCTTCTTTCGCGGATCACCCCCTCCACCGCCACCACCCCCCCCGCCACCCCTCTCGATCGGCTGCGGCGAATGCGCCAGCGTTTGTGATGCCGGACGAGGCCGGGCCGGCAGTACGGGCCGCTGCTCCTCTTCGTCGAGGCTCTCGGAACCGCTTGGCGGCGTGCTAAAGGGCGACCGCTTGTCAAGCTGTGTTGGACGAGGGCCCGGCGTCGGAGCTGGCAGCCGCGGTGCCGAGTGGGTCAGGCTCTGGGACGGGATCTTGGGCTTCTCGCCGCGCTTGATTGGCGGTGGCGCGGGGCTTGCCGGAGAGGGCGACGACGACACCACCGCCGCCGTCGCCGTCGCCGCCACCGCCACCGTTCGGTGGTCAACCTCCCGTTGGTCGCGGTCGCGTTTGAGTTCGGCTGACCGGCGTGGGGGCGGCGGTGACGGCGGCTGTGTGGGAGATAGTCGTGGTGACCGGCGCGTGTCCAGAGTCGGGGTATGTGGCCGGCTCGGGATCTTGGGCAGCCACGGCGAGGGCGATGGAGACAGTGGCGCCTTGGCCACCGAATCCGGGTTGAGAAAGAAGCTGGACTGGTCGGCTCCAGACGGGGCCATGTTGCCGGCGCGGCCCTTGGGTGGAGACTGCGGCGGCTGGACGAGGAGAGACGGCGTGGGCGCAATGGGCCGTGGGCTGAGAGGTTGTGGTGGGCCGAGCCGGTTGGACGGAGATGGTCGTGGGTGGGCAAGAAGGAGAGATGTAGTCGCTGTGGATGGAGCGAGGCCATGTCTGGTTGGCAACGGTGCCGGCGAGGCTCTGTCACTGGCGACGGGCGATGCAGAACGGCGCAGACGGGCCGTTTTCGGTGGGGCTGGAGACGGGGAGACGGAGCGAGGGAGCGTCGGGGTGGATGCAGGCAGCGGCGAGGGGAGGGGCGAGTGGGTGTCGGCAGGTCTGCTCATATTCTCGAAGCGAGCCCGGAGAGACGACACAGGTTTCTGGGGGTCAGTAAGAGAGAGGAGGGGGGGGAGAGAGGGAGACTCACAATAGAGGAGCCATCAGGCCCGTCCTCGTCGGGGGGAGGCATGTTGAAGACAGGCGTGAGTGCCGCCCATACGACGAGAGAGGAAGAAAGAAATGTGCCACAGAGGCAGAGAAGTCATAAAGGGGACGAGCCTGCGCTACGATCCGGTCACGATCCGGTCACGATCCGGTCATGGGGAAGGAGGGCGATGGGGGAAATGGCGTCGATGAGAGAGGGGGTGATGAGGGGACGCAATAAAGTTGATGCTGCAGAGGCGGGACGGCCGAGAGACGGGTCGATGGCACTGCTGCTGGTGACCTGGGTGGGACGTGGCGTGGAGCTGTCGTCGGTCGTCGGGTTCGTGAGCGAAAAAGGGAGACGACGTTCGCGGATAAAGAAACCAAACTTTGGCGTTGCCTGAGTGAGACGCTACTCAGTCGTCAAGTCCACGTAATCGCTGAAAACTGGGCCTTGGAAGTTGGGCGGCGCGTGCTCACAACACTCCTTTTTCTTTTTTCTTTCTTGGGAGCTCCTTCTTAATGCTGTTATTATTATTTCCTTTACGGAGTACGCTCATGTTTCTCTCGCTTTGCCTTTCCGTTTAGCCGCGATGTCTGTGCAGACATATTTGTTGTGTTCAGTCTCGAGACGATGTGGAGATGTGGCGTCTGTGGCGCTCACGACGTCACAAGCAAGATCACGTGAACAAACAAACTCTTCTATTTCCAAACTACCTACTGCCAGTCTACACGGCGGGCCCAGGTAAAGCCCTCGGGCCGGAAGAAGGGCAGGAACGGCCGCGGCGGCCATGCTTCACTCACGTAGCTGCAGCGCAGCGTGTGCTTGCCCGAGCCCAGCGTCTGCGGAAAGCACTCGGCCGCGCTGCCGCCCGGCAGGACGACGCGCGCCGTCGTGTTGGGAGGCACCACCAGATCCAGCTCAAACGTCGTGCCAGTCTGCTGGCCGGCCCCCTCGCCGTCCACCAGGCGCCACGACGCGCTGACGCGGCCATACGGCCCGTCGAAGCGCGCCTCTGCGTGCGTCAGTGTGCCGCCAGGCTCGGGCCGCACGTCGACCGTGCGCCAGCCGTCGACAGAGCTGATGCCGCCCACGGTGCTGTGCAGCCAGCGGGAGATCGACCCGAGCGCGTAGTGGTTGAAGCTGGTCATGAGGTCCGAGTTGACGCTGCCGTCCGGCAACATACTGTCCCAGCGCTCCCAGATGGTCGTGGCGCCGTTGAGGACCGGATACAGAAACGACGGGCACTCGCGCTCCGCCAGCATGCGGTAGGCCGTGGCTGAGTGACCGGCCGCCGTCAGTGCCGGCGCAATCATCGACGTGCCCACGAGGCCGGTGCACACGCGGAAGCGGTCGCGAGCCACTTGGCGCTGGAGCGCCGCGCCGACGGCCGGCCGCGCACTGGCCGGCAGCAGGTCGAACTGCAGCGCCAGCGCCAGCGCCGTCTGCGTGTGGTTGGACACGTGGCCGCCGGGCGTCACGTACTTGTGCTGCCAGAGGGTGCGCAGGCGCGCGGCGTCGGCTTCGTACGTGGCTGCCTCGTTCGTCAGGCCCAGAACGGCACAGGCGCGGGCGGCCGTCGCGGTCACGTGCACCAGGTAGGAGTCGGCGACAAACACGCCTTCGGTAAGGCCACGGCCCGGGTCCTCGGAGGGCGCAGCCGGGTCAAGCCAGTCACCCAGCTGCCACAATTCCGGGTCCCACAAGCCATCGCGGCCGCGCCGCACGCCCTGCGCGAGCCAGGCGCGCATGCTGTCCAGCTGCGCGGCCAGCAGGCCGGCGTCGCCGGTGAAGCGGTATAGGTCCCAGGGCGTCAGCACGACGACGTCGTGCCAGACCGCCTGCGGCGTGGACTGCCAGTTGGGCGGCAGCACGTCGGGCACGGCGGAGCCGGGAATGCCATTGCCCTTGGCCAGCTGCTCGGCGGCGACGTCCTGCAGCCAGCTGGCGACGACGCTGGTGCAATCGTACACAAAGGCCATCGTAGGCGTGATGATCTGCAGGTCGCCTGTCCAGCCGAGGCGCTCGTCGCGCTGCGGGCAGTCCGTCGGCACGCACAGCATGTTGCCGCGGATGCCCCAGACGGTGTTCTCGTGCAGCTGGTTGACCAGCGGGTCGGAGCATGTGAACCAGCCGCGGCGCGCCATGTCGCTGTGCATCACGCAGGCAGTCACCGTCAGCGACGGCGGCAGGAGGTCGGTGCCCGCGAGGCCGGTGCCCGCGAGGCCGTCGAGCTGCACGAAGCGGAAGCCGTGGAAGGTGTAGCTCGGCTGCCAGTCGGCCAGCGGCACGTCCTCGCCGGCGCCGATCACCACGTCGCGGCACTGGGCCTCGCGCAGCGGCGTGCGGGCCAGCTCGCCGTCCGAGTCCACCACCTCGGCGTGGTAGAGCGTCAGCGTAGCGCCCGCGGGCAGGGCCAGGCCGCGCAGCCGCACAACGCCGACCAGGTTCTGGCCAAAGTCCAGCAGCGTCTTGCCGGACGGGCTGGTAAAGGTGCGCACCGGCGCCACCTCCTCGATCACGCGGATGGGCGGCGCATCGGGAGCCACGAGCTGGGCCTTGGTAAAGGGCTGCGTCTTGACGTCCGTCCAGGCCGCGTCCTTGATCGTGGCCGCCACACTCGTCGTCCAGGCCGCGTCCTCGAGCCGCATGTCGTACACCTCGCCGTCGTAGATCTCGGCCGTCAGCGTCGCGCTCGGGCAGCACTGCCAGGTCGCATCCGAGACGACAGTGTCCACGGCCCCGCTGGCGTACGTCAACTCGAGCTGCGCCAGCAGCGCCACCTCGTCGCCCCAGATGTAACGGCGGCCGCCGCGCACGCTCAGGCGCCCGGCATACCAGCCCTCGGCCACCTCGGCGGTGAGCATGTTGGTCCCGCCGCCGGCCGCGAGCAGGTCGGTCACGTCAAAGGTGTGGAAGACCACCCGGTGGTGGAAGCTCGTCCAGCCGGGCGCCAGGACGTGGTCGCCAACGCGCTGGCCGTTGAGGAACGCCCGGTACGCGCCAAGGCTGCTCACGTACAGCCGGGCCTTGACCACGGCGCCCTTGTTGGTCTTGTCGGAGTTGTCGGCCGTGGAGAACACCTTGCGGAAGCGCACCGGGCGCAGCGGACTGTCGGGCTCTTGGAAAGACGTCTTGGCAGCAATGAAGCTCGCGGCCCAGTCCTCGCGAGCCAGCAGCGTGGCCTCGACGTTGGTCCAGTCGGACCAGGCGGTGGCGTCGCGGGACAGGTCCGGCTGCAGGTGTGTCTGGTGGTCTCGTCCAAACGCGCGCACTCGCACGGACGCGGTGGCCCGCGACGTGAGCGACGGCGCGCCGTCGGGCCACGCGACCAGCACGGACTGGTTGCTGAAGACGCGGAAGCTTTGCGCGGGACCGTTGTCGTGTTTGACCTCGAGCTCGTACGCGTACTGCATCCAGTTCTGGACGTCGTCGGCCTGTGTGAACCGCCACGACAGACGAGGCCGGGCATGGGGGATGCCGAAGCCGTCGCCCTCGCGGCGATGCTCGATGATGGGGGCTGACAGCTGGGGTCCTGCCATTTTCGTTCTGTCGTTGTCGTTCTGTCGTTCTGTCGTGTCGTTCTCGTCTGTTCTTGCTCCAAATCTGTCGCGTCTCTTCTTCCGCTCGCTCTTGACCTCTTTCGGCTGATGCTTTATACCACGAGGGTTGCTTTCCCCGCGTTCATTCTGTTGCAGCACCTCGGTTCTCAAGACGCACCGGAACCGTCTACCCGCTGTCGATGCGCTCGTTGCTTCTTAAGACGAAGATCTGCTACCGCGCCTGACCGTCCTCGGGGAAGACTCGTCTTCAAATACACCGAGCACCAGAGCGGGGACAGGCATGGTTCGACGCAAAGTACCATGCTATTCTGCACCAACAGCGGCCAGGAACCCGTAGCGCTTTGCAACGGGCGGGGGTTGCCCCGTTTGTTCGCCTGTGCCATCTCTCGCCGAGATGAGGAGAAGCTAGACGGGATGCGGCCAGTCATGGCGAGGCAATCGGCATAGCAACGCCGAAAGAAACAGGCGCGCAGAGGTCAACCAGGTGCGGAGTCCCTGGTCTTGGGGGCATCCGGGGGGAATTGGTGAGGAGAGCTGCGTAGCGCCTGAACATAGCGTGTCGACGACTGCCTCGACACCACCGGACGGTCTCCACTTGGACCGGCCTTGCCAAATGAAGCCAAGCCCGGCGTGTCAAGCATCGACGGCGCGGTGGCTAAAACTGTTAGCCGGCATCCCCTTTGCCTGGTTGGGGTACCCCATGGGGCCATGGGGTTAGGGCAGGAGGGGAACGACAAACCAAGGAGAAAAACTTTAAAAAATGGAAAGTACCTGCCAACGTCGTCGCGGCCGCTGACCAGGTCACTGGGTTCTCACTCGAATACCCCGTTCGCCGAGAGAGGCCGTAGCTCTTCGTCTTCTCGCGTTGCATTCTCGCGAGGTCGTCGTCTCGTGGTTCTTGGCAGTCGTGGTATATAGATCGTCGTCGGAGCTGGTGAAGGATCCGTCTGGTCTCGAGTCCGACATCTTCATCTGGCGTGCCACCATCTTGACGCATCTGTCTGCGTCTTGCATCATTTTGTCTTTTTTTTTTCCTTTCCCCGTGCTTCTTCGTCCCACCGCCATCATGTTCGGTCTCTTCCACTCCAACCTCAAGCTCGTCTACTACATCACCATCATTGCCGTCGGCGGCGCCGTCCAGGGCATCGATGTCGGCATCATCGCCACCGTCCTCGGCCAGGAGGCCTTTGGCAAGTTCATGTTCCCGCCCGGTACCAAGAATGAGAGCAGCTTGATCGGCGGCATCGTCGCCGTCACGTCGGCCGGAAATGTCGTCGGTGCCCTCGTCGCCGGCATGCTGCTCGAAAAGTTCGGCCGTCGCCTCACGCTCGTCTCGTCCACCCTCTTCACCATCATCGGCGCCATCATCCAGACGGCCTCCAACGGCCCCGCCTGCATGATTGTCGGCCGCTGCGTGTCCGGCATTGCCATCGGTATCATCATGCCATGCTGCCCCGCGTACATTGCCGAGCTGGCCAAGCCGCAGGAGCGCGCGCGCTTCGGCTCCGTCTTCGGCGTCATGATCGCCATCGGCTTCTGCCTGGCCAACTGGATCGGCTATGGCTGCTCCTTTGCCCACGGCAACCTCACCTGGCGCCTCGAGCTGGCCATGCAGATCCCCCTGGCGGCTCTTATTGTCGTGCTGTCCTTCACGCTGCCCGAGTCGCCTCGCTGGCTGGTCCAGAAGGAGCAGTACGAGCGCTTCCACCAGGACATGCGCCGCCTGTATTCCGACGAGAGCGACGAGTCCATCAGCCGCCAGATGGCCGAGATCCAGGCACAGCTGCAGCTCGAGGCTTCTCAGCGCACCAACCTCCATGTCGGCCACGCCATCATCGAGCTGTTTGCGCCTCGCAACATAAAACGCACCGCCACCGCCATTATCATCATGCAGATCATTGTCTTCAGCGGTGCCCTGGCCATCCAGAACTACCAGTCGCTGCTGTATGCCAGTCTCGGATTCGAGGGCAAGCAGGCGCTGCTCGTCAGCGGCTGCTACGGCTTCATGGGTGTCGTCGGCCAGATCCTCAACCTGCTCTTTGTCTCCGACCGCTGGCCGCGTGTCCGCACATTGTGTAAGTGAAACTCTCAGAACAGAACGGAAAGAAGGAAAGATACTAACCTCTCAGACGTCGGCTGCGGTGCTCTGGCTGTCGTTATCTCCATCTTGATGGCCCTGTCCAAGTACTATGGCAGCGGCGAAAACATCAACGGTGCTCGCGCCGGCGTTGCGTTCATCTTCCTCCATTCGGTCGCCTATGCCACCTTCTTCAACTCCACCGTCTTCACCGTGCCCGCCGAGTACTTCCCGGCCCATCTGCGCGGCTATGGCACGGCGCTGGCCTTTATGTGCGAGGCTATCACGGCTGTGTGGCTGACGCAGGTCACGCCGACTGCGTTCCACAACATCGCCTACAAGTACTACCTCATCTTCATCTGCACCCTGGTCGCTCTCGGCTTCTTCTGCTTCTTCTGCGTCAAGGAGACCAACCAGTTGACCCTGGAGTCCATTGCTGGAAAGTTTGGTGACGAGGTCATCTCGGTCGAGAAGCTGGGTGTGGTACACAACGAGACGGAGACACCTGAGAGAGCCGGCGGAGCCGACATTGAGAAGAACGAGTAATGCCTGTTCCGGCCAGTCGCGTTTGAGCAGTTCACGGGGGGAGCTTGATAGTCCAAAAATACCAAGGATTTTCATTTCCAAGAAGATGCAAACTGTTGAAAGAAAAAATAAACAAACTCATTGTAGATTCACGTAGAGACCGCCATCGACCAACAACTCGGCGCCCGTCTAATAAGTCAGCCTCAGGGTTCAGGAGGAAAAGAGAACGGGAGAACGTACCACATAGCCACTCAGCTCGTCGCAGGCCAGAAACACGGCCGGACCGGCCAGATCCCGCGGCTGCCCCAGTCGGCCCAGTGGGATGCGGCCCTCTACGTAGGCGCGCTTGGGGGTGCCCTCGGCCAGGTCCTCGTCGTTGAGCTGCGTGCGGATGGTGCCTGGCAGCAGCGCGTTGCAGCGGATGCCGTAGCCTCCCAGCGCAATGGCCGTCGACTGCATCAGGCTCTTGACGCCGGCCTTGGTCGGCGTGTAGTGTGTCTGCTGACCGCCGCCGACGAGCGCCGAGATGGAGCTGATGCCGATGATGGAGCCACCTGGCGGCGACTGCTGCAACGCCATCTGCCGGCCGGCCGCCTGCACCGCGTAGAACGCGCCGGACAGGTTGGTCGACACTGTGTGCTCAAACAGCTGCGGCGACAGTTCCAGGAACTCGGCGAACTGGCACACGCCGGCGTTGCTCACAAACACGTCCAGACGGCCAGCGCCGTTGCCGGCAAACGACTTGACAACGTGCTCGACAAACTGCCGCCCAGTCTCCGGCTTGGAGATGTCGCCGGCAAACGTCACCAGCCGGCTCTCGACAGCCTCGCTGGCCTGCAGCAGCGCGCGCACCTCCTCGACCAGGCTGGCGCGGTGGGGCTCGTCGCCGGCGCCGCCGAGGTGGTTGACGCCGACCCGTGCGCCGTGGCGAATGTATTCGAGGGCAATGGCCTGGAGTGTTAGATGTGTTTGCGTCTTTATCATTCTCTGCCTCCTCCCTCCTCCCCGCAACTCACCCGGCCAATGCCCGTCAGGCCGCCTGTGACGGCTGCCACCTTGCCGACGAGAAGCTGTGGGGGGGACATGATGGACGAATTACTGTGTGTTGGGGGAAGCCTCTGAACGCAAGAGACACAAAGAGGCGAAGCGGAAAGAGACGAGAAAATTAGGCAAAGAGGGACAGAAGCCCAAGAAGGCAGTCGCGATGTTTTCAACTGCCCTGCTCTGCCTGCCCCACCCTCCGTAGTCCTGCAAATACTCCGAGCTCTCGGCCTCGCGCTAATAGCACCCGAGTGGAAGTCCCGCGGCGTCTGGTCGGTGACTGGTCCAGACCGGATGCAAGGCATACAAGTCAATCATACAAAGGTTGTTCAGTTCACGTTTTGGCTTAAGTCAACTGTCAAGCTAAGAGCTCCAAGTAAATGTGACGTTGTGTGACATCGAGATGGCTCGCGCGGAGCAATTGAGTGCGGCTGTGGCTATCTCAGGTCGAGTGCATCGCAAGATAGCTCAATGCATTCCACGTATATGCTTGTGAAGCAGTGCCGCTCCGTGAAGGCGTTGGAACTTGGTGGTGTGCAGGTGTTGGACCGTGGTGGTCACTGGTCACTGGTGACGTTGGTGAAAGTGTTCACGTGATACCGGACCCGCTTTCCCGATGTCATCGTACGACTTTCGACGCAGCGCTGAATTTGCCGACGAGAGCCGCTGCGCAAAAGAGAAAGCTGTCTTGTCCATAGGTACGCACCCAAACATCCTGCTTATATCTGAATTGTCCTCCAGACAGTCACCATGAACACAGTAAGAGCGTCCTCCATGCCATTGCACCCCTCATTGCCTTTCCGGCCTCGGCTCCTGCCTCGGCTCTGTCCCTCTGTCTCCAGTCCTATGGCTACTGACCTTTTCTTCTGCAGGCGCGATCTTTCTGGTAAGTACAGCCCCTGAACGGCTGTGGCCCCTTGGTCTATGCCACGGCTCCCGGACTTCTTATCAACCAGATCTCACATCGTCCCTCGCCACAGGCTTGGATGGGGCTCTCTTTGCGCCGGTAAGCCTCGATCTGTCCTGCCCTGTCTCGTTCTTGACCTTCCAGCTGACAACACCAGCCGGCGGCGTTGCCTACGTCTTTGCCAAGCGCAGCATCAACGCCGACCGTCAGGCACGTCTCGAAGAGCAGCGCCGCAAGCGGTCGATCGCCAACTCGCTCGAAGCGCAGAATGACACGGGCACTTTCAACGGCGGGCCACGGACAGACGCTGTCGGATCTCCGAGTACAGAGTCGTCTAGTGGAGATCCAGCGCCAACGAGGCACGCGCCTGCAACCGAGACGCAGCGCGTGCAGGAGAAGAGCAAGTACGAGGCCAGCGTGCCGTTCCGGAGTCCGAAGGGCGACAGGTTCTCGTAAGGACCTGGCAGGACTTCCGGGGTCCGAAGGGCGACAGGTTCTCGTAAAGACCTGGCAGGACAGCCAACTGGTTATTACGGATGGATCGAGAGTGGTTGGCGGCAAAACAGCTTCTTTTGCCCGGCCCTTTCCACCTGCAAGGCAAGGAGACTCTTGAACTGGATACGGATTCTGTGGGAGGCAAAATTGGATTTGGAAGAACCGGGACGTATTCATGCGTATTGTACATCAGAAACAAGGGACAACACGACTTTGACATGCAGACATTCGTGAACACGATATGAAAATGCAGGACTTGAACGACATCTCCTCGGCCAGACATGCGCCACATCACTGTGGCGCACGTCTACCAGAACCGCACTAATCCTATTTAGGCCACCTTACTCTGAAAAGCTTCGCCCACTTCACTCTGAGTCCCGACTCCCAACAACTCGACAAACACCAGAACGAGAAACCCTCACACCCCACCAGCACCTCGCGATGGCCGCCACTGCGGAGCTTGCCATTGCAAAGGCGGCCCTGATGGCCACCCTACTGCGTGCCGATCCGCAGCCCTGCGCGCGCGACGGCGTCGACGACTTGATCGGCCGGCTGGCCCTTGCTGCTGCGCGTTGCACGCCGGCCAATGTCCAGGTTTGATTTTGCCATCCGGCCTTCCTGGCTTCTGCCCGTGTTTTCGCTCTTGTTGTTTTTCTGTCGGGCACCAGCTAAGCGGAATGTGTGGGACGCATTCTCTTCCCGCCCCTCTGTCCTTCCATCAATAGACCTGCAAACAATGGATCTGGCAGCATGTGGCGCCTTCGTCTACGCGTTCAGCCGCGCTTGGCCGCTACCTTGTAGCGCTGGCCAACGCTCCTCTTCTCCCGACGGCGCCTCGGCCCGATACAGGCGAAAAACCAACCTCGGCGCGCCGCCGCCGACTGCACCTCCTGTACGTCGTCAACGACGTCTTGTTCCACGTCACCTTTCGCGACTCCGGGCCGTCAGCGAGCCGGCAGAGTTTTGTGCCGGCCATAGTACCGAGTCTCCAGCTCTTGGTCACCAGCGCGGCCTCGTTTGTGCGCGCTCCCAAGCAACAGCGCAAGATTGGCAACCTGCTCGACCTGTGGGCCGAGAAGCGGTATTTTGACGACGCCGTCTTGGCAAAGCTGCGTGCTGCCGCAGACGAGGGAGTCAAGCTTGCACAGAGTCAGCAGCAGGCGACGGCCAAAGATGCGCAGGCGACGGCCAAAGATGCGCAGCTGCCGTCCAAGGAGGCGGCTTTCCTCCTGCCTGCCAGCCACGGCGACCCTGCAACGGCCTGGTTCGATCTGCCGGCGGCGACCTGGCTCGCTGTTCTGGCACCCAACTCGACACGCCCCATGAACCCGTCTGCGCTGAAGCCCCTCAAGATGACACCCGGGCCGGCCCCGGCCGTGCTTGAGGCTAGTGTGCGTGAGCTGCTGGCCGACGTGAACCGCATCTTTGGCGGACCCTCTGCGGCTTTTTCCGGCGGCCAGCCGCAGCTGCCCGACCTCGACGTTGACGCGCTGGGCGAGCGGGTTGAGCTGGACGTGTTTACCGGCGATATCCTGGACGGCGACACCTACTACGGCTGGTCGCGCGCATTTTGTCAGCGCATGAAGGAGCGGCGGCGGCAGCGGCAGCAGCAGGTGCAACCGGATGAGAATGCGCATCGGGAAGACGCGTCGCAATGGACAAGCAGGACCAACCGGTTCCCGTCGGACTCGGTGTCGCCACCCCCGCAACGGCGGCCGCGGAGCCGGAGCCGCTCAGCATCTTCGCCACGGCCGCCGTCCAAGAAGCGCCGCACGTCTCGTCATGGCCGAAGCCGCAGTCACAGCCGCAGTCGCAGTCGCAGTCGCAGTCGCAACGGAACCCACTGGCGAGACGACGCGAGGCACTCACATCTGCGACCTCCCAGTCGCGGGCCCTACCGTCGAGGCGGCTTCAAGGACGCGTCGCGGTCGCGCTCTCCACCCAGTCATCGCCCTTCACGAGGGAGGAGTCGCAGTGCAGACCGTCGATCTCCGTCTCGCTCTCCGTCACGGTCACGGTCACGTCCCCGCTCGCCACGCTACGCGAAAGACCGGGATCGCCGCCGGCGTCATTCGCCGTCGCCATCACAGCCGTCGCCGCCTCTGCCGCCTCCGCCGCCTCCACCAAACGACGTCCGCTACCCGCAGCACCCTGGTCGTGGACCACCGGTCCCTCCTTCATTCCCCTACCCACAGCCTCCCGGTCAATACTATCGAAGCACACTGTCCGACCGACCGTCGTCCCTCCCGCCACTTCCTCCCGTCCCCGTCGGTCTGATACCGGCGCCTCCTTTACCTCAGAATCACGGCATTGTTCCACCAGGCTTCCCCTTCGGCCCACCACCGCCGCTGCCGCCAAACTACCAAGGGTCGTGGCCGCCACCGTTTCCGCCGCCCGCAGGGGCAGTGCCACCTCCGTGGCCCGGGCCAGGGCCTGTGGCGTCCAACCCTCCAACAAGGGGCTGGGCCGGCGGGTGGCCGATGGGCGGAGCCGGCATGCCTCCGCCACCGCAGTATCAGCAAAAGGACCACGAGCAACAACAGAGGTACCATCCACCATACGGAGGGAAGGGATGGCAGCGGTAGTCGGGGCACTATTCCAGTACATGCAGGTCGGGGCACTGTATGCAATTCTGTCCGTAAAAGAGATAAATTACCAAAGGCCAACGCCACCGTCTAAACGCCGTAGCCTGTGCTTTTCCCCGTCTTCCTTTTTCCCAGCTTTCTACTAGTCGTCTTCCATGCCGAGCCAACCGTCTTCATCGTCGTCCAAGCCATCGTCAAAGACGACAACCTCGGCCGTCGGTGTCGGTGCCGCGCCCGCCGTCTTGGCCGCCGGCGCTGCCGTCAGCACATCCTCCAGCAGCCTCTCCTTCTCCCTGTTTTCTGCCCTTTGCTGCGCCTTGGCCTTGGCCTGGTCCAGCAGATAGTCGACCGTGTAGGTGTTCTCGTCGGCCAGCCGCCGGATCTCGTCGCGCATGCGTCCAATGGCACGCGCCACCACCCGCAGCTCGACGTCCAGCTTGCCGCGGTTGGCCGCCAGCCATGCGCCGTGCTGGTCCACCAGTGCCTTGATCCACAGCAGACAGAACTCAATGTGCGGCGACTGCTCCGTCTGCACGGCCACAAACCGCAGCAGCCGCGGCACGTACACCGTCGGCACGCCGGCCACAACCAGCGGAATGGCCGCGTGCGGCACCTGCTGAAAGACGTGCTGCAGCAGCGGTGCCTCGTTGAGCCGAAAGGCCATCACGAGCGCCTTGAGGTAGTCGCGCTCCTGGCGCAGCACCGCCAGCGTCGACGCCGGCGTGATCGCCTCGCTGAGGTCGAACGGGTCGAACGCCAGCGCGCCGGCGCCGCCGTCCAGGCTGTACACCAGCAGGCCCTCGGTCGACGCCGCACAAAAGGCCATGCCCGTGGGCGCAAAGGCCACGCCGGACACGCGCACCTCGGGCATGCTCTGCCGCGCCGACGGGTCGCCGCCGCGCTTCGACCCCGGCAGCGAGCGGTCCAGCCGGGCCTCGCGGTCCGACGCGTCGGCGCCCGCGTCGTCTTCCAGCTCGCCCAGGGGGCCGGCCTCGGTCAGACGGCGGCTGTTGAGGAACTCCTGCGTGCCCGAGAGCGACAGGTTGACGCTGACGGTGAACTTCTTCAGCAGCACGCCGGTGGTGACCGAGTAGAGGCAGATGTACTTGCTGCGGCCGCCCGCCAGCAGGCATGTGCCGTCGGTGCTGTAGCGGATGGTGCCAAAGCTCTTGGTGCCGGCCACGTTGGCGGCCGTGCGGCGGTCCGAGACCTTGCGTCCGCCCGAGACGTCGCGGCGGCCGTCCACGCCGGCCACCTGCTGCGCATCTGTGACGGACCAGAACGTCAGCTGCCCGTCGAGCGTCGAGATGGCCAGCTGCTGCGCGTCGGGCCGCACGGCCACCGCCAGCACGTCGGCCTGCAGCTGCAGGGGCTCGCTGGTCTGCGTGCGCGAAAACACAGACCAGATGCGCGCTGTGCGGTCCCAGCTACCGCTGACAAGCACGCTGGCGTCGGGCGCAAACGCCAGCGCCGACACGGGACCTTCGTGGCCGGACAGGCGGTCCAGCAGCTGGCCGGTCTGCACGGACCAGATGTGGATGTCAAAGGAGTCGATGGACCCGGCAGCCACGACCTCGCCGCTGGGGTCGACGGCCATGCACGAGAAGGAGAGCCGCGTGGGCGCCGTAAAGGTGCGGAAGTTACGGAAGCGCACCAGGTCCCAGGCGCGCACGGAGCCGTCGAGGCTGGCGGTGAAGAGCACGTTGCCCTTCTTGGCAAACTCGCAGGCCGTCACGCCGCTGCTGTGCTCGGTAAAGGTGACAATGCAGAAGCCCGAGTCCACGTCCCACACCTTGATGCGGCCGTCGTCGGCCGTCGTGACGATGCGCTGGCCGTCGGGCGCGTACACGAGCGCATTCATCGCGTCAAAGTGGCCCTGCTGCTTGAGGATGTACGACTCGGACTGCCACTCCCACACCAGCAGCTGGCCCAGCTTGGAGGCGCCAAAGGCCAGCCACTCGCCCGACGTGTTGATGGTGACGTGGTCAATGTTGTTCTGCGAGATGCTGAGCGTGTGGATCATGTTGAAGTCGGGCATCTCGTACAGGCAGAACACGCCGCTCGAGAAGCCCGCCACCAGCAGGTTCGACGCCGTGTGGTACGCCGCGCAGCGCAGGCTCGTGTTGTTTTGGTTAAAGTAGTGCCGCTCCGCGATCCGCCACCGGTACTTGGCCAGCTCCTCCTCGTCGCTGTCGTCTTCCTCCGAACTGCTGCTCTCTTCGCCAGCGCGGCGTGGCGGTTTGCGGTACTGCCACGCAAACAGCGCACCGTCCTTGCTGACGGTGTAGATGGTCTCCTGGTCCCTGGAGAACCAGGCACCGACGACGGCCTGCTTGTGCCCGGACAGGATGGTCGGCTGGAAGCCCTCCTCGCGTTCTAGGTTCCATATGCGCGTGGTCAGGTCCTTGGAGGCGGTCAGGAAAAAGCGCGAGTCGCCCGACCACTCAATGTGCTGGACCGTGTCAAAGTGGCCCGCGTACGTGCGGTGGCGCACAAACGGCGCAAAATCCATCTCGCCATCCGCATTGGTGTCCGGCGTGGACGGGACGTGCCACACCTCCGTCTTACGGCCGAGGCCAACGGCGAAGAAGCGGCCCGAGGGCGAGAAGGCGAGCGCTGTACATGCCGAGCGGAAGGAAAAGTGGTAGAGAACGACCCGCCGGGGCAGGTTGGTCAGGATTGCCTGGCCATCCGTGTCGATCGAGAGGAGGAGGTTGCCACGGGGGGTGAGGCCGAGGTGGGTGATGTTCGTCCGATGCGCAAAGGGAAGGGTATACGATTTGTTGCTGCAAGTGTCAGTCACATGCTACAGATAGACAATATGTAGCGTTCCATACTCGACAAGATTAAAGACCGTCACGCGGTTGCCGACTGGCGAATAGAGGTGGGTGCCGTCGGGGTTGAAGAGGAGGTTGCCTTGGCAATAGACGGTCCCCAGCAGATTGGAGAACTGTGCGGGTGTTAGTAGACAGCAGACATACAGAGTACTCCTTGGCCGTCTCACCTTGAATTCCGTCTTCATTGTCGCAACCGGTAGACGCTGGTGATGTGCAGCGCTTGGTCAGTTCTGCCGTCAGAAGAAAAGTTCCAAAATTTATCGCCAGTCTGTTATCGGCAGGCTTATCGGGCAAGCTACAAAAGCGGGCCCGCGTGAAAGATTTGCCGATCCGCTCCTAACGGTCGTGTGGATTCTAGAGTACCCCAAATCGGCTAGTCCCTGTACCTCTGACGACCGTTGAGTGGTGGTGGTTCCCCCCTGACTTTGTTGGCCCGTGCGCTCCACTGGAAATTTGGCCAGCGCCCCCTGAAGCAGCGAAGCTTCTCCTTCCCGCCCTTTCCCTCTCAGGGGCCGAAGAAACACATCTCGAGAAACACAACTCAACAAAGCCATCGCTTACCTGTTCTTTCGTCCCGTTGTATCTCTCCGCATCCTCCTGCCTTTGCAGTGCGCTCGCGACGTCCATTCTTCAACTGCTATCGAACCGCTATCCGCCACGATGCCTCCCGTTTCTGCTGAGAGCGCCTCGCCGATTGGCATCGCCAATTTGCCAAACCAGCGCCACAAGATTGTCGCGAAGCGTGGTGCTGCCTTCACAATCATGGTGCGTTCAATCAGTCCGACGCCGTGACGCTATATCCTCGACGTTTTACTAACTGCTTTTGCTTCGGATAGGTTGCTGGCGAGTCTGGCCTGGGCAAGACCACCTTCATCAACACCCTGTTCTCGACCACCATCAAGAACTATGCCGACCACAAGCGGCGCCACCAGAAGCAGGTCGACAAGACCGTCGAGATTGAAATTACCAAGGCCGAGCTGGAGGAGAAGTTCTTCAAGGGTAGGTGTGGTCGATGGCTGTACGTGCGATGCATCTTTCTAACACTGGCACAGTTCGCTTGACCGTTATCGACACCCCCGGCTTCGGCGATTACGTCAACAACCGCGACTCGTGGATGCCCATCATCGAGTTCCTCGACGACCAGCACGAGTCGTACATGCTCCAGGAACAGCAGCCTCGCCGCCAGGACAAGATTGACCTCCGCGTCCATGCCTGCCTGTACTTTATCCGCCCTACGGGCCACACCCTAAAGCCGCTCGACATCGAAGTCATGAAGCGGCTCTGCTCCAGAGTGAACCTGATTCCGGTGATTGCCAAGGCCGATACGCTCAGCCCTGCCGATCTGGCCAAGTTCAAGCAGAAGGTACGTTGTTGGAACCGTGTCCTTCCTCATTGCCTTTGCTAACACGTCTAGATTCGGGCCGTTATCGAGGCCCAGAGCATCAAGATCTACCAGCCGCCCGTCGAGGAGGATGACGAGGCGGCCGCCCAGCACGCCCGCAGCCTGATGGCTGCCATGCCCTTTGCCGTGATAGGCTCCGAGAAGGACGTTAAGACGAGCGACGGACGCATTGTCAAGGGGCGCCAGTACTCGTGGGGTGTTGCCGAAGTCGAAAACGAGGACCACTGCGACTTTAAGAAGCTCCGTTCCATCCTGATCCGCACGCACATGCTGGATCTCATCCACACGACCGAGGAGCTGCACTACGAGGCTTACCGCGCGCAGCAGATGGAGACGCGCAAGTTCGGCGAGGCCCGCCCCCGCAAGCTCGACAACCCCAAGTTCAAGGAGGAGGAGGAGGCCCTGCGCAAGCGCTTCACGGAGCAGGTCAAGATCGAGGAACAACGGTTCCGGCAATGGGAGCAGAAGCTGATTGCGGAGCGGGATCGTCTTAACAAGGATCTCGAGCAAACCCATGCCCAGATCAAGCAGCTCGAGGCAGAGCTGGAGTCGCTGCAGGGTCCGGCCGTCCGCAGCCACGGCCGTCGTTAAGCGGTGTGCAAAGGGCACCCGACAGCTGCATTGTGATGGGCGCGAGACGACTGAGATTTTCGACGGCATCACTCGTACCACTGCCTTGTGTCGCGCCGGTGCAGGAGCAGCAGTATTTTGGTTCGTCGTCTTTGTCTGCCGGGGCGAGAATATCACATGCAGGAAGTAGCATCTGGGGAGCTCAACGAGATGCCAGTATGTCTTTTTTATTGTTTGGCTCTTTTCTCTTTTTCGAGGAAAAAAATGGAGGAAAAAAAGGAAGCGGATGACTACCCCTTTGTTTTTTTGTTGCTTTAATATTTTTCCCGTCGACCACCGAGCTTCATTCTTATTGATTTTAGTTTCCTTTCTCTTTGTCTCCCAGTAACGATATCTTGGCCTGCACGGTTTGACAATGTATTGTCTTTCCAGTGGTATTAGATGATAGACCGAGAGTAGTGAGATTAGGAAGCGAGGGAAAACAGTACATATAACTAAAAACATCCTCTGGCTCTTCCCATGTCCAAGCTGACCCAACTGAGAGACGGAGGACTCCAAATTCAGAAAAAGGCCTCCACCATGTCCTCTGAGGCTCTGACCACCATGTCCTCTGCCAGCAAAAATTGAAAGACTCGCCACGTTATACCGCGTCCATACTTGCGCGCATGGTGAGTTGTTCGTTTTTGTTTCCAAGCTTGGATATCTGCAGGAACGCGTCCACGCCGTAGCCCTCGAGACTGTGTAGCTCCAGGCTGCCGGCCCAGTACTCGGCATAGACACGGCTAAGCGGCAGGCCCATGCCCAGACGCAGGTTCGGCGGCCGCTGGGAGAGCGACGACAGCGAGCTGCTGTGGGTGTGTTCGCTGGCGCCTCGCCCGGCGGTCGGCAGCGACGACGCCTGGCTCGTGCCCGGGGGGTGGTGGTGGTGGTCGCCGTCGTCGGCGCGCAACTCCTGCAGCGTGGCGCTCATGCGCGGCACTTTCCGCAGATTGGCTAGCAGCCGCTGCGAGTGCTTGCCCTTGCTGAATGACCACAGGTACGGCAGCATGTCCTGCGGCACGCCGCCGCCCTGGTCGGACACGCGGATAATGACCTGCTGCTGCGACTCGGCCACGGTCACCTCGATCGGCGGCGGCGTCTGCACGCTGCGCTGCTGTTGCAGCGGGTCTCGCTGGTGGCGCTCGACAACGGCCTGCACGGCGTTGCGCAGCAGCTCGCCGACAATGTACTCGAGGTGGCTGAGGATGTAGGGGAAGGTGGTCTCCAGGTGGCCCGTCAGCTGCACCTCGGGCAGCGCCACGTCCGGCCCGTAGGCGACCCGCGCCAGCTCACGCACGGCATTGGCACAGCGCTCAATGACGTCGCGGGCCTGGCACTTGAGGAAGACCTCGCCAATGAACTCGTGGCCCTCAGGCAGTGGCGCGCCCGGCGAGTACCAGGACGCATGGAAGGTCTCGGTCAGCGCCAGGTGCTGCTCGGCAATGACGCGGCGGGAGATACGCTGACTGGTCAGCATACGGGACGACAAAAGGCAGGTAGGGAGGAGAGACATACGGCTCTGAGAATGGTGTTCATAAACTTGTCCAGGTCACGTGCGGGCATAAGGTCGCTGGATTCGAGGATGCCCATGGCCAGCTTGGGAATGACGGGCAGGTGTGCCAGCAGGGTCTGGTTGATGATGCTGCACAGAGCGTCATTGTCCTCGAGCGTCTTGACCTCCTTGACCTTGCGCAACATGTCAAAGGCGTTGTAGTAGAGGTCGTAGACATCCTTGATGTGCGGATTGGAGACAACGGCATACGGCAGCTGCTGGATGTCACGGATGCGGTGCGCAAGTCTATTTGGCCAGTTAGCCGTGCCACAGGGTGTCCAAGGAAAGACAGCAACGCGGAGGCGTAGATTACCTTGTAGGAAGCTCTGTACGCACGTAGTTGGCCGAGCTGACCAGCCTCGCCTCCGTTAAGGAGCGGCCGAAAACCATGAGCTGCCGCAGACTGATGGGGCGGGCCTCTTTTGCGACCCAACTGTGATTGACAGGTCAGCTATCAGTTGGCTCAACGTCTGCGACTGCAAACCACTCACTCGTCAAGCACAGAGATTGGCCGCCACCGATGGCTGTGAGACAGCGACGGCTGCGCTTGGGAGAAGGGCGATGTCGACGCAATGGCTCGCTGCGCGCCCGTTGTTGGTCTCCTCCGTCGGACTGACTGCCTGCACATGTCGTAACGGCCCGGTCGACACCCAGGGCTCATCAGCCGAGCGGCCGCGCCAACACAGCTGGCCCTGGTGGCCATCCATGGTGTCGACTTGGCCATGTAGATCGTGCCATGCGCCAGATCAGACGACGGTCAGAAGAGGCGTAGCCGTTGTGAAGGTCGGATAGTAGCTGTAGCTGACGATTCGGCGTTCAGGCCACAGGCGATCAAGCCGCGAACGGCGTCATGGGGATGGGGATGAGATGCTGTTCCCATCGAGGTGGCTCTCTGCCGCCTATGACTCTTTTTCACAGCGCTTTATATTTAGCGCTCTTGCCGCTGTGTCATTTTGTGGTTGCGACCCACACGACCCATCGCTGCAGAACTGCAGACCGGCCAGACTCTCCGCATTTCTGCATACATTCTGCATACGCTTACGCAAGAGCATGGCTCGAGAAGCTCAGCCTCCCGTCCTGACAATCACTTCAACTTACACACCTAGACAGGTAGTTCTGTAGATAGACAGATAGCTCAAATAACATTGATGCTGCGCTTTTCTTGCCAACGCAATTGGTATTCGTCACGTGAATCACAGCATCAATCTAGATTCCCAGGACGTCATGGCGGGGTTTTGGCGCGCCAGGCAGCATCCAACTACGGAGTAAGTGATTGTTAGCAGGTACGTGAAATAATACAGCGTCCCCACAAGGCTTTATGTAGCGACCATCCTCAAGTCCAAAGCACCCTCCGAGACCTCATGCCGAGACGAACAGCTTCTCGTACGCCTCCTGGTTTCCTGCGATTCTTCAGACAGCTAGCTTTTTACGCATCCATCTCATCTGTGCGATACGCAGCCTCCCCTCCCTACCTATCAGCAGGCTGCAGAACCCTGTGGTGCACATCCTCTGGTATCTTACCTTGGCGCGGGGAACGATCAGTCATCTACGCTTACGACTACCAAATTTTTCGCCGTTGCTGGCATCGCAACTCTCATCCGCTTCCGCAGGACTGCTTGTTTCTTCTCGCCATCTTCCATTGCCTTACCCCTGCTCCGTCCCATTAACCAACCTTTCCATAGAGCTTACGCGATCAAGGCTGTGGCATTGTTACACACACCTTTTATTTCCTATTTTTCTTTTATCCTTCCTCCTCACCACAGCCGTTCCTTCCGCCAACTGCGCCTGCCAAGATACGAACGCTCGTCGCGTCGTCATTCCTTCCTCTTTCTCGCCCTTATCGGCTTGAAGCCACCTTCCTTGCGCGAAGAGCGGGCGACCCGCGACTCTGCCAGCTGCCATGGTGCGTTTGCCATCTGTCCTTCCATTGTTGCCCTGGCATCAGCTTCACCAACCCCTCACCTCTGCGATGTCGTCCGTCGAGTACCCTGTTGCTGCACCATCCCCCATGTCAAGGTCGTGGCGTCTTGTTGGCGACCATTCCATGTCTTGGTCTCGATGTATCATTTTCTTTCTGCCCCGTTCTGTCTCAACCCCTTCTTCAGTGTGGCTTGACCTCGGTCAATACACATTCACAACATCTCTTGCTGCCTGATCAGCGTGCTTTGCTTTGCCCATGCTCCTGTGGGACATGGCCTTTGCCGCCGTCAAGCTCATCTTTACTGACAGGCCGCGTCGTCGCACTCTGCAGGACCCAAATCACGATGCCGATGACGTATACGCCATGGACACAGACGACGTTTCGCCCACCAATGGCGGCGCTGACCGGGAGTCCTCCGCCGACGTCCAACTCCCAGATGCCGCTGCGGTCAGCCAGGACCCCGAATCGGACCAGCCATTGGCAAGCGACTTTGAGGCGATGAAGGAGCTTGTGCTTTTGCCACTGGTAGAAGAGCCGCCTGTCTTGGAAGACGTCGTGCACACATGGACTGTGGAAAACTGGAGGTCGCTCCGAAAGAAAGAGCATGGTCCCATTTTCCAAGCCGGTGGCTACCCATGGTATGAACAGCCGACGACTTTTTCTGTCTAATGTGACTTCCTGACTGACGTTGGCCATCTTCCAGGCGTATCCTCCTCTTCCCCTATGGCAACAACGTCGAGCAATGTTCGGTCTACCTAGAACACGGCTTCGACCCAAGCGAAATCCCGGACGACTGGGCGTGCTGCGTTCAGTTCTCACTTGTTATCTGGAACCCGAACGACCCGACCATCTACGCACACCACACGGCTCACCACCGATTCACAAAGGAGGAGGGCGACTGGGGCTTCACACGCTTTGTCGAACTACGAAAAATGCTGCACAAGTGGGAAGACCGCCAGCGGCCGATGATTGAGAACGATTCTGCCAACATCACAGCGTATCTACGGATCGTCGACGACGAGACAGGCGCGTTGTGGCACAATCTTGTCAACTACGACTCGAAGAAAGAGACGGGCTATGTCGGCCTCAAGAACCAAGGCGCGACATGCTACCTCAACTCTCTCTTGCAGTCTCTCTATTGCACAAATGCCTTCCGAAAAGTAAGCTTCACACGCATTCAAGTTCTTCGTTCGTGTAGCTGACATAGCTAGGCAATCTACGAAATCCCCACCGAGTCTGAGGAGAACCTCAGCAACAGCGCATACACCCTCCAGCGACTCTTCTACCAGCTCCAAACCTCCACTACCGATGTCAGCACCAACGAGCTAACAAAGTCTTTTGGCTGGGAGTCAAGACACATCTACGTCCAGCAAGACGTGCAAGAGCTGTGCCGCAAGCTCATGGAGCGCATGGAGGAAAAGATGAAAGGAACTGCCTCCGAAAACGTACTGTCCAGGATCTTTAGTGGCAAGGTCAAGACGTACATCTCGTGCATCAATGTCGAGTACGAGTCGAGCCGCATCGAGGACTTCTGGGACATCCAGCTGAACGTCACTGGCAACAAAGATCTGCAGGCCAGCTTCGAGGACTACATCAGCGTCGAGCGCATGGACGGCGACAACAAATACTTTGCAGGTGACAAACACCAGCTGCAAGATGCGAACAAGGGTGTCATTTTTATGAGCTTCCCCGATGTCCTCCATCTGCAGCTCAAGCGTTTTCTGTACGACTACTACAAGGACGCCCCGACCAAGATCAACGACCGCCACGAATTCCCCGAAATCATCGATCTCGCGCCATACCTTTCCGAAGATGCCGACCGGTCCGAGCCCTGGACGTACCAGCTGCACGGTGTGCTTGTCCACAGTGGCGATCTTGACGCCGGCCACTACTACGCATTCCTCAAGCCAAACCCAGACGGCTGGTTTTACCGGTACGACGATGAGAAGGTGACCAAAGCCACGAAGCGCGAGGTTTTGGAAGAGAACTACGGCGGCGCCTACCCTCCTCACCAAGCCCCCTATATTCGCCCGGGCTCTAAGAAGACACCAATCATGCGCCCCAACAGCGCTTACATGCTGGTTTACATCCGCCAGTCTCGGGTGAACACGATCCTGACGCCGGTCGCGGAATCCGACATTCCGTCGCACATCCATGCTAGGTTTGTGGATGAAGCCGCTGCCAAGGAAGCGAAACGGAGGGAGCGCGATGAGCAGCACCTCTACATTGGCATCAAAGTGGTCACAAACGCCACGTTCCAGCACCATGCTGGGTTCGATCTGGCCAACTTTGATGCGTCCCCCGATTCCGACCCTGCTGCTCCTCGGGTGTACAGGATATTGCGTACGTCAAAGGTCCAGGACGCAATCAACACCATCGCCGAGGACTTGTCAGAGGACCCGAAAAAAGTCCGTCTCTGGCTGATGGTCAATCGGCAAAATAAGACAGTCCGACCCGACCAGCCAATCATGGACACTCACCTCACCGTTGAGGAGATGTACGCGCGCGTCTCTTCGCACCGGGACAACATGATACGCGTGTGGGCAGAGGTTGCCGAGGAGGTTGGTCCGGACGGCGAGGCTGTCTGGCCTTCCTTCCAGAGCCAGCCAAACGGCCAGATCGCGAGGAACGATCTTATCGTCATCTTCCTCAAGTATTTCGACGTTGAAAACCAATGCATCCATGGTGTCACCCATGTGTATCTCAATAAGGAGAAGAGGGTGGAAGAATTGCTTCCAATCATTATGAAGAAGATGGGCTGGGGTGATAAGCTTCCCGATGGCGATAAGTTGATTCTATGGGAGGTGAGTACCCTTTTCAGTGCATTTTGCATATGATCTTGCAAGTGTAATGTGGCTAACCTGTGCTTTCCAGGAAATCAAACCTAACATGATTGACATTCTTAAGCTGAAGCAATCACTGAAAGCCGCAGAGCTACAGGATGGAGATGTGATATGTTTCCAGCGATTCTCAGACCGGAAGCAGTCTGAACGGTCGTCGTTCCTGGACAGAAAATCGACCAGCGACAAGTCGTCCGACAAGTCAGCAACTAAGAAGTTTGACTATTATACCGACGCCAAGAGCTACTACGAGTTCCTGCTCAACAAGAGAGACGTTCATTTCATGCCGCACCCAACGCGGTGCAATGTGGACGAGCACCCTCCCTTTGACCTGACGCTTAACGTGCGCATCACGTATGACCAGCTTTGCGAGCGCGTGGGCAACCAGTTGCAAGTCGAACCGACGCATCTGCGTTTCTACACGGTCAATGGCAATGCGTCGGCCAGCCCTCGGACGGTGGTGAAGCGCAGCGTGGCACAAAACCTTAGCACAATTCTGAGTCCGCAGTCCTATGCGACTATGAGCACATCGCAGAGGACGGATGCGTTGTACTTTGAGGTGTTGGAAATGAGTCTGGCCGAGCTTGAGACGAAGAAAGGCATTCGCGTGGTTCTCCTGAGCGATGGCATCACCAAGGATGTGAGTTTTGCACACCTTTGCTCCTCCGACTTTTGAGAATACTGACCCGTGGAACCGCAGGAGACGTTTGATATTTTCGTCAGCAAAAACAGCAATACGGAGGACCTGATTGAGGCGCTTGTCCGCAAGGCGAAGATTCCCGACGAGGCAGAGGGCGGCAAGCTGCGAATCTACGAGACGAGCGGGCTGAAGTACTCGCGAATTTTGCAGCGTGACTATCCAGTTCTCAGTCTCAACGACTACTCGCAACTGATTGCGGAACGGATTCCCCAAGAGGAGCTAGAAGTCGAAGATCCGCAAATGATCCAAGTCTTCCATTTCCACAACGAGCCGACCAAGGTGCACGGCATCCCATTCCGTTTCCTGCTCAAAGAGGTGCGTTTTTCGAAAGGCGCTGCAAGGCGATTGATGCGTTGCATATCGTGGAGCTGACAACGATGGATACAGGGCGAGCTGTTTTCGGAGACGAAGAAGCGGCTGGAGACACGGACGGGCTACAAGGGCAAGAGTTTTGAGAAGATCAAGTTCGCCCTTGTGAGGCGGATGCCTTACTCGAAGCCACAGTACCTGAACGATGGTGAGTTTTCCTCTTTTTTTTTGTACATTGTATGGCTTGCTAATCGCTGGTTTTCGTTTGCAGACGACGTTCTGTGGGACATGACAAGCGCAGATGACGACTTCTTGGGGCTGGACCATGTGGATAGGACAAGAGGCCTGCGCAACGGCATTGAGGATTTGTTTCTTCACTAGATGGTGCTGAGGAAAGCGGTTTGGAAGAGTCATACAGGGGAGGGTGTTGTTGGGTTTTTGTGTTTTGACTTTTTTTATAAAAAGGGGCAGTCTGTTCTGTAAGTATCATACCAGTATAAGACCTATCATTTCTGTTCTTGAAAGTCCTCCTCGAGTCGATTGTGGTGAGTGAGTTCTGATTGTGTTAGTCACTTGAGGCGGTGACGTATGGCAGAATGATTTTGGCGATATGCTTTTTTTCTTCGACAAGCCTTTGATCTGAGCGACCTAACGGCGACAACATACGACCCGGCACGCAGGTGTTTTTCTCATTGTTTCGCTCTCCCGTTGCTTCTATTCTTCTCCTACCAGCGTATTTTGCCCGGACCACAATGAACATTCCCGGCTCGGGTGGCGCCGGCGCCGGCGGCGTCGACCCCAACGATCCGAATGTGAAGCGGGTATGTTCCGCGGGACGAAAGGAAGTCCAAAGACGTCTAGATTCTTTGTTCTAACCAGGGCAGATGCAAAACTTGATGGAGTCCTGCTACGCCAAGACGGTCATGTCGGGTGTGGCCGGTTTCGGCCTGGGTGGTATTTTTGGCCTCTTTATGGCATCGGTAAGTCTCCCGAGGTCTGGGAACGAACGAGGCGTTTCGGCACAAAGCTGACTCCTGTCTCTCTGTCTCTCTAGATGGCCTACGACACACCTTACCACACACCAGCAGCGATGACACCAGCAGCAGGGACGGCGGTGCCGGCAGGAGCGGCAACAGGAGCGACGGCAGGCACAGCAGGCGTAGCAGCCGGTACAGCGACCAAGACGGCCGCGGTCGGAGCAGGCTCTGCGGCGCCGACGACGGTAACGGCAGCGGTGGCGAACGCACCCACCGCCTCGACGGTGGCGTCGACGACAGCCACGACCGCCGCGAAAACCGCGACAACCACGCCAGCGGCACAAGCACAAGCACAAGCACAAGCACAAGCACCAGCACCAGTACCAGCACAGGCGGCCAAAGCACCGGCGACGCTGGCGACGACGGCGACGACGCCACCAGCACCGGCAGCTACCCTAAAGCCCGTGCTCAGCACCGGCGTCTCCACGGCGTCGGTGCCGCTGCGGCAGCAGCTGGCGCACGGCTTCCGGGACATGGGATCGCGCAGTTACTCGACGGCCAAGAACTTTGGGGCGGTGGGTGCGCTCTTTGCGGGCATCGAGTGCGGCATTGAGGGCCTGCGGGCGAAGAACGACATGGGCAACGGCGTGGCGGCGGGGTGCCTAACGGGGGCGATCCTGGCGCGCAACGGCGGGCCGCAGGCGGCGGCGATTGGTTGCGCGGGGTTTGCGGCGTTCTCAGCAGCGATCGACGCGTACCTGAGGATGCCACCGAACGACGACTGATTTTATTGGGCTGGCACAAGTCTCTCGATGCTCTGGGAAAGTTCTTGCATATAGACGAGGCGTTTTGGGGGGGACAACTCTCTTCTCTAGGGACAAGTATATCGTGAGGTATGGAAGGGGGGACACTGAATATACAGGATACAGGATTTAAAGATGTACACTTGGATATGACTTGGCCAGCCTGTGTCGATTGGCATCGTGATGCTGGCCGTGACCGGCGGAAGAGAACGGCCGAGCAAGAATCGGTTGGCGGGAGTATGGTTGATGCTCATCTGCCAGTGTCACTTCACTGGATCCAACTATGTATAGGTACTTAGGTATTTGACATCTACCATGGACAGCCGTTAGTATGCACTCCGTACTCCGTACAGCGTGTCGGAGTACGAAGTGTACATAATGCGTTGACACGGTCGTCTTTACGGCGCAAGAGTATGTCTACTCCGTACGCAGTTCTCCACTTGAAACGGGCCAGCTTGGGTCAGTACTCCGTAGCTGGTTGACGTCTCAGTGCAAATGTCTCCACATAGTCCGTTTCTCACCTGTCGCCATCCAGATTGACAGAAAGGAAAGGAGGGGTTGGAGGTGAAGAGGGTGTGGTGGTTCAAAGTCAGGGGACCTTTAAAAGCGTTCTCCACTCTCAGCCTTGTGTGATTCCTGGCGGTTAGGCTTCTTACGGGTACGGGAAAAGGTTGTCTCAGTGATAGGCGGTAGTTCTAATCTGGTTGCCTGTTGCTCATTGTCTTCTTGCCTTCTTGTCACAAATTGAGCGGATTGTTCCTTCCTTTTTCTCTCGGGATTTCGCGTTTCCAAAGGCCGAGAGCACGGAACCTTCCTGTGATAGGGATAGTCTTTGCAACGGGTCCCTGAGATTTTCAGTCCTGCCCCTAAACTCCCTATAACTCCGAACCATTTCCGGTCAACATCGAGATCTGGTTGCAAGTCCCCACCGCCATTCTCGTTTTTTTTGCTTCATTTTTCGTCCTCTCGGTTCGTCGTGCAAGTCCGCTCAGCTTTGCCAAGACGCGTCGTCGAATCTTGCCGCCGCCACAGCCGAACGTTGTTGCATGCGTCCATAACGAGGATATTCATTTAATTAATCTTCACGACGAACGGTCTTAATGTCATCTCCAAGCACAAGGCAAAAAAGCTTGTGTAGCCGTCTCAGTATTCTTTACTCTTTCTTTACTCTTTCTTCTTTCTCACATGTACAACACAAGCCTAGTGCAAAGCCTTATTCCATGCCCTTCTTTATTTCTTAGCTTCGGGATCCTCGGAAGGTGGTTCTGACCCGGCAGCAACGGTAGTGGTTCACGCGCTACCACCCACACGCACGCCTCATGCCCCACTCTCCACTAACACGCTATGATGCAGCGATGCGATCAGCAAAATAGCTGCCGGCGTCCGAGCGAGTCCGGCCTCGGGCAGGACAGTATGGTCTGACGTCGCCGTTGAAACAAAAAAAGATACGGAGTAAGCCGTGCTTAATATTACTCCGTGCGAAGTACTCCAGGCCTCTCTGCCTCCCCCCCATTACAAATCGGCGTCATTTGTTTGCGCCTTGCAGCCTTCCTCTCTTGCTCTTTTTTACACCTCCGCTCCTTCCGTATCCGACCGTCGTATGCTTCGGAGTTGCACTTGCCTCTTAAAAGTGGCTGGTCCTGCATCTACACTTTTTTTTGTCTTCTCTTTCCTTCTCCCCCTTTCTCTCTCCTTTTGCTTCACCTTCACGCTCTAGAACATCACTACCCACCCCATAGCCGCCCCCGCCTACTTTCTTCTCTCTCCTCCCCCTGCCCCCTTCACCAGTCTCGTTTGCATAGCTGGAAGCTCCGAGGACCTTTCGCAAGAGTCAACCACGGCTTAGAGAGCTTCCCTTTTTTCCCACCTGCAGCACAACAAAATGCGAGCAGCGTCGAGGTCGCAGCTGACGTCGCTCCTCCTTGTGGGAGCCCTCGTCGTGGCGCTTGCGCCGGCGGCTGTGCTGGCACATGGCGACGACGAGGCCATGGACATGGGTGGCGGCATGCACATGACTGGGGCAGCACAAAACGGCACGAGCACAGCCGGTGACAACGCGACCGCCGAGGTCAAGATTTACCCTCCAACGTACTTTGCCCACCCCGAGCACCGCGGCCTGATGTACGCGCACATCCTGCTCATGACCGTCGGCTGGGTCTTTGTGCTTCCAGTTGGTATGTCAATGATGAGTAGAAAGCACGAGAGTGAGAGAAAGAGACTGACCACTCAGCCGTGATGCTTTCACTTGCGCGCTCGCGGTACACGTTGCTGGCGCAGCTAGTCTTTCTAGCTACAAACGGTGTTGGCGTGCTGTTCTCGACCATTTACAATGCCAGCACGCCCGACCTATACCCAAACAATGCCCACCACAAGGTCGGCTGGATTGCCACCTGGGTGGTGTCGGCCCAGGTCCTCATTGGCGTGCTAACGCAGGTGGCCGGCATGTTCAGCAAGCGGAAAGGCGGCATTGGCGGCAGCAGCAGCGAGACTCGCGCCTTCATTCCCGTGTCGACGCGCGCCTTAGCCGAGCAGGATCAACAACACCAGCGGCAGCAAGAGCAGCAGAATCAGCGCCGCCACCCTCACCACCCTCACCACCCAGCAGCGGACTACCGCCTGTCCAACGACAGTGGCCAGGGCACTGAGTGCAACACCGAGTCTTTGCGCAGCCACTCCGGGTCAACCCTGGGCGACAGCGCGTCCGAGGACCGTCCCAAGGAGAGCTACGACGACCTGCGCCACCACTACAACGGCTACGACGATGACGACGATGAGGATCCAGAAGTCGCAGCCGCAGCCGACCACAGCCGCCACCAGCAGCAGCAGCGCCCAGCCGGCCGTGTGATGCTCTTGGCTGCCAAGGTGGCCAGCAAGTTGTCCGCTCGTGCTTGGCGCATTTTCACGTTTGCCTACAATTTTGTCGACCGCACCATTCTGATCTTGGGCTTCATCGCGTTTACGCTTGGCATTATCGCCTACGGCCGCTTTTTTGTAAGTGAAAACCAATGAGGTCATCCGTCGCCTTAGTCACTCGGAGCCACTAACACGACTCTTAGGAGGGGCATGGCGTGTTTAGCGGCCTGGCGCATTGGATCAAAGGCGGCATTTTCTTCTGGCTTGGCATTTTCACCCTCGGCCGGTGGGCGGGCTGCTTTGGCGAATGGGGCTGGGTAAGTGACTTCTTGTCAACAAAAAGGCTTGGGGGCCAAGTCGAGACTGACACTGTACAACAGGCCTGGAACGTGCGTCCCAAGACGGCCTCGCAAGCGTGGCGGCCGTCTGCCGAATTTGTGGAGAGCTTCCTCATCTTCTTTTATGGCGCCACCAACATCTTCCTCGAGCACCTCGGCAATGCGGGCAAAGCTTACAGTGCGCAAGACCTGGAGCATGTTTCCATCACCGTGCTCTTCATTGGCGGCGGGCTGTGCGGCATGCTGATTGAGTCGACGCGGGTGCGCGACCTGCTCAACACGACGGTGACGGAGGCGGTGCACGAATACCCGGAGCACAACTATCACGACGAGGAGCGCGAGGCGCTGCGGGCGCCACAGCAGTACGAGTTTTCCATCAACCCGATCCCGGCACTGGTGATTCTGCTACTGGGCATCATGATGAGCTCGCACACGCAGCAGACGATGATCTCCAGCATGGTGCACAAGCAGTGGGGCAACCTGCTGACAGGCGCGTCGTTTGCACGCGGCTTTTCGTATGTGCTGACCTACCTGCGGCCGCCCAAGTCGATCCTGCCGTCGCGGCCTCCGACGGAGCTGCTGGCGTCGTTTGGGCTGATTGCGGGCGGCATCATCTTCATGGCCAGCAGCAGCGATACCATCGACGGCATGATCCACTACAAGCTGGACGCCATGTTCATGTACACTGTGACCATGGGCCTGGTGGGCCTGCTGATGTCGTGGGTCATCCTTGTCATCGCCATCAAGGGCTGGGCCGTCCGCAAGGAGGCAGGCCGGCCGGTTGGGGCGTACCGCGTGTCGTAAGGCGCGGCTACCTCTTGAAGACGACCGAGTTGGATACGATGATACCCATAGAACGTTTCTTTCACGGTACGCACGACAAGAGGAGCTGCGTATTGATTCCCTTGCACGAAGAGAATTCGCACTTTCGTTTTTGCCTTTGGGAGGAGAGTCCAATACCATCTGTTTATGATCTTTTCCCGTCTTTCCTTATATATCCCCAATTGCGCGGCAATTGTCTTTTTCTTCTTCACCAGGGCGACTCAAAGACACTCATGGCTGATTGTTTGTTTGGATTTCCCGTTCTGTTTTGAATAATAATAATATTCTGCATTTCTCCCTGCCTAGCTTTCAACCAAACAGCCAGTTTTGAGGGGCTAATTCGACTCGAATACTCCGTACACGCAAATGTATGCTGTACCACTCAAGGCGTTCGCACCTCACTCCCTGAGTCTACTCCCCGACCTCTCAATGGCCAAGGGTGTGACGCCGTCCAGGTGCGTGCCGGCCAGCCATGTAAGGCCGCAGACCATCAACTCCACCGTAGCGGCGGCGCGGTGAAGACGGCGGTCCTGGTCGAGAACTTCCTTCCAGCACCACCAGCAGACCTGTCGGACGTCCCGACTGCACGGCCGTACCGCAGCGACATCCACATCGGCTCCGGAGCTTGCGCCGGCGATATTGAAACGACTGCAGTGTTTTGATGTTGAACATGTTGGTCTGCCCTTACTTTGCCCCGACAATGCGCTGCTGGTCCGCCGCCGAGAACATGTCCGCGCCCTGCCGCAGAGCCGCAATCAGCATCTGCAGGGAGTCGCTGCCAGCGGCAATGCGAGTGCCGGCAGCAGAGCTGGTGGTGGTGGTGGTGGTGGTGGCACCTGCCTCCCGCCCAAAGTCGGCCGCCTGCCGCAGCTGGTCCAAGTCCTCGGCGAGCTCGGCGGTGGCGCGCTGGAGGTAAAAGGCCTCAAAGGTGTTGTTTTGTGAGGCCATGGTTTGTGCTGTGGTGGGAGACTGGGAGTTGGAGATGGCGGTCGAGGTCGAGCTGAGGCACCCGAAAATTTGAAAAGGTTTTATTACATAATCTGGTATCACATGACGAGACGTCGAGATTCGAGAACTGCCCCTTTCCCCAAATCACCCCGAGCTACTCATCGTAGACAACCTTATGCCGTGCCGGCATGCTGGGCGCAGACGAAGGTCCGGCGTCGTCGAGCGACTGATAGTGGTACGACTTGGCCGGTCCTCCTGCAGCGGCAGCTCCTCCTGCACTGCCAGCTGCTGCACCGGCACCTGCACTGCCTCCTCCCCGACCACCGCGGCCTGAAGGACCTCCTGCTGCCCCTCCTGCTCGATAGCCGCCACGTCCACCACGGAAGTTGCTTGTGCCGCCGCCGACGCCGCCGAAGCCGCCGACGCCGCCGAAGCCGCCGACGCCGCCGACGCCGCCCCGACCGCTCTGGTAGCCGTAGTGGTTTTGGTAATGTTGATGGTAGCCCCGCCCGCCCTGCGGACCGCGCGGCGGTGCAAAGGCGGCGGCCGGCTGTGCGGGGACACCGGCGCCGGTGAAGCCTCCTGGTCCGGGCCTGCGTCGCTGCGGACGCGTTTGCAAGTAGTTGCTGCTGGCGGGCTGGTGCTGGTGCTGGTGGCCGCTGGCGCTGGCGCTGGCGCTACCGTTGTAGGCATGCTTCCGCTTGTACGGCAGTCGCACGCTGTTTCCCTGGTCATCTGCGTCTGCGCCTGTCTGCGACTCGACGCGCAGCACGGCCTTCTCGCCGACGGTGGCCTCAAAGGTAAAGACCCGGTCGGCCGGCAGCGGCTGCCAGACACGGATGCGCGCGGCATCATGGGGCCGGCCTTGGCGGGACACGGCCAGCACGACGAGCGGCACGGGCTCGGCCGTGTGGTAGGGCACACCCGCGTGTGACGGCGCAGGCTGCACGCGCACGGCCCAGACGCTGTGGTCCGGCAGGTGGCCGACGGCCTCGACGCGCCACACCATCTTGGCGCCGAGGCCGCCCACCTTGGCCAGCACCGACGGCGGGCACGCGCGCGGGCTGATCATGATGCTGTTGCCGTGGTACTTGACGTCGCGGCGTGCCGAGGAGGACGAGTTGGTGGTGGTGGTGGTGGTGGTGGAAGATGTTGGATGCGCCGGCAGCTGCACCAGGCCGAGTAGGCGCTTGGTGTCGGCCGGCCGGATCAGGTAGCCGGTAAAGAAGACGGTCTTGTTGATCGTCAGACGGTTCAGCGGGGCTTTTTTGGGCGGCGCGCCTCCGCTGCCGGCGGTTCTCTTGGCGGCTTCCGCCGCGTCCACGGCCGCATTGTGGCAGTTGACCATGTGCTGGACCTCGGCGACCTCGACGACGGGGTCCAGCATTGTGGCCGCCTCGGTCACGGCCACTACTTCGCCGTCGAGTGGCGGATGCTGGCGCCGGCGCTGCACCTGCTCGTCCAAGAAGGCGCGGAACGCCTGAACGTGGCGCGGCCGGTCCTCGTAGATGCGCATCTCGGCGGCGGTCGGGTAGGTGGCCAGCAGGGCCTGCAGAAAGGCCTGCTTGAAATCCATGGTGGAGGCGAAGCGTTCGTTGTTGGGGCCGGCAGCAGGCTTGAGCACGATCATGTCAAAGACGAGGCCTTTGCTGCGGACCATGCGCTGGATGAGGTCGCCAAACGCGCGCTCGGAGCGGCCGGTGAGGAGCACGCAGAGCGTTGATTTTGGCTGTGTGTCTGCTTCTGGCCGTGTGTCTTCTGGCCGTGTGTCTTCTGGCCGTGTGTCTTCTGGCCGTGTGTCTTCTGGCCGTGTGTCTTCTCGCCCTGCGTCTCGCCCTGCGTCTCGCCCTGCGTCTCGCCCTGCGTCTGCTTCTGACCCTTCCGACGACAGGCGCACCAGCTCTACCACCTGCTCATTCCACCACCCCTCCCAGGCACGAGGCTCCTCCTGCGCAAGGCCGGCGCCCGTGGCCGCCAGGATGCGCGCGTCGTGCCACCAGCCGCCAGAGGAAAAGATATCGGGACTGGCGAGGGCGCCGAGCGTCGAGGCGTTCCACAGCCGGATGTTGGGCAGGGGGGTTTTGAACACTGGGGGTTAGAAGACAAGAAGAAGGAGGAGAAGAACGAGAAGGAGAAGAATGAGAAGGAGAAGAATGAGAAGGAGAAGAATGAGAAGGAGAAGAATGAGAAGAGAGGGAGAAGAAGGAAAATAAATACATGTATTGTCAAAGTCGTAGACGTGGATGGCCCGGACGGCATGGACGGGTGGCAGCTTGCGATTCAGCAGCGACCAGCGGCTCAGGGCAGTGGGCGAGTGCAAGCCGCCGCTGCCGCCACTGCCGCCGCTCTGCTGACTACTGCTGCTGCTGTTGTCGGACAAGGCGCAGCGCTGCTCCTGGTGTGTTGCTAGAGGACCGGATGCGTAGGCGGCCGAGGCCGACAGGGCGGCCATGGGGGAGACGTGTGGAGGAGAAGCGCGCAGGACGCGGTGGACGACGGCGGGAGAGGACGAGGACAAGGACGCGGATGCGGAGGAGGAGGCAATGCGGATCGTGGAACGGATGTTCATCGACGGATCCTTGTTTGCACAATTGGCGTTTTTGGCTGGTCGCGAGCTAGCTCTCGGCTGGTGTATTCGTGTATTTAGGGCTGAACTGGGGCTGCCAAGCTTACTGGTTAGCGCGTTTTACAGCATCTCTCCAAGTTCACTCCAAGACTGATTTGATTTCTACAGAATCGCTTATATACCAGGTAGTCAAGGTGAAATAGAAGAGAATAGATCGAGCAGGATTGGGAATCTTGTCAACACCCGAACGCCAGATGAGATCTATGCCAAATAAAATTGAGTGGTGATGGGTGTCGGAAAGCGGCGGCTTTGCATGCTCAGTCGATGGCCCAGCGCCGCGTCCACACAATGGGATCGCCCCCGGCATCCGTCAGCGTGTCGCTGTCGCTGTCGCCCGCGTCCGACCGCGTCGCCGTTGAGCGTCGCTCGGGACTGGCCGCATGCAGACGCTGCGTGCATTCTCCGTCGTCGTCGTCATAGTCTTCGCCATCCGTGTACACCTCGGTGTCCGCCTCCGTGTAGCGGTTGAGCTGGTCGAGCAGGTCGACACTGAGCCGGTCG
The DNA here is from genome assembly GCA_019925545.1 of Ophiostoma angusticollis. Lineage (NCBI taxonomy): Eukaryota > Fungi > Ascomycota > Sordariomycetes > Ophiostomatales > Ophiostomataceae > Ophiostoma > Ophiostoma angusticollis. The sequence continues at coordinate 252,352 of JADHKL010000010.1, forward strand.
ACACTGAGCCGGTCGACGCTGAGCCGGTCGACGCTGCGCCGCGCCGGCAGCTGCTCCGTGCTGTTGCCCAGCGGGTCGTCAACGTCCGAGTAGTCCCACTGCACCGAAATGTTCTCGCCCGTGTCCGTGTTCTTGCCCGTGGCAAAGCCGCGCCACTCGCCCGACAGGATGCGCGCCGCCACGCGCAGCATCAGCGTCAGCAGGTAGCTCGGCGGCGCCAGCAGGATCTCGAGCACCCGGTAGATGATGGAGCCGGGGATGCGGCGCATGGCTTCAAGACGCGTCGTCGCCCGCCCAGACCCGCGCAGGTTGCGAAGGTGGCTCGGCGCAATGATGTTGACGGCAGGCGGTAGAGCCGGGTGGTCCGACACCGACATGCTGGACGTGGTCGCGCGGTGGCGGATGCGCGGCTGCTGCTGCTGGTCGATGACGGACGAGATACCTGCCCCGTTGTTGAAGATCCGCCGTGCATCTTCGTAGAGCGCCGCGAGGCTTGCCGGGACGCCGCCGCCAAGGCCGTCGGGGCCGGCTTGGCCGGGAAACGAAGACACCGAGCCGGACGTGGACGACGGCGGTGATGAGCTCGCAACCTTTGGGCCTGCGCCCGAGAGCCACGATCGCAGGCTGTTGAAGGGGCTGTTGGAGTCGGCCGTGGTCGACTGGTCGGTTTCCTCCAGCCACCTTCGGTCCAGCGAGGGCCACGCATACCGCGTGCCTGACGCGTCGCTGTTGAGCGACATGGCCCGGTCTCGCGCATCGCCGCCGCGGTCGTTGCCGGCGTGTCCCAAAGGCAACGCGCCGGGTCCGGTGTTGCGCCAAGGGCTGCCCATCTTGTTGACCTCGATTTCCGACGCCTTGAGGTCTTGGATGCGCTGCTCATGTTCCGCCACCAGCGTCGGCACGATCCTTTGGCCAAACTCGTCCACGTCCTCGGCGCCGGCCTTCTTTTGGTTCTCCAGCATGGCCAGCCATTCCTTTCTTGTGAATTCCACCTGGGGTGTGGGTGTTGGTGTGGGTGTGGAGGGTGGTTGTGGAGGTACGGTTGATGTGGGAGAGGATTGTTGTTTCCGTGGCTGCTGCTGCTTCTCCTTCTCCTTCTCCTGCTGCTTCTCCTTCTCCTGCCGCTTCTCCTGCGGCTGGCCGTTCAACCCCGGCAGGTCCGTCTCCGGACGCTTGACCGGCGTCCATGGCTTCTTCTTTGCCGGAGTCGCCGGCTGCTCGGGCAGTGCCACGGTGAAGTCGCGCTTAAACGGACACGGCGTCTTCTCAAACTGGAGAATGTGGTCCAGGACCTCACGCAGCCGTTGTGCGCGCGCATCGTTCTCGCCGCCGTCGCCCACCGGCACTTCGATCCGCCAGTACTGCGGCCGGCGGATCTGCAGAATGAACTTGCTCGACGCCTCGTCGATGCACCAGCACTGGCTCTTGGGCAAGATCGGCTGCAGGGCGCTGCCGCAGCTGAGAAAGGCCACGGAGCCGGGGGCCCGGTAGATACTGAGTGCGCCGACAGCAATTGTGCGGTCAAACTGCGAGCTCCACGGCAGCGTGCCGGGCTCGATCTCTTCATCGGCCCCGGTCCCTGTCAGGCTGCGCCGGCTGCGTCCACGGCTCGCCGTGCTGCCAATGGCATCGAGAGCCGAGCTGCGTCCACCGGCCGTGAAGGAGATGATCTTGGCGGCCGGGTGGCTGTAGAGCGTCTCGACGGCCTCGCCGTTGGCCGCGCTCGGCGGATGGTGTGCCGTGGAGGAGTTGGCGGCGGACAGGGAAGACTCGACGGAGAGATCGGACTTGGGGGACGTGCCGTAGTCGGCAGTGGCAGCTGCGGCGGCCGCCTTCACGTCAACCTCGATGACACTGTGGTGCCGACTCCTGGTGCCGATGTTGAGGGGCGCCGTCGACGCGCGCCGGAGCGAGGCCGGAGCAGCCGCGTCGCGACCAGCTGCTCTGCCCGAGCTCATGTTGATTTTGTCGGATGATTTGTCGGATGGTAATAAGGCGTAGTAAGGGCAGGGATGTGAGGACAGCGCGGCATCAAGGAAGCCTCAAAACGCGGGTCTGGATCATGCTTCCTTGTTGTTCAAGGGCTAGTTCGAGTTAGATTGGGGAAAGAGGAGCCGCCGTTGAGTGGCGCGAGCCAATTCGTGAAGGCGGTGAGCACAAGGAGAAAGGGCGAATGGCAGAAAACGTAGCGACGAACCACTGCGTCATAGCTTCGTTCATCTACTGTCAAGACTCAACACGTTGCCGACCGTACATCCCATCGCCAGCACGAACTTTCACTCCCCGTCACGATGCAAGTTCCAACCAAAGAGGAGCTGTTTGACTTTTCCCGCTTCGACCTCAATGCCATCCTGCGCGGGGCACAGCTGACATTTGTCGGAGGTGAGCTCCTCCTCTCTCTCTCTCCTCTCCTCTCTCCTCTCTCCTCTCCTCCTCTCTCCTCTCCCCTCTCCCCTCTCCCTATCCTAACTCTCCAGCCCAGCGTGCCCTCCAGAACCCCGGCCTCTGGACCACTCAGCACTACCGCCAGGCTGCTTATGCAGTGGCCGCTGGCATCGCCATCCGGCTGCTGGTCGAGATTCCCGTACGTCTTCGTTCTCTGCTCCTCCTCGCCTGTCTCTAACGCAGAACGCGCCAGATCATCGCCGTCAGAGTCTCGCTCTATCTCCTCTCCTTTTTCATCCGCCTCGACGCCGTCACCTGGGACGATGCCATTATCGACGGCCTGCGCTTCCTCCAGGAGTATGTCCTGCAGGTGCCGCTCTTCCTCATGACCCTCATGCGCCACATGACCCCTGCCATGGACGATCTCTTTATGCAGTCGCTCCAGTGGGTCGACTACACCTATGCCCGGAAGCACGCCGGCGAGCCGCCATCAAGCGGCGTCGATGCTGCTGGCAGAGAGCCGACCGACCCCCGCAACCGCTACTACGAGAACCTCCGCCTCTACGCCCAGGTCGTGCGAAACATCTCCTCCTCCTCCTCCTCCTCCTCCTCCTCAAAACGGCAAAGCCTCTCCCGCTTCCTCTGGCGCTTCGGCCGTCGCGCTGCCCTCTCACTCGCCGTCGTCGCCCTGTCCTACGTTCCCCTGCTCGGCCGCTTCGTCCTGCCGGCCACCAGCTTCTACACCTTCCACCGCACCGTCGGCCTGGGCCCGGCGCTGCTCATCTTTGGCGGCAGCCTGCTGTTTCTGCCGCGCCGCTACTACCTCGTCGTCTTTTTGCAGACCTACTACGGCCAGCGCAGCCTCGTGCGTGAGCTGCTGGGCCCCTACTTTGCGCGCGTGCGCTTCTCTGCCGCCCAGAAGCGCCGCTGGTTCGCCAGCCGCGAGGGTTTGCTGTTCGGCTTTGGCGCCGGCTTCTACTTGCTGCTGCGCATTCCGCTCGTCGGCGTGCTCGTCTACGGCATTGCCGAGGCCTCGACGGCATATCTCGTGACCAAGATCACCGATCCGCCGCCGGGCCAGGAGCTCGTGCTCTTGTCGCAGGCTTCAGCCAGACGCTTGTCGTCGTCGTCGGAATTCCCGGCGGCCGTCGTGGTCCGTTATGCCGAGAGCCAGCAGACGTGGCACAACAAGAAGGAATTCCTCGCCCTGGCGCTCGACAACCTGGACGCACTGCAGCATGCCAACCAAAAGCGGCAGTCGCCCGTGGCAGCGCCGCCAAGCGCGCTGAGCACTGGCGGAGCCGCTGCCAAGCCAAGTGCCCCACAGCGCCGCTACGGCCATACCAACGACGACCTGCCTCCTCCCTACTCGGAATAAGGTGCCTGGTGCTGGCTTCATGCTGGCAGTTTTGTCTTTTGGCTTGGATTGGATCATGGTAGTGGTACCTAGGTAGTACCTACCTGGTAGGAACGAATAAGAATGTAGCACAACCAAACAAAACGTCTGCAAAAGTGATGAAATTCTAGCAAAGCGATCTCCAAACAGGCAAAAACAACTCAGGCAAACAACTCAAATAGCATGCCCTTTTCTAGATTAAATCAGACACCCCCAAGGGCCCAAACAATCTAGTTGCCCAGCTTGGCCACAGTATGCTTCCACAGCGACGCGTTATACGGCCACTCCCACTTGTTGAGGAACTCCGGGTCGATGCCGTTCTCAAAGGCCTCGTTGCGCGCACTGATCTGGGCATTCAGCAGGATCTGCCGCGCCGAGGCCCCGCGGTTGTGCAGGTGCGGCATGCGGTCGATCGCGTCAATCGCCAGGCTGAAGCGGTCCGTCTGGTTGCGGATGGCCAGCTCCAGCGGCGTGTCAATGTTGCCCTTCTCCTTGTAGCCGCGCACGTGCATGTTCCGGTTGCCCGGGCGCTTGTACGTCAGGCGGTGCACCAGCCACGGGTACGAGTGGAAGTTGAAGATGACCGGCTTGTTATCTGTAAACAGCGCCACGTACTCCCGGTCCGTCAGCCCGTGCGGGTGGTCGGCGTGGCTGATCAGCTTGAAGAGATCGACAACGTTGACGAAGCGGATCTTGATCTCGGGAAAGTGCTGCCGCAGCAGGTCCACGGCCGCCAGCGCTTCGTGCGTGCTAATGTCGCCGCACGACGCCATCACCACGTCCGGCTCGTCGTTGGCGTCGGTGCTGAACTGTGGCCAGATGCCAATGCCCTTGGTGCAGTGCTCGATGGCCTGCTCCATCGTCAGGTACTGCAGGTGATCCTGCTTGTCGGCGACAATCACATTGACATAGTTGCTCGAGCGCAGGCAGTGGTCCGCAACGGACAGCAGGCAGTTGCCGTCAGGCGGCAGGTAGATGCGGACAACCTCGGGGCTCTTGTTGGCCACGACATCGAGGAAGCCAGGGTCCTGGTGCGTGAAGCCATTGTGGTCCTGACGCCACACGACAGCCGTCAGGAGGATGTTGAGCGACGCAACTTTGACGCGCCACTCCACCTCCAGGCACTTCTCAATCCACTTGCAGTGCTGGTTGACCATGGAGTCGATGACGTGGATAAAGGGCTCGTAGCTGTTGAGCAGGCCGTGGCGACCGCTCAGAATGTAGCCCTCGAGCCATCCCTCGCACGTGTGCTCGGACAAAATCTCCATGACGCGGCCCGCAGGAGCCAGGTTGCCGCCGTCGGCATCCTCTTCAAAGTAGTCGGCCATCCACACCTTCTTACCAGCGCCGTAGACGTTGGCCAGCTTGTTGGACTCGGTCTCGTCAGGCCCGAACAGGCGGAAGTTGGTCGGGTTGGCGGAAATGACGTCGCGCAGGTAGGTGCCCAGCCTCGACATACTGCCGTCGCGGGTAGCGGCCGGCCTGTCAACCTTGGTAAGGTAGTCGCGGAAGTCTGGCAGCCGCAGCGGCTTCTTGATCAGACCGCCGTTGGCGACAGGGTTGGCGCTCATGCGCCGGACGCCGCTGGGGGCGAGGGCCTCACGCAGCTTCGGGTCAATGCGCCCGTCCTTGCCAAACAGGCGTTCGGGTTCGTAGCTCCGCATCCACTTCTCCAGGAGCTCGAGGTGCTTGGGGTTCTCGCGCACGTCGGTGATCGGGACCTGGTGGGCACGCCAGAAGCCGGCGAGGAAATGGTCGTCGAGCTTGCGCGGACCCGTCCAGCCCTTGGGCGTACGCAGGATGATCACGGGCCAGCGGGGCCGCTTGGCAACGCCCGTGGCGCGGGCCTCCGTCTGGATGCTGCGGATGTCGAGCACAGCCTGCTCAAGTGTGGCGGCCATGGCCTGGTGCATGGACTCAACATCGTCGCCCTCGACAAAGTACGGATTGTAGCCGTAGCCGATGAAAAGGCTCTCGAGTTCCTCGTGGCTGATGCGGGCCAGCACGGTGGGGTTGTTGATCTTGTAGCCGTTCAGGTGCAGCACGGGGAGGACGGCGCCGTCGGTGATGGGGTTGAGGAACTTGTTGCTGTGCCACGAGGTGGCAAGGGGCCCAGTCTCGGACTCGCCATCGCCAACAACAGTCAGGGCAATGAGGTCGGGGTGGTCAAAGACGGCACCGTAAGCGTGCGAGATGGAGTAGCCAAGCTCGCCACCCTCGTGGATGCTGCCAGGGGTCTCGGGTGTGGCGTGCGAGCCAATGCCACCGGGGAAGGAGAACTGCTTGAAGAACTTTTGCATGCCTTCTGGGTTCTCTGTAATTTCGGGGTACACCTCGGAGTAGGTGCCCTCGAGGTAGGCCATGGACAGCACGGCAGGGGCGCCGTGGCCGGGGCCGGAGACGTAGATGGCATCCAGATCGTACTTTTTGATCAGGCGGTTGAAATGCAAGTAGGTGAAGATCTGGCCAGGAGCAGAGCCGAAGTGGCCCAGCAGACGGGCCTTGACCTGGGGCAGCTTGAGCGGCTCACGCAGCAGCGGGTTGTCGCGCAGGTAGATCATCCCGAGCGAGAGATAGAGCGCGGCGGAAAAGTAGTCATTGTACTGCTTGATCTGCTCGTCGGTGAGCGGCTTGCCCTTGACGGTGGAGCGGGCGGGCCCAAACGGCCGGATCGCGGCCGTGTCCACCTTGATCTCCAGCGACGTCATGACGTTTTCTATCTGGTGTGAGTAAGATGCTTCTTGACGATGTGAGGAGACAGGGCAGAGTAAGTGTGCCAGTCTACCCGGAGAGCTCGGAAGCTGGATCTCGTAGGAGAGACGTTTGCGAGAAGCTTGGATTGGGAGCTGAGGCTTTTAATGAAAAAAAGGAAACTCACAAGTCTTCTTACACGAGGAAGGAGCTTCGTCCCTTGTCTGCGAGCAAGAGCTGGCAATGCCAGAAGTACAACGTTCTGAAGAAACGTCGTCTGGGAATAAGAGAGAAAGGCTGCAGCTCAACAAGAAGCTTAAACCTCGAAAGAATTGAAAAATAGATACGAGAGTCGGGGCCGTGAGGGAACTTATACTTAGTAGCGGTGGCACAGCGGGAACGACGTAATGCTTGGGCAAATAGCTGATGTCAGGGGAGGGGTAGCTCTTTCTGCTTTGGGGAAGTGAGACAACATAGCATGTGGATGACAAGACACAACGGGTACGAGTACATGGACAATGCATGGGCGGACCTAGACCACAAAAGTATCAGGCTACTTTGTGTCTGATATGGATCACGCCAGCGATCATCATTCCTGCCCGTTTCTTTCTTCCTCGTCGCCGCCGAGACCTGGGCACTCTTTTTTACTTTTTTCCTGTTTGGAAGATGTGGCGGTTGTCGGATTTGCCTCTTTTCTTTGCAAAAAATGATTTCATCCTCTCTCTTCATGTTGCGATTTCGCTCTGCACCGCCTACGGCGAAGGGAGCTGCCCAATCAATAGAACACGTTCCAGCTTGCACGAGATTGCGGTCGTCGCTAACAATCTGTCCGTAAAACGGCCAAGAGCGGCCCAGCCATAAGCGGCAGGCGCCGCCCTCTCCTTCGTACGAGGTCTCCTCTTGCCGTACGAATTTGCCTCTGTGGCTTCCGCGTCTGGACAGCTCCGACGTGTTGGTCGCAGCCTCCAGCCTCACGTGTAAAGATAAACCCCAAGTCACGCCTAGCAGACGGCCGTTCCGGTGCGGCCTACTCCGCGTGGACATGCTGCTCCGTGTGAACGCTCAAGGGGTGCGATATCGACATTTGCGGCTGCAACAATTGCATGATCCTCTGGTATGAAGTTTCGTTACCACCGCAAAAGAGAGCTTACTGGTAGTCTAGGCTGAAGTGGAGCAAGTCGTGGGGGGGGGTGGTGTGAGAAGAAACGAGAGAAAAAGTGGTCTGATCAATGTAGCCTTTTGCAAAACAGGCGAGAGAGAGAGAAAAAAGAGACACGGGAAGGAGCTTGGGACACCCCTCTTTCCCTCCTGCCATCGATTCGTCAACGATATGGGAATTGCTCAATTTGCATCTCGCCTGAGAAAGGTGGTCTGAGGGTGTGGCTTGAGGCAGGAGCGACCGCCAAAAGGACAGCAAGCGCAGTCTAGACGTCATCGCCTTCCCAAGCGTTCCTTATCTCGCGTTGCCGTACTCCGTACGGTTAGCTAGCAGTCCGCACATGTACTCCGTACTCCGTATGCTTTCTATCTGTGTATTCTTTCTTTTGTTCTCGAGCTCCTCTTGCCAAAACCGTCCTTTTTTTCACTGTCTCACAGCGCATTAATTCCCTCCATGGATGAGTAAGCCTTGCCAAAGTACTTGTGCGGACATACGGACTCCCAAACTCTCCATGCCCCGAGCAGCTCGACTAGATCAGCCGGGGCGCGACAAACAAGCGAGCAAGCTCCAGTTCCTCCCTGGCGGACCTGGCGGACCTGGCGGACCTGGCAGACCTGGCGGACCTGGCGGATATGGGACTGTCTCCACGCCGGTGACTTCCTACATGTACAACATACTTCGCCCTCGCAAGCGTCTGCCCAATGCGCAAGATGCTTTTCTATTGATGAGACGTTAAAAAGAGAAGGGAAAACGGACAGCTGCTCATCCCCGTAATGCTTTTGCCCGTGGTCTCTGCTCCGTACATTTTCAATTGCTCTCGCTCCGCCGAAACACTCGCCTCCCCAAGCTGCACACACGGTCGCTGACGGCTTTGCCCCGTTGCCGCTCCCGGAACGAAAAGAACTTGCGCTTCCGCCCCGGCAGCACGGACACGCCTGCCGGAAGCACATCCGAAGGGCTCAGGCACAGATACGTGGGGGAGCTGCACCCACTCTGCTGCCGCTCAGCCCCGTCCGCACCACCTTCGTCGTCCTCGTCTCTTTTGCCGCCTTTTGCATCACCCTATTGAGCTGGCTGGTCCTTCGCCGCAACCACATCCAGCAGTGGTGTCGGCTGCACCGTTGTCGACGCCGCCAAGGACTCTTCGTGCCCGTCCAACCCGTTTAGCCCGCCCACTGACGGACTCGGCGGCTCCTCTTCCTCTGGCGGCGGCGTCAGCGTTCGCCGGCCGAGGTGTGACGGAAGCGTGGGCGACATCACGGAAGAGCGCGATGCAGGCGTATACACAGCGATGTTGCTGTTGTTGCTGCTGCTGCTGCTCGTGCCGCTGCTGATATTATCAGAAGAAGCCGCCGCGGACAGCGGCGGCGGTGGCGGCGGCGACAGCGACTCTGACGGCGGCAGCAAAGCTGGCAGCAGGTCTGGCAGCAGGTCTGGTAGCGACTCCGGTGGTGGCCCTGGTGGCGGCCCTGGTGGCGGCCCTGTGATCTGTCGCAACGGGATGCCCACCATGCGGTCGACGTCCGACGCGCGCACGTATGCCAGGTAGTACGGCTCGCCCTGCGTCGACAGCTGGCGCATCACGCCGGCCGCGTCGGGCTCCTCCGTCACCATGCTGTCGTTGTAGCGCCGCCACAGGCTGCGCTCAAAATCGTACACCCACACCCAGTAGTGGCCCGACTTGCCCGACTGGCCTGCGTGGCAGATCACCGCGTGCAGCAGGTACGTGTGCTCCGGCGCCTGCAGGTCGTCAAACAGCCCCTGCAGCTCTTGCTCCAGCGCTCTGGCCTTGTCTGCCAGCGACGACATCATGTGGTTTGCCACCATCACCGCGTCCTGCTCTTGCCACGCCGCCTTGACCTCCTCCGGTGTCATGCGCCGCATCTCCTCCAGAAACTGCTTGGAGGCGTCGCTGGCCTCTGCGCCGATCTTATCGTCAATGGCCCGGTCCACGTCTGCCTCCAATTGCATATCTAGTGCGTCCATCCTGGCTATGCGAATGCCGTTCTCGTCCATCAGCTCTTTGATGTCGTCGGATATGGCAATGTAGTCGTCGGTCCCATCCAACTCCGACTCCGACTCCGAGCCGTTCTGGCCGCTACTGCCTCGGCCATGCTGGCCATTCACCGCGGGCACCATCGGCGCCCCGTCGGTGTGTGCCATCGCCTCGTCTGCTTGCACCGTCGGCTCGGCCAGTCCACCTCGTTCCCGCACAAACTCCTGGACCAGGTGATTCGTATACGCCGCGGCTTTTCCTATCGCCTCTGCAGGAAATCGTAGATCCGCTTTTTCGCCGTTTGGGCCCTTGATGGACCGTATTCGTTCCTGCAGGTTCCAGGCACGCCGCCGCCGTGAAAACAGCTCCGAATCCACCGGGCTGTCCATGAACCGGTCCAGGTGCAGGGCCTGAGGAATGTCAATGGCCGTGCCATTTTTGCCGCCGTCCCTCGTCGTCCGCTGGATGTGCACGTGCAGGATTGGCGGCAGCTTTAGGATTGACGTGAAGCGCTCGTACCGCGTGCTGCCCTGCGTGATAAACTCACGCTGGAAGCTGTTGTCGAGCGCCTGCAGCAAACTGATAACTTTGCCCTCTTCGTCAGGATAGGCCGTCACCCAGCGGTTCGGCGACACCTGCCGGTTGTACTTTTCGGCTCCGTTGGACCGGTTGTAGGTGGCGCTCGTCCAGAAAAAGGTATCCGTAATCGGGTCCCTCTGCAGACCCGTGTCTTCGTCTTCGCCCGTCGCCTGGATGGCCGCGCGGAGGTGGCTGATGATGTTGCCCATGACCTCTTCCACGTCCTGCTGGTCCGTGCCCGTGACGCTGCTGTCGTTGAGGGCCGACGCAATCTTCTCCTCGACCGTCGGTTCCGCCACTGGCGGAGGATCAAAGGTAATCTGGACGCCGCCAGGCGTTGTACCTTGGAGCGGACGCTTTTCCGTTGTGGCTGCCACTTCTCCATCCCCCGCTACCTCCTCGTACGATGGGAGAGCTTCGGCATCCTCAGTCTGCTCAGTCTGTTCAGTCTGCTCAGTCTGCTCAGTCTGCTCAGCCTGCCAAACCTGGTCGGCCTGCTCCACGTGCGTGACCTCCATGGCGTCGTCCTCTATGGACCCTTCTACCAGACTGACGCTCACGTGTGGAACGTTCTGCCAGCTGTCGTCGGCCTGGTTCACAAGCGTCTGCGAGCTCCTGTTACTAGAGGCGTCCGCATTGTCAACTTCTGAGACCGTATGGACGGCAACTCTTGGTAACGACGAGCTCATCGACACCGTCGTCGCCCGGGGCCCGTCCGGAGGCGCCGCTGGCGCGTGCCGAGCAGGCAGTGGCGGTGCAGGGGATTTTTTTCCGCTCTGGCCGCCTAGGTCGAACGTCAGAGACTGGTCTTGCCCGTGCTCCTTCGCCAGGATCTTAGCACCGTCTGTCTCAAGCTGCTTCGGGTTCTTCAATGCAGCGAGTGCCAGGCGCTGTGGTGGTCGTAGCGACGATGCCTCGCTGTGCTCTAGCTCTTGAAAGAGCGAAGCCAGCTGCATGACAACTGCATTTTTGTCAATAAAAGGAACCCCCCCCAAAAAAATTGCACCGGCTACCCACATTGTTGCCCGGCATAGGCCTCGCCCCTTTCCAGATGGGTCGAGCCGGGGTCGATGCGGCGGCTCTCGAGGCTGGCCTCCGTCGCCTCCAGACCATATTTGTCATAGTTGAGGACGATCTCGCGGACTGGTTGCACGGTAAAAAAATACTGCAAAATGCTGTTTAGGTAGCAGGTGTTGCGTATGTTCTCCAGGCCGACAGGGAGAGCAAGGTCGACAGGCCGGTACTGCATCATGGGAGCGTCAAGGTCCATTTGACCGGGATATTCGGCGCTGAAGCCATACCCGTCGGCGCCGAACTGGGCTAGTATGTAGGTGGCTGCATCGATGAGCTTTTGGTCGTTGTTCCTTGCCACGCCAATAGTGCTCAAGGCGGCGGCCACCAGGGCGTAGTCCTTCTCGCGGCTCTGGAGGAAGTCAGCATGTGAGGGAGAGAGAGAGGAAGAGAGAGAGAGAGAGAGAGAGAGGGAGAGAGAGAGGAAGAGAGAGGAGAAGAGAGAGAGGAAGAGAGAGAGAGAGAGAAAGAGAGAGAGGAAGAAAGCGTACATTACAAACAACTCGTGCATAATCGATAATATAACTCCGATCGGTATTGCCTTCTACACCCAGGTATGCAATGGCCTCCTTGATGGTGAAGTCATTCACGGCTGCCTCCTGCAGAATTGTGCTTCCGGTTTGGCGCGCAAGCAGGAGGAGCTTCTCGCGGTAGGCTGTTTTCTGAGACGGGTAGGACTCGCAGAGCGAGACGAACTTGCCGAGCACCTCGTCATCCGTCCTCTGGCCGACAGGAAGACCAAAGTACTTGTATACCGACGTCGCCGGGTCGTCGTGCGACGGCCGCGGTGCCAGCCCGGGCAGCGCTGAGGAGGGAGACGAGCCGGAGGGGGAGGGCGGTTGCATGTACTGGAGAGACAGCTCGGTGGCGAGGCGAATCTCGTCCTCCTCGGCCTCGGCGTTGTCTCGCTGCAGCTCCATGACGGGTTGGTCGGTGAGCATGGAGTCGAAGGACTGTACGCGCAGCTCGAGCTCCTCGTTGTTCCGATCGCGTGCCAGCAGCTGCAGGCTCTTAAACAGCTCGACCTCGTGGGAGGGGTCGGTCTGGCGCTGGCAGGTGAAGGCGTACCAGAAATAGGACTCGTGCATGTCCGGCAGCAGGCCAAGCAGCGCGTAGTTGTGTAGGTCGGCGTCATCGAGCTCGGTCTGCTTCTGCTCCGAGACGGCGTAGTCGCCAATGTCGAGCGCATTGGTGATAAAGCTAATGGCCGCGTTCGGCTTCATGTTCTGGCTGTTCTTGCCCAGGATCGTCTCAACTTCGCTCTTGACGTCCTGGTAAAAGGCCAGCTGCGAGCCAGGGCGTGTTGGCCGGGTGATGGTAGGGCTGGGCACCTTCCACAAGTGGCTGTCGCCGTCGATGACCTCCTCGAAGCCCAGAAAGGCAAACAGCGCGGCCGAGTCGCGGCCGTTGCCGAACTGGATGTAGAATTTCTTGTTCCGCTGGTCGATCTTGAGCTCCTCGGCGCTCCTGTCGTTTCTCTCGACAATGTCGCGCAAGTACAGGCGGAGGTACTTGAGGGCGTTGGGCACCACGTCTGCCACATCGGCAAAGCGCTCCGGCTCGCTGGCCAGCGCATTCGCGAGCCGCGTGCGTATGCGGTTGTTGTCGGTCAGATATGTGAGGAAGTGCTGGCTTAGGCGCGGCTCGGAGACCTCGACGGTCAGCTTGAAGCCGCACTGCCTCGCCGAGCAGATGTAGCTGGAGTGGCCGTGGTATGGGTAGTATTTCTTGTTGATGAGCCTTGGCGCTGTGCTCTCGTTGAGCAGAAAGACAAGGTGGTGAAAGGGGTCCTCGTGGTTGCCGCGGCTGAGGCCGCAAGATGTGTTGTTATTGCGGTCGATGTAAAAGGTGAAGTGGTAGCGGCAGTTCTGGCAGACGCACGAGTAGACCTCGTCGCACTCGCCACCGTCGGCGCGGCGGACCGAATCGCTTGCGTCGCCCTGGGAGCTCTGGTGGCCTTTGAGCAGCAGCTCGTGGCGCAAGGCCGGCGGTGGCCGAGTACCGTCCGCGGCATGTATGCGAAAGTTGGCATTGGCGCAACCGACATCCTGGATGGTTGGGCTGCAGTTGTCGAGGTCTCCGGCGATGAAGTCCTCTAGCCATCGTGGTGCAAGGCGTCCTGGAAATCATGCGCGTTAGCCACATCCCCACAACCACAACCACGGACGTGCAGCATGCAGGAGGGGGCACGAACCAGATCTTTCAAGGCAAAGGTGGTCCGTCTCGTCGACCAGCGGCGGCGGCACCGGACCCCTGGAGCGGGTTGTCGGATGCAACGGGGGGTTCATGACTGCACGTATTAGCTTGCGTTTCTTGGCGCCATGGACCTTGCGGGAGAAGAAGATGAGCTTGGCCGTCTCGGGGAGCGCCATGGCAGGGACGATGAAGCAAGTGCGAGGTAAAAGCAAACACGACGAACGGGTGAGCTGAGGTGGTGACGACGATGCTGTGTCTGGAAGCAGAGGAGGCGGGCAGGCAAGTCATATGCAAGCCACCAGCGTGTGGCGAGCACAGCGGCGACTTCTTCTGCTATCATGCATGCAGGTGACGTGGAAGGCAAGGGACTCACTTTTTCTATGCTGCCTCTCCGGAACATGTAGTGAACTCGTCGTGACCGGGGCGAGACAGGCCCTGCAGGCAGCCGTATAGTCGCAAGGGCAGGAGAAACACACGCAGGCGGCGGCAAAAGGGCGAATGAAAGTCGGATTGGCCCCCCTCTTACCAGCAGCAGACTAGTTTGTCTTTCTTTTTTTGACGGCTGCCTGGCGATGGCCCAGTGGCTGTTTTGGACTGGCCGCCACAAGTGCGTAAGGTGGCGGACCAGTGTGTGCTGCAGACCCGCGCTGGGGTCGCACGCAAGGGCGACGAGTGAGTAGCCGGTTTCAATATTTATAGTTGGCTGTTGAGGCGGTCGGGGCTGTCGAGGCGGTTGGAGCCGTCGAATGTGGCCGGTGATGGGTTTCGCGTGGAGGAGAAGAAGACGACAAAGAGCTTCTCAGGTCTGCTGGCGAACGAACCTGGCCGCAACGCACAGCAGCCTATCGGAGCAGGATTCCAAATGCAAAGCGCGGCCTTTCTGCGACGGAACGAGCGTTGCACCGGTTGTTTTGATGCCGTTTGCGCGGGACGTTGGTTGTCGTGGAACTGTCCCAGTAAGGAATAAGCATATGCGTAAGCGAGCGGCAGGTTTTGGCGGAGGGAAGCTGACGCAGCCTTGTCGCTGTGCTGGAGCTCTGGCAAGCGCCGGCCGTACGATGAATAATCTACACACGTGACACAAAAGTACTTTCTTGGCCTGGCCAATCAATGGCCTCGTGAATCGACTGAGCCGAAGTTTCCCACACGATTTCTTTTTGTGTCCACCTCCCATCCCTCCACACCACACCTCCCTAACGGACGGCACAATCGAGGTGGTCTTGCATCGACGGATACGGATACATACGGAGACTGTGTTCTCAGACCCCGCCAGAATGACCGGCCACGACGACGGCGGCGACCCGGACATCTACAAGCCGCAAGATGCTTTGCGAGCCGGCGTCAATGGCACTCTGATTGTAGGCGGCGCCGGCCTGTTCTTCTCGGCCATCCAGAACTCGCTACACAAGAACAATGTTGGTGCCTGGGGCGTGTTTACGCGTACTGGCGGTACGGTGGCATCGTTTGGTGAGTCTCTTTCCCTCTCTCGTCCCCTCTCTCGTCCCTTTTTTGTTTCTTTTTTCTCTATCTCGCCCTCTTCCATCTCTCTAACACTTTCAGCTGCCGTCGGTGGTGTGTTTGAGTTTTCGCGTGTCGCCATGGCCAACCTGCGCCAGAAGAACGATGCCTACAACACGGCCGTCGGTGGCTTCTTGGCCGGCGCCACGTTTGGCCTGTCATGTAGGTCTACCCCCCCCCCGGCGCGATACATTGCGTGCCGCTAACCTTTGGAACAGCCGGAAAGATGCCGCGGATAGTCGGCATGGGTGCGTTCACAGCCGTCGTCCTGGCCGTCTTTGACTACACCGGCGGCACGCTCCTGGGCCTGAAGCAGACCCACGAGGACCGTTTTGCATGGAAAGAGAGCCTCCGCAAGAACCGGAGGCGGTCGGGAGAAGAGACCATTGAGCAGCTGGGCGAAGGCCGTGCTGGCAGTACGTGATCCTTTCCGGAGGCGATGCGGGGGTTTCCCCCTTTATCTTCCCTTGCTGACCGTGTAGTGATCCACTCGCCCAACTACGAGCAGCTCCGGGCAGAGCGGCTGAAGGAGAAGTACGGCATCGAGATCAAGACCGTATCTGCGGATCCGAATGCATAAACGCGGCGAGGGGAAGAAGAGTGGATGCAGAGGCCGGGTGAACAACCCGGGCGAGACGGCAGCTCCACGAAATCGGCACCTACGAGACGGCTTACCGTTTCCATATCTCTGTACATACGCAACCACGCCTTTCCTTCGTTTTGGTATGTCCTCCGTTTAACCCATCCCCACCCGCCGGAGAGCCCAGACTGCTATGATGAACCCTAGCTTCAGAGGCTGTTTATGAATTTGTCTAGTGCAATTGTGATTCAACATTTACCTATTACATTGTTCTATATCTGATGCGTCTGGGCTCTCCTCTTTTCATCCCGTCCTGCCCTTGTTGCATGTGCATTGCTGACAGTCCGTGGTAGTTTGATAGAAGTCATCAATGAATTTGTCCAACTGTCTCTCGTGTCTTTGTCTCGGCCAGAAGAACGTAGCGTGATTGAAAGATTGCACAACTGCAAGGAGATAGTCAAGCAAACCGCTCTATAACGCCGTAAAGACAAAATAACCTACAACGCCTTGATCGACTGGAAAAAGGGATTCGCCAGCAGCTTCTCATCGCCGGCCACCAGCTCCCGCAGCTTGGCCACCATCTCCTCCTTGCTCGGAACACTGCCGCCGCCTCCACCCTGCACCTTCACCTGCTCCTTCCACTGCACCAGCACGTTCTTGAGCAGCGCGCTGCCCTCCTCGACGTCCTCCTTGCTGTAGTGCGTGCCCAGCAGCAGCGCAGCGTCGCCGTCGTGCTTGGTCGTAAAGTCCTCGAGCTCGTCCGCCTTGCGCTTGGCCATGCGCACCACCTTGTCGGGGAAGCGCACCAGCTCGGCCACGTGGATGCCGAAGCTCTGGTCGCAGACGCCGGGCTCGACCTTGTAGAGGAGAGTGACCTGGCGCTTTTCCTCTTCGGCCTCGCTCATGTCGCCGCCCGCGCCGCTGATGTGTGCAGTCACATGCAGGTTGGCAACCTGCGCGTACTTGTCGGCCAGCGCCGTCAGCTCGTGGAAGTGCGTGGCGAAGAGCGCAAAGCAGCCAATCTCACGCACAATGTGCTCGGAAATGGCCCAGGCCAGGCCGAAGCCGTCGTACGTCGAGGTGCCGCGTCCCAGCTCGTCGATGATGATGAGCGACTCGGCCGTCGCCGACTTGAGAATGTTGGCCGTCTCCAGCATCTCGGCCATGAACGTCGACACGCCCTTGAGCTGCGAGTCGCTGGCGCCCACGCGCGCCAGCACGGCGTCGAACAGCGTCAGCTCCGCCTCTGCGCACGGCACAAAACTGCCAATCTGCGCCATCAGCGCAATCACGCCTATCTGCCGGATGTACGTCGACTTGCCGCCCATGTTGGGCCCCGTGATGATCAGAAAGGACGACGTCGCGCGGTCCAGCGTCACGTCGTTGGTGATGAACTGCACGTCGTCCTGCATCTCCAGGCACGGGTGCCGCGCCTCCCGCAGCACCGTGCGGGCCCCCGGCGCGTCGCGCGCGTGGATGGTCGGCCGCACGTATGCGATCGGCGCGTGCACGGCGCAGTGCGCCAGCGACACCACGACGTCCAGGTGGCCCAGCACGCCGGCCAGCCGCTCGAGCACCGGGCAGTACGATGCCGCCACGCCGACCACCTCGCTCACCAGGCTGCTCTGCGTCCGGTTGTAGTTGTGCGACAGCTGGTCAAACTCCCGCCGCAGCGCCTGCAGCTGCTTGGTCGTAAAGTACACGCCGTTCTTTTGCGTCGAGCACTCCTGGTATTGCGCCTTGTTGCGGATGCAGCCGGCCTCGGTGCGCGTCAGCCGCAGGCACCAGCCGTGCACCTTGTGGTTCTCGAGGAAGATCTTCTTGTCGCGCTCCTGGCCCAGGTCGTTCGCGGCCTCGGCAAACGCGCGGTCCATGTCATGGCGCAGCCGGTCCAGCTTCTTGCGGATGATGCGCAGGCTGTCGTCGAACTCGGGCTTGATCACGTACTCGTGGTTGTCCAGCGCATCCAGGTCCACCGTCGTCTCCACCATCTCCTGCAGCTTGGCCAGGCTGTCGCAGAGCGTGCGCAGCTTGATCGTGTAGGCGGCGTCCAGCGGCGCGCGGTACGTCTCGTCCATGACGCCCTCGAGCGTGCCGAGGAAGCCGGGCAGCCGGATGACCACCTGGTACGCGCGCACCACGTCCTCGAGGGTCGCCTTGTTGCGCTGGAACCGCTTGGCCAGCCGGTACAGATCCGGCACCGATCGCAAGTGCTCTTCCTGCATGGTCTGGCGCAGGGTTGTGTCGTCGACAAAGGCGGCCACCAGCTGCTGCCGCGCCTCGATGTCGTCCTTGTTCATCAGCGGCTGCTTGAGCCACTGCGCCAGCAGCCGGCCGCCCAGCGGCGTCTTGCAGTGGTTGAGCAGGCCAAAGAGGCTCATGGTCTTGGACCCGTCGCGCGGGCCCGGCATCAGGTTGAGGGCCTTGACGGCGGCCGCGTCCAGCCGCATGAACTGCGACAGGTCGTGCTGGTAGAGCTGGTACTGGCCAAAGTTGGACGGGTCGTGCAACACGCCCAGGTAGCGGATCAGTGCCGCCGCCGAGCCGAGGGCCAGTTTCAGTTCCGACTGCGGTAGCACCATGGACGCCCGTTCGTCTTTGAGCAGCCGCGCCAGGTCCTGCTCAATGTCCTTGGTGCCGAACTCGGCCACGGACCGCTCGGCAATGGCCACGCCGCAGTTCTCAATGATCTGCTTCAGCTTCGTCAGCTCGGGGTCACGCCCGCTGCCATTGTCTGGGCGGTCCGCCTGCACGATGCACTCGCGCACGCCCAGCTGGATCAGCAGGGCCTCAAAGTTGGAGTAGAGGTCGTTGTCGAGGAACTCGCTGACGCCCAGCTCGCGCACCGTGGCGTCGGCAAAGCACACGCCGACCACGCGGCCATTGCTGGCGTGCGTCGATAGCTTGACGGCCAGAATCATGGGCGCGCTGTCAAACTGGCCCAGGTCGTCCTCGACGTCCTGCAGATTGCCTGGCGACGCCTGCTTGGCCACCTTCCAGTTCATGCGGCCGCCGGAGCTGGCGTAGATCTCGACGCGCTTGCCCAGCCGCAGGAGTGCTTCGCGCAGGAACTGGCGGAAGACGGTGACGGTCATGGTCACGGAGGCCAAGCCGGTGTTGTCGTTGCGGCCGAGTTGGCGAACGACAGAGGTTGTCTTGTAGACCTGGAGAACGGTCAGTCGCTGTAGAACAGACGGCAGGACAGACGGGAGGAAACAGAAAGAGCAAGACCTACCGTCCGGGCAATAAAGTTTGCATCCTCGCCATGGGCTGTGTACCAGTCGCCACGGTCAAAGATGCGGATGGTTTCGTTGTCGACGGGCGGCAGCGACTTGAAGTAGCGGACGAAGCCGTGCTCGTCATCGACCTTGAGTTCCGGCCGGGACGACATTGTGGCTTGTTGACTGAGGAATGTGTCCAAGGCTATCTGTGGGTAGGAGTGGTCGTTGTACGGAGTACTGCGAGGTTGTGACAATGGAGGCGATTTCGCGAGCAGGAACGGAGTACGGAGGGGAGACGCGTCGATGTAGGCCATTAACGCGCAGGGAAGGAGCTAACTTCGTTTGGTGGCCCCACTAATACTTCACTGTAAAAAAAAAAAAGAAGCATCACGCTTCGTTCATCACACCACACACGACAATGGACGACGGAGACGAGCCAATGATGTCCGGGGCCCTGCCGCCAGTTGAGGATATCTCACCGACGGCCAATGGTCTTGCCACTGAGTTTTTGGAGCTCAACGGTGACGACACGAAGCGCCTGGGAGACAACGGCGATGACGATGGGCTCGAGAGTAAGAGGAAACGAGACGACGAGGGAGGGGATGGGAATGGGAATGGAGGTGTCAGTGATGGCAGCCTGTCCGGGGAGGAACGATCCACGCCTGTCGATGGCACGGTGGCTACCACGTCACTCTCCAAGAACCAACAGAAGAAGCTGAAGCGGCAGCAGAAGTGGGAGAACATGCGTGACGACCGCAAGCGGCGGCGGAAGGAGAAGCGGCAGACCAAGCAATCCCAGAGGCGGGCAGCACAGGCAGAGGGACCAGCCGCAGAAACGCCAGCAACACCAGCAATGCCAGCAACGCCCCCCAAAGAACACGTCCTCGTCCCCGTCAGCCTCATCTTTGACTGCGCCTTTGAGTCGTACATGCGTGAGACGGAGCAGATCTCGCTGGCCAGCCAGATCACGCGGTCGTACGCGGCCAACCGCACGGCGGCACGCAGCACGCGTATCTACATCAGCTCATGGGGCGGCAAGCTGCAGCATCGCTACGAGACGCTGCTGTCGAACCAGCACAAGCGCTGGAACCACGTCTACTTTCTGGCCGACGACTACCTGGCGGCGGCGAGCCAGGCAGACGCCGACATGCGGGGGGACGACGGAGGGGTGGTCGTTGACGTGCTAGGGGAGGGAGAGGACGGAGTTCTGGGGGGGGGACTGGGGAGGGGAGAAGATGGAAAAGACGACGTTCTGGGGAGGGGACTGGGGAGGAATGAAGACGGAAAAGACGGAAAACCCTCTGTCATCTACCTGACGTCCGACTCGCCCAACACGCTGACGCGCCTCGAGCCGTACACGAGCTACGTGATCGGCGGCATCGTCGACAAGAACCGCGAAAAAGGCCTGTGCTACCGGCGCGCCCAGGAGCACGGCGTACGCACGGCCAAGCTGCCGATCGGCGAGTACATGGTCATGGCCAGTCGGCAAGTGCTGACGACAAACCATGTGGTGGAGATCATGCTGAACTGGCTGGAGACGGGCGACTGGGCGACAGCCTTTACAAACGTGATCCCAAAGCGCAAAGGCGGCCACCTTCGCGAGGGCACGGCGAGCGAGGCGGCGGAGGAAGTGGACGGGAAGGAGGTGGACGGGGAAGTGGACGGGGAAGTGGACGGGGAGGAAGTGGACGGGAAAGTGGACGGGGAAGTGGACGGGGAGGACGCAGAACAGCCGGGCACAAAAGACATGGAAACGACTGGTAACGGCGAGACCAAGGTCCCGCCCGAGGCAACCGGCAAAGCCGAAACACGAGCAGACTAAATGGAGGCTCGGAGAAATATGCCGCCAGCCGGCTGCCAAGATACGCAATGGCTAAAGTCTGAATCCCCCCCTCCGACGCAGCATCTCCAAGCCACCATGGGCACAGCCGTCTCTCTCCTGCTCGGCGCGTCGCTTGTCGGCTGCGCGTACACGGCGACGGCCACGTCTCCGACTCCGCCGTCGACCTTTGCCAACAAGGTCATCTTTCGGCCGCCCGCCAACTACACGAGCCCGCGCGTGCTCTACCCGCGGACCCTCGAGCTCAGTGACGGCTCGCTGCTGGCCACGTGGGAGAACTACTCGCCGGAGCCGCCGGCCGTCTCCTTTCCCATCTACCGGTCGACGGACAGCGGCGGCACCTGGACGGCCGTGTCGCGCGTCGTCGACCAGACACCCCGAGGCTGGGGCCTGCGCTACCAGCCGGCGCTGTTGGAGCTGCCGGCCGACGTGGGCACCTTCAAGGCCGGCACAGTGCTGTGCGCGGGCAACAGCATCCCGACAGACCTGAGCAGCACGCAGATCGACGTCTACGCCAGCACGGACGGCGGCCGCTCGTGGACGTTTGTCAGCCATGTGGCGGCGGGCGGCGCGGCGCACCCGGACAACGGGCAGACGCCGGTGTGGGAGCCGTTTCTGCTGTACTACGAGGCGCGCATCGTCCTGTACTACTCGGACCAGCGCGACGCCCGCCACGGCCAGAAGCTCGTGCACCAGACGTCGGCCGACCTGCTGGCGTGGGACGGCGTCGTCGAGGATGTGGCGCACGCCGACTACCGGGCGCGCCCGGGCATGACGACGGTGGCGCTGCTGCCAAACGGGCAGTACCTGATGACGTACGAGTACGGCGGGGGACCAGTGGGTGGCGGGCCTGGCGGCGGCGGGTCTGGTGGCGGCGGATCTGGTGGCGGCGCGCAGGGCTATGCGTTCCCCGTGTACTACCGGATGGCGGCAGACCCGCGCGCGTTTGCGGCGGCCAAGGACCACGCGCTGGTGGCCGGCAGCACGCGGCCGACGGGCTCGCCGTACGTGACGTGGACGCCGTACGGCCACGGCGGGAATGGCACGGTCCTGGTCAGCGCCAGCAGCCATGGGCAGATCTTTGCCAACGGCGGCCTGGGCGACGACGCGCGGTGGGAGATGCACAGCGTGCCGCAGCCGGCGGCGTACTCGCGCATGCTGCAGGTGCTGCAGGAGAGCCCGTCGCGTTTGCTGGTGATGGGGGCCGGACGGTTGCCGCCGAGCACGACAAACGTCGTGAGCATGAGCCTGGTGGACTTGGAGACGGTGTTGGCGGGAAGGAGCAGTACGAATAGAGAAGTTTAGCAATCATTACTCGTGCACGCCCAGACTGGAAGGACAGTACGAATAGAAAAGTTAAGCAAGCATTACTCGTGCACGCCCAGACGAAGGAGCAGTACGAATAGAGGAATTCCAATCCAGTTACATAACATCAAAACTCCATGCTCGCCTCATCGCGTTCCCTCTTGACCTTGACATCCGACTCGTCGCGCATCAGCGCCAGCACAAACGACCGGAACTGCTCAATGTACGGCCGCAGACTCGTCTTTTCCCAGTCTTGCAGCTTCTTGTCTTCCCCGTCATCCTGGTAGCCGTCAATCTCCTGCAACAGGCTCTGCACCGTGGGCACGGCCAGCGGGTCGAATTCCTCGGGCCGCCGCACGTCAATGGGCACGCAGACGCGGCCGGTGCCCGGGTGCACGACAAAAGGGCTCTTGAGCAGATGGTTGAGCTTCTTGCTGACCTCGGCGTCCAGCCGCGGGTACGTGTACTCGAGCACAATGTCCTGCTTGGCCTCGAGCAGCGCCTTGAGGTCCAGCCCCTTGACGCTGCCCGTCTTGGCCACGGCGTCAATGTCGGCCCACTTGGCCATGGAGCTGCGGCCCGCCGGCACAGCGTCCCACTTGCGTCGCAGCGCCTCGGCCAGGAGGCGGTCCGGCAGCAGCGCCAGCAGCTTCTCGGCGCGCTCGGGCGTGTCCCAGGGGTCCTGGTCGCGCAGCACGTCGTCCTGGAAGTGCGTGCGCAGCAGGCCCAGGCTGCGCGTCAGGTGCGGGTGCAGCGGCCGCCGCACGTTGGCGCGCCTGTTGCCGCTGTGGCTGCCGCCGCGCAGCACCTCGAGGTAGCCGACAATGGCGCGCCGCTTCTGGTCGTCGAGCGCCCGCGCCTTGCGGTCGCATACCCACGCGTGCGCGCCGCGCCGGCCCGAGTACACCCACAGGATGTGCCGGAAGCCAAAGTCGTCGCGCAGCGCCGTGTCGACCACGCGGATGGCCATGGTGATGAACTGCCAGCAGCGCAGGCAGATGTTGGCCTTGTCGCAGCACGTGCGGATGTCGTCGTAGTCCGTCAAGTCAATGTCGAAGCACAGTTCCTTGGCTAGCGGCTTGAAGGCGGACGAGTTGCTCAGCGACTTGCGCTCGGCAGGGTTCGTCGTGTAGACCGGGCCGATCTCGAAGCGCGAGGGCATGAGCCGGAGGACGTCTTTGCGGAGGCTGCGAGGGTTAGCAAATGCTCACTTTGACAGTCCCGCGGCATCACATACAGGTCCGACGTCGGAAACGCCTGGTAGCGCAGGTACGCCTGGTTCTGCAGCGTAAAGGCAAACTCGCGGTGGGCAAAGTCGTTGGTCGGCGTCGGGCTGTGGTTGAGCCACTGGAATAGGTAGCGCCAGGGGAACAGGCGCTGGTAGAAGCTGCGCATGACCTCTGGATCCGACGCCTGCAGCGACAGGATATCGGTGTCGGCAAACGCTATTGGCACCTCCTCGGCTGCCTGTGCCGCCGCAGAGAAGTCGTCGTCGTCCATGTCGTCAAACAGCTGCTCCATGAGGCTCACGCCTTCCGTCTTGACCGTAGTCTTGGCCGGTGGCTCTTCAGCCTTGACTGCGGGGGTTGTGGCCTCATCGGCCATGTTTACGTCGATGTCGGCAGCATCGGCCTCCACGTCGGCATCGGCCTCCACGTCGATCCATGGCGGGCTTGACGGCTGCTCGATCTTGACGCCGGCCCCGGCATCGGCCCCGACATCGTTGGCGGCGACGTTTGCTGAAACTGTCTCATCCATGACGACGTCAGTCTGCTCCGGTGAGGCGGTGTCGGACGGTACAGCGTGTGGCATGGTGTTGTCTGGCCTGTGGTGCGACAAGTATGTCTAAAAGCATCGAGACGCGTCGACGCGTTAAGCTGTGAGGCCTGGCGAATCAAGCCACAGCACCAATCCAGGGCGGTCCACTCTACGAGTAGCGCCTCGGAAAATCTTCGGACGACACAGCGGCGGGACGATGATTAGGTAATCATAGCGCCAGAGTTGCCACAGCACTATTACACCGCCGTACGACTCGCACCGTCACTTCGAGACTCCGCGGCTCCGACGTTTAACCGCGAGCGCAACCCGCAGCATTCGAGATACTTTTCGTTTTATCTAGGATGCGACCAATGCCCACGCACCCAACATAGAGCACCGGCTGCAGCGAGTAGCCACCGCTTTCTGCTCTCATTCTCTTATCTCGTCTCCTTCTCCTCGTCTCATCACCTCCTCTCGCCTCTCCTCCTCTTCCTCACTCCATACCCTCCTCTCGCTATATCCTCCTCTCGCTTCTCGCTCTGTATCCTCCCCCTCCTCAGTCTCACCATGCCTCCCCTCCGCCTCCTCATCGAGGATGGCCTCTTCAAAGACATCCTCGGCCGACACGTTGTCCTTCGAGGCATCAACGTCGCCGGCGACTCCAAGTATCCGAGCGCGCCGCACATCCCGTCGTATGTTGCCGAGGACTTTTACGATGGCGACAACATCAACTTCCGCAAGCGCCCGTTCCCAAAAGAAGACGCCCACCTGCACTTTGGGCGGTTAAAAAAGATGGGCTACAACACCATCCGCTACGTCTTCACCTGGGAAGCCATTGAGTCCGCCGGCCCGGGCAAGTATGACGAGGAGTTCATCCAGCATACCGTCGACATCCTGCGCATTGCCAAGGAGTATGGGTTCTACGTGTTCATGGACCCCCACCAGGACGTGGTACGTTGATCAGATTCGTACAAATATTTCGTCGTTTCTGACATCCGCAGTGGTCTCGCTTTACCGGCGGCTCCGGCGCTCCCATGTGGACGCTCTATGCCTGCGGACTCAACCCCCAGAGCTTCTCCTCGACCGAGGCTGCCATTGTGCAGAACACGTATGGCGATGTCGACAGCTTCCCCAAGATGATCTGGTCAACAAACTACTACCGGCTAGCTGCAGCAACCATGTTCACGCTCTTCTTTGGCGGCCGCGACTTTGCGCCCAAGTGCATCATCGACGGCCAGAACATCCAAGACTACCTGCAGGGCCACTTCCTTGCCGCCATTAGCCACCTGGCTCGGCGCATCCGGGAGGCCGGGGATCTCGAGGACGAAGTGGTCTTTGGCTGGGAGAACCTCAACGAACCCAACAAGGGCCTGATCGGCCACGAGGACATCAGCGTCATCCCCAAGGAGCAGGTGCTCAAGAAGGGCACGTCGCCGACCGTCTGGCAGGCCATGCTTACCGGGATGGGCCGCGCCGTGGAGGTCGACACGTGGGAGATGGGCGGTCTGGGGCCGGTCAAGTCGGGCCGCACGCTGGTCGACCCGCACGGCGAAAGCGCATGGTTGCCGGCCGACTACGACGACAGCCGCTACGGCTACAAGCGCGACCCGGGCTGGAAGCTGGGCGAATGTCTGTGGGCGCAGCACGGCATCTGGGACCCGGCCACGGACACGCTGCTTCGGAAAGACTACTTTGCCAAGAACCCGCGCACGGGCGAGACGATCGACTACCCGTGCTTTTCCGACACCTACTTTATGGAGCACTTCCGCCGGTACCGCGACACGGTGCGCGCGCACCACCCGGACGCCATCCTGCTGCTGCAAGGCGCGACCATGGAGCTGCCGCCACAGATCAAGGGCACGGCCGACGACGACGACCGACTGGTCTACGCGCCGCACTTTTACGACGGCATCACGCTGATGACCAAGAAGTGGAACCGCACATGGAACGTGGACGTGCTGGGGGTGCTGCGCGGGCGGTACTGGCACCCGGCGTTTGCCATCCGCGTGGGCGAGACGGCCATCCGCAACTGCTTCCGCGACCAGCTGGCGGCCATCCACCAGGAAGGCCTGGAGCGCATGGGCAACCACCCGTGCATCCTGACGGAGTTTGGCATCCCCTACGACATGGACGACAAGCACGCGTACAAGACGGGCGACTACGCGAGCCAGTCGGCGGCCATGGACGCCAACCATTATGCCGTGGAAGGCGCTCGCTTGGGGGGCTACGCGTTGTGGCTGTACATGACGCAGAACGACCACGAGCGGGGCGACCAGTGGAACGGCGAAGACCTGTCGATTGTGTCGCTGGACGACGCGCTGCTGCCGGTGTCGCAGCTGCCGCGGCAGCCGGCGCCGGCCCAGCAGGCGGTCGCGGCGCCATCGCCGCCAAGGTTGGACGGTGCGACCACGTCGTCGACAGCCACACCGGCCCGGCGTCGGAGCGACATCAAGCAAGACGACATGGTGAACCCGGCCAACCTTAAGCAGGTGCTGACGCAGCCGTCGATCCACGCCGACATCGCTGACAACGCGTACGCTAACAACGCGTCCGGGTCGGGCGAGTCTGGCGTGCCCGTCTCGCGGCCGACCTCGCAACCGGCCTCATCGTCGCCGGAGCTGCGCAGTGTTGCGGGACTGCGGGCGGCCGAGGCGTATGTGCGGCCGGCGCCGATTGCGGTGGCGGGCGAGATTCTGGAATACGGCTTTGACCTGCAGCGGTGCGCGTTCGAGCTCAAGGTGCGCAGCAAGACGGACGAGACGCGGCTGGACGCGGCGCGCAAGGCGATGGCCGCGAAGTCGTTGCCGCCTCTGGTGGGCCTGGACCCGGAGAGCCTGAAGCTGAAGCTGGCCAAGGCCAAGAAGGCGGACTCGGCGATGGCGATGGAGGAGGACGAGGAGGACGAGGACGACGGCCTCGACGGTCTGCCGCGGGTGCCGACGGTGGTGTGGCTGCCCGAGTACCACTTTCCCGAGGACAGCATCGAGGTGCAGGTGAGCAGTGGGCGGTGGGAGATTGCGTGGGACGAGGAGGAGGCGGTGCTGCTGCAACGGCTGCGGTGGTGGCACGGGCCGGGGGAGCAGACGCTCAAGATCCGGGGGCTGGTGCGGAAGCACAACGACGTGGACGGCGCGACGGAAGACGGGTACTATGACCAGCTGAGCAACTGGGTGGGAGCGGGATGCAGGGTGATGTGATTTCTTCTTTCTTTTGTTTTTCCTCTTGCATAGGTCTAGCATCGCGGAGGCTCGCTTTTCCAGCGGGATGCGGGTGATGTATTCTTTCATTCTCTTTTCTCTTCATTCTTTTCCTTTCTCTTTCATTCTCTTTTCTCTTCATTCTCTTGCATAGGTACTAGCATCGCGGAGGTCGCTTTCAACATTGTTTCTGTCTTCCTGCAGCTTTGCCGGGCGCTTCGTCGACCAGTCAGATTGCGGCACAGCTTTCTTGGCGCTCGGGTGGCCTCCAGCGCTGGAATAGGCGTCCTGCAGCGTCCTCGGTGCTGTGCAAGGCCCTGTAACTGCTGATTGGCTGGCCAGAACAAGCCTGCTGGCAGCTTCACCGCCGGAATGAGAAGAGCGATAATCGTTGGACTCGCACAGAACGCAAAGCTCGAGCGGAGGCAGACATTACATATCCGTGCTGGGTAAACGAGCCTTTGTGATGGTTTGTGTCAGACGGCCTCAGGCTCAGACCACTAACAGCTTCTCGCCGCTGATTGGCCCGCGCCGTTACAGCAACTCCTACCCGCCACCGCCCGCCGCCAGCGCTTTCTGTGGAGCAACGGAGCACTAAGGAGCACGCTTACCGCACAGTTCCCCTCTTGTCTGTCCACCTTTACACCTTCTGCGACGCCGTACAGGCCCCTTTCCATCCTTATTTCTTTTTCTTTCTTTTGCTTCTCACCTCTTGAAGCCTCCCCAGCGCATGCTTTTGCCCGCCTGGCCTCTCTTCCGCGCCGCCAAGGTCACGCGCCCTGTCGCAATCCGCCCGAACTAGGCCGGGCAACGCCCAAGCTTTTGAAACGTGCGCCTTGCTCCTTCCCCGGCGGAAACTGCCCCTTTGACAGACAAAGAACGACCGTGAATCCATACTCAAATCCGTCGCTCGAATGACCAGACGCAATCATCCGCCGTTCGCGACCAACACATCCCACTGACGGCATCAAGAACGACCGCCAGGCCGACGCCGACCGCCAGGCGACGCCGACCGCAGGACGCCGACCGCAGGCGACGCCCAACGCCGTCTCGCTGCGTTTCGCAGCTTCCATCTTCTCGACCACCTCCTGGCTTTGACCCGCTGCCGCGCCCGCCATGTATCAAGGCGGCCAGCGGGATCCCTCGCGGACCTTCCAGGTGCCGCCGCCGCCGCCGCCCATGTCGCCGCCCGTGGCGCAGCTCGGCAACGGCATGGTCCTCCCTCCGCCGCCGCCGCCTCCTCCAATCCGATATCCCAACCAGCCAGGCGCCGTCCTCGGTGCCGGAAACCTACCCCCGCCCCCGTCTGGTCCGCCACCTGGTAGCGCCATCGGCCAGCAGGCTCCGTGGCACAACGCCTGGGGCGGCCGCATGTTCGACGCCCACGCCCGCGGCACGTTTCCGCCGCCGCCGCCACCGCCACCGCCACTGATCCCTGGCATGGGCCAGACGGCGGCCGCGAGCCAGCAACACCCGGCATACAACCCCAAGGCCCA
This sequence comes from Ophiostoma angusticollis, assembly GCA_019925545.1. Classification (NCBI taxonomy): domain Eukaryota; kingdom Fungi; phylum Ascomycota; class Sordariomycetes; order Ophiostomatales; family Ophiostomataceae; genus Ophiostoma; species Ophiostoma angusticollis. The sequence continues at coordinate 280,740 of JADHKL010000010.1, forward strand.
CGCCGCGGTCGGTGCCCCGACTGGCCAGATCGTCAGCCTGCCGCCGCCGCCGCCGCAGAACGAGCAGATGTCGGCAACGTACATTCCTGGCATTGACACCTATGGCGAAGGCGTGGGCATTCCCGGCTTTGGCGGCCTCGCCACAGACGACACCACCCCGTACTCGGCCAAGACGCCGCAGTCGCAGTGGGGGCAGCAGCAAACGATGGGCGGAGGCGGCGCCAACAGCGCCAGCCATGCTACCGGCAACGACGGGCCTGGAGGAAGCCAGTCGGGAACGCCTCTCGACGAACATCCCGGCCGCTTCACGGCAGCACACGGCACCGGTGCTGGCACTGGTGGCGGCGGTGGCGGTCTGAGCAGCCAGGGCGTGTCTGTGAACAGCAACAGCAACGCAGCCAGCGCGCGCGGAATCCCGCCCGAGATGGCAGCGCAGTGGCCGCTCGAGCGCGTGCTGTCGTGGCTGCAGACCAACCAGTTTCCCAAGGACTGGCAGGAGGCCTTCAAGACCCTGGAGCTGTGCGGCACGCCCTTTCTCGAGCTCGGCAGTGCCCACGGCGGCCGCGGCAACTTCAGCCTGATGCACCAGCAGGTCTACCCGGCGCTCAAGCAGCTCTGGATCGACAGGACCGGCATGCCTGGCGACAAGTGGGACCCGTCCAAGGACCGGGAGGAGGGCCGTCGCATGCGCCATCTGATCCGCAGCATCGTCAGCGGCCGCCCCGTCGACACGTCCAAGTTTACCAGCGCGCATACGCGGCGCGAGTCCAACTCGGCCACGAACTACAATACCCTGCCAAGTGCTGGCGCCGAGTCTGGTGACTCTCCAAATGTACGTTACACGGGATAAAAGGGGACGAATAAGGAGAAATAAAGGGGGGCGAATAGAGAAAGACGAGCTGACATGTTCTACTTCCAGACGCCCATTCGAGCCCCAGGCCCTGGCTTCTCGGCTCGGCGAATCTCGCAGACTGTGCGAGCCCAGAACCCGCCGACGTCCCTCAACAACACTGCCAGTGGCACCAACGCCGGTGTAACGGTAAACAATGCCGCTGGCACGTCGACCGACTCCAATCATCGCAACGTCTTTAAGAGCCTCGACGTCGACAACAGCAACCGTCGCCACAGCCCCAACACCAGCGACGTCGGCCTCGGCAGAGACAGAGACAGAGATAGAGACAGCAGTCCTGCCGCCACTGCTGCCGACAGCCCCATCCCGGGATCAGCCAACACGCTGTACACGTCGTCGACTCCCAATCTCTCGGCCTCGCCGCACCAGTCGCGCTTCGGCCACCGGCCTCGAAACAGCACGGATTCCATGTCCTCCAACGCCGCCATCTACGGGTCCGGACTGCCTGCCGAAGCCAGCCAGATGTTGCGCCAGGGCATGAACATTAGCGACATTATTAGTGCCAGTCGCAATGCGGCCGGCTCCAGCGGCCGTCCCTCGTCGCACGACTCGGGCGACCGTTCGGCCGGCACCGATCCACCGAGCAGCGCAAAGGACGCCAAGTCTCTGCGGTCCTTTTGGAGCCGCAAGAAGAAGCACAAGGATGACAACACCTTCCCGTCGCCCGACGGCCTCGAATCGCCAACGAGCCCCATCATCACAAACAAGTCCTCCTCCACCCTGGGCAGCCGCGCGGGCAACGCCAGCGACCTCTCGCTCGACCGGCCCAGTTCGAGCTTTGCGACCAGCCACGACCCGAGCAACACCGCCGGCTCCAACTCCAACAACACGGGTTCTTCGTCGCTCTACGGCAACAAGTCTGCGTCGTCGTCCTCGTCGGCAGCGCTGCTGCAGCGCGCCTACATCCTGGCCACGGCCGACTACTGGAACTACCGCATGATCGACGTGACCGACGTCGACAGCGCGGCCGACCTGCGCCAGCTGGTCTGCATAAACCTGGGCCTGCCAGATGCCGAGGGCGCGTCCATGTTCCTGACAGACTTGGGGCAGTTCAAGCACGAAGCGCCGCTGGACGACGCGAGATTGCTCAACACCAAGAGGCTCAAGGCCGACGCGGCCGGCACGATGAAGATTTTTGTGAAGCCGCCGCGAACACTACTGTCGCCGGCCTATCTAGCGCACGGCGGTGCCGGTGCCGGCATCCAGCAGGACGCGTACGATGCTCTCAACGGCGTGTCTCGGCCGAGATCTAGTTCGTCTCCGCCAACGTCCCGCCAGAACAGCACGTCCGTCTCCATCGACCATGCACTGCGCGACACCGCGCGGCCCGGCAGCAACGCCGCCACGGTCATGGGCGAGGGAACATTGACCAGCTCGGCCGGCGACGCCAGCAGGCCGCTCGATCCAGAATCGGCCGCCAGCCAATACCGGGCCGAGATGGAGCGAAAGGGCCAGGCATACCTGGCAAAGCGGAGACAAGCGGCCAGTGGTGGTGGCAGCGGTAGCGGTGGCGGTGGCGGTGGAAGCGGTGGCGGACATGGCGGCGGCGGCGGTAGCGGTGGTGCTGGCGCTTCCACGACGCCGCAAGACGGAGGACACTATGTCATTGTCGGCCGGAATGTTGATTTCGATCAGCCGCGCGTCTCTCCCTTTGAAGACAAGACACTTCCGGCGTCCGACAAGCTTCTGCCCCAACGTCGGGCCCCGGCGCCGCCTGGCGATCCTTCCGCGACGCTCATCAAGGCAAACTCGCTCAGCAAACGGACGGGCGACCGCATGCGCCTCTCGCAAGGCAGCAACGACGGCTATCCCAGCAGCAAGCGGCCGGCCTTGCCGACGACAAACGAGTCGCCGCAAGAGATGTCCGAGAAGGGCGGCCGGAAGCGGCCGCCACTGGGCCCTGCTGGTGCCAGTAGTGGAAGCAACGGCAGCGGCGAGTCTAGCGGCAATGGCCTGATGCCCTTGGGTTCTGTTGCCAGTGCCATCATCGGCATGGGCCGCGGCATGGGTGGTTTCGGCCATCCGTCCCGCGGCCAGTCCCCCAACCGGGTCGTCTCGTCGTCTCAGTTCGGCACAGGCACAAGCAGCAACAACGGCTACGGCCATTCCGAGTCACTTCGAGGTGAGTACGTTTTGGAGAAGAAAAGCACGCAGTTGCTAACACGATCAGGTTTCAAAATGCCTGCGCGCGCGCCTTCGCCTGGCGATTTGAGTCCCAATTCAAGGCCGAGTGCAAATTTTGCTCGTGTGGACGCGGGCCGCTCGCAGCTCCGTAACCAGGCGCCGAATCTGGACTTTCGGGACGAGGCTGTCAGCTTCTCCCGCAGCCGCGGCCCTCCGCAGATTGACCTGCCTGCGGTACTGGCGAAGCCCACTCGTCTGAATGTCGCAAACGACGACTCTGATGACGACTCGGACGACGGCCTCTTTGCCGTACCTCTTGCTGGCCGCGGGACGACACCGAAGAAGAACAATACGGGTGCCGGCAACAGCAGCAATAGCAACGCCAACGGCAACGGCAACGGCAACAGCAACAGCAACGGCAACAGCAACAGCAACAGCAACAGCAATAGCAATAGCAATAGCAACAGCAACAGCAACAGCATGACCAAGAGTAACGTTGCCGCGGCTGTCGCGGCAGCCGCAGCGACGACATCGTCAAAGGCGGCGGCGGCGGCAGCAGCAGCAGCGGCGGCCTCGGATACCACCGGAAGTGGCAATGGCAGACGCCCGAATCTGACGGTAGAGACGAAGCGGTCACGCAAGACGCTGTCGGTTGCCTTCACGTCGCCGGTATCGGCGTCGGCGGGTGGGAGTGTCGGGGACAGCAACAACAGAAGCGCCGGCGCGAGTTCGCGCATGTCAGACCACGCGAGCGACGATGGCGGCTCGAGCCGACGGGGTCCCGGGACGCCCGAGTCCAGCGGTGACTGGAGGTCCGTGTCGTCCTCCTCGGGCGGCGGCGGCGACGACGGGAAGCTGAGCCGACGCAAGTCCTTTGTGGAGCGCGACGTCTGGGCCAACCGGCCACCGACAGACGCCCTGATCAACAACCTCGAGGACTTCTTCCCCAACCTCGACGTGGACCAGCCCGTTCTCGAGGAAGGCATTGAGACCGAGTTCTCGCCGTCTCCCATTGCAGAAGTACCCGAGGCGGCGGACATCCCGTCGCCGGCCAGCGGCGGCAACCGACAGCGCACGGCCTCTTCGTCGGAGGCGCAGTCGCCTGCGGAAGCTGCCGTGGCGGCTGTGGTGGCAGCAAAGGCAGCCAAAGCCTCGGCCAGCGGGACGGGAACAGCGTCGTCGTCATCGCTCTACAACGACAACGATACGCTTGGGTCGGACGAGTCGACGCTCAAGGCCCTGGACCGGCCGACGTCCATGTCGTCGGTGGCGCAGCGCAGCGTTCGGCGCTCCGGTGGAGGACTGGGCCGCATGAAGTCGATCCGCGAGGTTGCGCGCGGCGCGCACGAAGCGAACAAGCGCTACACACAGTCGCAGCTGGCGCAGCAGGACATGCAGCAGCAGCTGCAACAGCAGCAACAGCAGCAACAACAACAACAGCAGCAGCAGCAGCATCAACACCGCCAGCAGCAGCAGCAGCAGCACCAAAAGCACTCGACCATTCCGCGGCGCGTGCCGGTGAACCCGGCCAACATTGTGCGGCGCAAGTCGACCAAGATGTTTGGGGCCAGCATTGTCCAGGTGCGGCCGGAGCGCGAGCGCGGATCGATTGTGGTGCCACAGCTGCCGCCGCTGGGCAGCCTGGGCGGCGGGCGCGGCGTCAACGGCAGTGGAAGCGGGAATGTGGACAACAACGGCATGCCGAAGCGGCAAACGACGTTCCGGTGGTTCAAGGGGCAGCTGATCGGCAAGGGCACGTACGGGCGGGTGTACCTGGGGATGAACGCGACGACGGGCGAGTTTCTGGCGGTCAAGGAGGTGGAGGTGCCGCCAAAGCTGGTAGCGCAGAACGACAAGAGCCGGGTGCGGGAGCTGGTGGCGTCGCTGAACCAGGAGATTGAGACGATGCAGCACCTGGACCACGTCAACATTGTGCAGTACCTGGGGTGCGAGCGCAAGGAGACCAGCATCAGCATCTTCCTCGAGTACATCTCAGGCGGCAGCATCGGGTCGTGTCTGCGGCGGCACGGCAAGTTTGAGGAGGCAGTAGTGGCGAGCCTGACGCGGCAGACGCTGTCGGGGCTGGCATATCTGCACCGGGAGGGCATCCTGCACCGGGACCTCAAGGCGGACAACATCCTGCTGGACGTGGACGGCACGGCCAAGATCAGCGACTTTGGCATCAGCAAGAAGACGGACAACATCTACGGCAACGACCGCACGAACTCGATGCAGGGCAGCGTGTTCTGGATGGCGCCCGAGGTGATCCGGCCGCAGGACGAGGGCTACTCGGCCAAGGTGGACATCTGGGCGGTCGGGTGCGTCGTGCTGGAGATGTTTGCGGGGCGGCGGCCGTGGTCGCAGGAGGAGACGGTGGGCGCCATCTACAAGATTGCGCAGGGCGAGACGCCGCCGATTCCGCAGGACGTGCGCGAGACCATCAGCCCCTGCGCCTTTGCCTTTATGCTAGACTGCTTCACGGTGAACCCGACGGAGCGGCCGACGGCGAGCCGGCTGCTGTCGCAGCACCCGTTCTGCACGCTGGACCCGGACTATGATTTTACAGAGACGGCGCTGTATGCAAAGATCCGGGACACGTTCAAGACGACGTAGGAAAAGGGGGTTTTGGTTATCTTTTGATTTTCTTTGGTTCTGTTTTGCTTCGTGCTTTTTGTCCCGTCGTTGTCCTGTGCGTTTCTTCTTCTCTTCTGCATCACGACATGACGAGCTCTAGCGTTTGACTGTTGAAGCGAGCAAGCTTTGGATATGAAGAGGTCTCTGTTCGATGCATGAAGTGATCGCAGCCTTGTCCCCAGTTGCCACCACGCTAAGAAGTACCCCACAAACACCTGGCCGATAAGCTTAATCAAAGACAGGTCCGACTGCCGTCGCTTTCTCCACCCAATTTCTGGCTAATCACAGCAATTAAAGGAGACAACGGCTTGGCAACAGTTTCCCCCTCATCTACGGAGTACATCAGCGCCCAGCTGCCGTGCTACCTCAGGGCACGCCTTGAGGTGATAGCCTCACAGACCGTCTCTTCTCCTTCTTGGAACGAGGAAAGGAAGAGGAGACATCAGGTATTCCGTACTCCGTACTCCCCACTCGTACATGTACATGTAGAGCAAAACAAGCCGTATGTCATTAAGACTTTCCGCTTTGAGCATCGCAGCTTCCTTCGTCTGTTCTTCTGGGACTATTTCGTTCCTTCTTCTCTTGTCTCGTCCTTCCCCTGTCGCACCTTCCCGGACAAAACGGCGGTGTCTCGCCCTGGCCGCTTTCGACTTTGACATTTGGACTTGCTCAAACCTGTCCTTTTTCAGTCCTCCTCGTCGCCCTACATCCATCTCCATTCCATCCACCGCCCGAGCCGAAGGCGGCTCCTCGCCCATACACGCCTCTCCGGCAAAAGAAGCTCTCCCTCCGTTCGTCGCCGCTTAATATCCATTCTTGCCGAGTACAAAACACTATCGCACAGCACCGGCCGGCAGACGCAATAGGGAAAACAGCAGGGAAAGCGACCAATGGTGCGGGAACAACTTCGACGTCCCCCGAGCCGAATTTCGCCCTCGACTTATCTTGAACACCTCGGCCTGCGTCTCTTGTTTCCGTCTTTCTTTGTTTTTCTCTTCCAACTCACTGTCGGAACAATTGTCTGGACTCTGGCGGCCGGTGTTTCTGTCTAGTGTGTCGTTTTCGATGCTTCGCTAGCTGCTGTCAATCTGAACACAATCTGTCCCCACACGCCAGAAAAGGGGCTCCTCAACTGTCGAGGCCGCGCCTAACTCAATCTCAATCTAAGAATCTCCATACGCGCTGCTTTCCACCAAAAGGACTTGCGTCTTGCAACCCGCGATTCCGTCAAAACCGAGACGGTCGAAGAAGCTGATGACAAGCTGAAAAGCAAAAGAGCGCCTCGCCTTTCTTTCATTTTGGAGTGCTGCTGCTTTTAGGCCGCCACCATATCCGTTCGTTCTGCATTTTGCCTTTCCATCCTCGAAATCCGTTTCAGCCTGCGAACGATCGGCACGCGACACGACGCGATAGCCAGTCCTTTTTTGGGTTTCTCTTGTCTTTTGTCGTTCTTGTCGGCGATTCTCCCTGTCTAGGCGTCCACTCCTCCCATCCCCCCCCAAAAGACTGCAAGCGACCAGCCATGGCTCTGCTACGGTTCCGAAGGTATCGCGTTTTCCTCTTCGGTGCCGCCTTTTTCCTCTTCCTCGTCTTCCGACTTTCGCAGAATGCCAGGCTCGTCGACACCACCATCTACCGGGGATACTTACCCCCGGCAGACGAGTTTACCGACGGGTTTCGCTCCGACTCCGGCGCCAATGGCGGCAGATACGGCGGCGACAGGTCCTCCGGCGCAGGCGCTGGATCTGAAGCTATGGCGGACGGTGCAAAGGAGACATCGCTGCGCCTGCCCGAGCTGCGCACCAGCCTCGAGATCAAGGGTTCCTACAGCATACCAACCCCCCATTCGCCTCTACCAGCGACCTCACCGCAGCAGACAGGCAGTCCGGGTCTGCCATCCGTGCCAGGCAGTCAGGAGACAACATCGCCGGGCGGTCTCCAAGACGCTGCCACGCCGCCACCCGAGCCCACAGCAATCGACGCCTCGAAATCGTCGTCCAGCCCGCAGCCGTTTTCCTCGACCAGCACCATTCACTGGATCAAGATGCCCGAACACTTCCCCATCCCCGAAGAATCTCTCATACTCCTGCCCACTGACTCGCCCAAAGCCATCCCCCGCATCCAACACCGCTTTGGCGAAGAGTCCGAAACTGCCCGGGAAACGCGTGAGACACGCATGTCTGCCGTCCGCAAGGAAATGCTGCATGCCTGGTCTGGCTACCGCCAATATGCTTGGACCCATGACGAGCTTGCCCCTGTGACCAAGACCTTTCGCGACCCCTTCTGCGGCTGGGCCGCGTCCCTTGTCGATGGCCTTGATACTCTCTGGATCATGGGTCTGTACGAGGAGTTTGACGAGGCCTACGAGGCCGTCAAGCTCATTGACTTTACCACCACCCCGCACCGCGCCGAAATCCCCGTGTTCGAGACCATCATCCGCTATCTCGGCGGTCTCATCGCCGCCTACGACATCTCCGGTGGCGAGAAGGGCAAGTACCCAGCCCTTCTAACCAAGGCCGTGGAGCTCGCCGAGATCCTCATGGGCGTCTTTGACACGCCCAACCGCATGCCCATCCTCTACTACAGCTGGAAACCCGCATTTTTCTCTCAACCCAGGGCCGCGCCTAGCAGCTCCAGTATTGCAGAGCTGGGGTCCATGACGATGGAGTTTACGCGCCTGGCACAGCTGACCGGCCGCCAAAAGTATTACGACGCTGTCGCCCGTATTGTCAACGCTCTCGAAGAGTGGCAGAGCCGCGACAACGCCACCGCGCTACCCGGTATTTTTCCTGAGCGTGTCGATACCTCTGGCTGCAACCGCACGGCAGCCTCCATCCTCGAGGCGGAGAATGCCAGCAGGCTCGCGCAGTCACAGATTGATGCCGCCGCGAGTGCTGCCTCCGAACCCGCCGGGTACCAGCCTCCCCAGCCAGAGTCTGACCCAATGCAGCAGAAGGACAAGGTTGCGCTGGCAAAATCGATGCCAGCAGACCTCGAGTTCCGGGTCAACCCGTCTACAAAATCGGATGCGCCAGCGACCGCCGAGTTCCGCAAGATCGAGAATCGTAACGCACCGCAACGGCTCAGAAAGCGCGAGTATGGCGCGACTGCCACGACGGACGACTCCGCCACCCCCGTCCAAGCCGATGGTGGCAAGGCCGAGTTTACTTGCATTCCGCAAAACCTTACCTCTGGTGGCTATGGCTCAGACAGCTTTAGTATGGGTGGGAGCCAAGATTCCACCTATGAGTATTTCCCAAAGGTAATGTCACACTGGTGCGCTCGTCGTCTTTTGACAAATTCGTGCTGACTCCTTTAGCAATACCTCCTTCTTGGCGGCCTTGTCCCCAAGTACAGGACAATGCACGAAAAAGTAGCCGATGCCGTCAAGAAATACCTGCTCTTCCACCCCATGATCAAGGACGACCGCGACATTCTCTTCTCCGCCAAAGTTTCGAGCCGCGACGGTACCGACGTGAAACTCGACTACGAGTACGAAGTACCCCACTTGACTTGCTTCCTTGGCGGCATGTTTGCCATGGGCGGCCGCATTTTTAACCGTCCCGAGGACGTCGAGATTGGCGCCAAGCTCGCTGACGGCTGCGTATGGGCCTACGAGGCCATGCCAATGGGTGTCATGCCAGAGTGGGCAAGCATGGTGGCCTGTCCCGATAGGGCACCCTGCGCGTGGAACGAGACGACCTGGCGGACCATGCTCGACCCGCAACTCGAATTTCGAGGGAAGCAGATGGAAGAGTACGAACGGCAGCTGGAAGAGTGGAGAGTGAGGAAGGAGGAGGTGCGCAAGCTCCAGCAGGAGTACCTTGAAGAGAAGGAGAGGCGACGACTTGCCGCCGGCGCCGCGAATGATGACGAACCGGTACCGGCCACCAACCGCACATCAAGCTCGAGGAATTCTGTCGAATCACCACGGTCCGTGCCGGTTGCAGAGGACGCCAGCAGTGCGGCACAGCAGCCCTCCCAGGCGGCCGCAGAAGCGGTTCAGAGTGCGGCCGAATCATCTGCGCCACCGGCCACGTCCACTTCGGAGCCAAGGGACGAAGAGCCGCGCGCATCCAACTTCAAACGGGATACCAGCGAGGGCGAGACGCTTTTGACTGCAGATACCGTCGAGATTGACCGGAAAGCTAAGTCGCTTGAGAACGACTTGGACCTGTATGGCACTGGCAGTGGTGGAGCCGAGGGCCGAGGCGCAGCCACGCCTACGACGTCCACCGCTGGCGAGAGCACATCAGTGCTGACCGAGGCCGGCCTCCTGGAAAAATCGGCGGCTGACGCTCGCCGTTCCCCGTTCCCTTCGTCGCAGAAGCCGCTAATGGAGCCGCCCGCTACGCCTCCGATGCCGGTCAAACCCGAGACGCACGAGGAGTTTGTGCAGAACCGCATCGAGCACGACCGGCTTGTCCCCGGCTTCCAGCACATCGGTGACAAACGTTACATTTTGCGGCCCGAGGCCATTGAGTCGGTCTGGTACATGTACCGCATCACAGGCGACCCGGTGTGGCAGGAGAAGGGCTGGCGCATGTTCCAAGCAGTCATTAGGGCGACGCGCACGGAGGCCGGCCACAGCGCGATTCCGGACGTGACGGCGGATCCGTCGACGGAGCCCAGAGACCTGTCGGACAACATGGAGAGTTTCTGGTTTGCGGAGACGCTCAAATACTTTTACCTGCTGTTTACGTCGCCCGATGTGATCAGCCTGGACGAGTATGTGCTGAACACGGAGGCGCACCCGTTCAAGCGGCCGACATGAAGAATGGGAAGGAACGAAAGGAACGATATCAAAAAGAGGCACCCAACCACGTGCCCCAGGACTCGGGCAAAAAAGCTCGGCAAATGAGCCGAGGCAATCTGCACAGATCTCACCGACGAGGCACAGCTGCCAGAGCTGGCAGAGCTGTCAGGGCTGGCAGAGGGCCGTGACGGACGTTTCGGCCAGATGGTTTCTGCCTGCCTTTTTTGTCTCGCACTGCGAAAGGGAAGCTGCGGCCTACGGGCCAAGACGAGGAAATCAAAGCGTGGCGCCGTAAAAGGCGCGGCAGCATCCACGCGCGTCTGTCCCGGAAGCAGAGGGCATTGGCCCGAGGCCCTATTTCACTTCGAGGAGGTCGTACTGAAAGACAAGATGTTCTTTTCTTGTGCATGGTTGCCCAGGCATGAAGCGCGGCAGGTTATGAGACCTAGGCGGGCTGCTCCACAAACGACGGGAGAGGGTCGGACCAGTCGAATTGGAGCGTTGTCTTCTCAGTCAAGAAAAGATTGTGGACGAGAGGAAGAGAAACCGGATCAACAAAGCTGCTTGAAAATCTCCTTGTTATTTTCCTAGTCGAGGAACTCATTGCATTCGGAAAATTGGTATAAACTAGTAGATCCTGACAATGCATAAACGTTTAGATGAAGTGTGGTATATTTCGTATTAAGATGTCCCCGACGACGCTCTCCACCCTCAGTCTTCGCCTGGAGCAATCTCCAAATAAACAAAACAAGAAGAAAGAAGCTCTTCTCGACCTAGTCCTCCTCAGCAACCTTTCCCGCCTCACACGATCAAAGCACTGGTTCCCAGAGGCTATGCCCTTTTTCCGGAAAAAAAAACAGTAAATAAACGAAATCGCTTCTTGCAAAACGCCGCGGGAAGAAAAAACAAAAAGATAGCAATCAAAACAAAAATGCAAAAGTACATGGTAGATTGCCCAAATCCCATTCAAAACAAAAAATTTCCCCAGGACCCAATTCTCTATATACGTACATTTCAGTTCCCCGTGCTGTTTGGTGTAGTGTGGTGACACAGCTGGGATGTGGTCAGAGTAGGGTAGTCAAGGACAAGTCGGTGCAGGCTGCAGGCCAGGTCGCTCAATGTTGCTCTCACAAGACTCAGGGCCACGCTCTCCAACAAAAGGCCGGGTGATTGCTTGTTGCTCCCTGTGTAGCGCTGGTGCATCCGTGCGGTGCCGTTCGTGTCGTTGCGGTCGTGGTCATGGTCGTGGTCGTTGGGCACCCAGCGTCTTGCTGTGAGCGGTAGTCAATTGGCGCAAGCAAGCTGCTCATGAGCGCCGCATTGTCGTTGTTTCAGCCGTCGCCCTTTGTCCCTCCATCGTCTCCATCGTCTCCGTCGTCTCCGTCGTCAGTTCAGTCCGCCAGTTGGTTCAGCACCTTGATGCTCAGAATAATAACCATCAGCCCTATTGTCACCACAATCAACAGCGCAAACGAGAACCAGCCCATCACCATGGCGCTGGTGCCCACGCCCGACTTGACACTGCCGTTGCCAAAGTCTTGTGCTATGATGCTGGCCGCCACGGACGCCGTATGCTGCCACAGCACGGAGACAAGCACGAATATGGCAGACACAAAGATAATGGCGAGCGAGATCTGCGAGACAAAGCGTGACGGGAATGGCTTCACTTCGCGCTCCGAGCCCTCGCTGTCTTCCTCTTCGTGCCAGCCGGGGAAGGTGGCCAGAAGAAGCATGCAGATAAAGGCAAAAATAATGGCAATGATGCTAATTGGCGTTAGTCGATGCAAGGCTCGGAGACGGAAGAGAGACGAAAAAGACACAAGAAATGCTCACATCAAGTAGGGGAAGACAATCATGTCCTTGAACTGGCTGGCGAGCCAGATCAGGTTCAGCGGGTCCTGGTCTACGCTGACCTCGTTCGCCAGAGCCGTCGCATTGTTGGAGCACAACCAGGAGCCGCCGTCGGGGTTGACGCAGATGCCAAAGTAGCCGACGCGGGCTTGGAGGTGGGCGGAACCGACAATGTTGCTGATGGCGCGGTTGACATTGTAGTCGACCTGGGCAGTGTCTGGAACGGCAATGTAGTGTTCGTAGTAGAGGGATAGCAGGAATATGTCTGGTATGAGCGGACTGGATGAGGAGCAGCCGGCAAGAAGAAGAGCTGAGGGGATTAGAAAGAGAGTGAAAGATAGGGAGAGAGGGGGGGAGAGACTCACACAGCAGGATGATCGCCACGGCAATCAGTATCATCAAAATATGGTGGTAGCCGAGATATGGTATGTATCCTGAAGACACATTAGAAGACGTCAATGAGGCAGACATGAGGCCACGCAGGGACGGGGTACGTACGGTACCACCCGACTTGCACAAAGCTCGCCATACCGACACAGTGGCTGCGTCAGTGAGGCGCGTCTTTGTCGTGCGGGCTGTAAGGGTGGCCGTCCACCCAGGAGCCGTTTGTTCTAGGACAAAACGGTCAAACAATGGCTAGGTCGGTCGAGAGGACGGTTCTTGGGCGCGCGGTCGGCCAAAGGACGAAGAAGACGAGGCGCACTGGTGAGGAATGCGCGCCAGTCTGAAAGACAGTGGAATGTAGATTCGCTTCGGCTCGATGCGCTCTCGACAGGAATGCGGGCCAACGGCTTGATCGATCTGAGCTCTTGATCAGTAAATGCAAGGCGGAAGAAAGGAGAAGAGGGAGAGAGAGGAGGAGAGGAAGAGGAGAAGAGGAAGAGGAAGAAGAGGAGATGGCGGAAAAGAAGTCGAACAGTTTGTATTCACGGGTTGGAGGTCTTTGTATTCTCTCGTCAAAATCGATGCGGTGATGATTGGAATGCTCTTTTGCTTTGTCAATGACGGTGGTGTGGAGGAGAAGAAAGCGAGAGAAGAACGAGAGGGAAAAGTGCCAATGAAGAGGAAAACCGATAAAGACGTTCTCGCTTCTTAGTGTTCGTGTGCGGAACTTATTTACAAGTCACTTCACAGCACAGCTGCTACCGCAGTGTACTTGCAGAGCAAGTCACTCTCCCGTCGCCGGGCCATCGCTCTGTCACACGCATGGCTGGGAGGGGCTAGCGCCAGGCACCAACAGGGGCGCTTGGCGGCCTGTGATGTCAACAATAGCGAAGAGGCAGGCGCGTTGGCAGGGAGACGACCCCACATTACCCTGACCCACTGCTGCGGCAACAACCGCTGTGGCAGAGTGGACAAGCGCTAATTGTCAGCTAAGAATACTTCCTGGAGCTGAGTATTACAGTGTTCAGTTGCACACAGCAACCAGTCACATGTTCCCAATCGCGTACTGTTCCGCTGCCCAGTGGGCCTCCGTGTCCTGGAGGCTGACCTCATTGAGGTTGTCAGTACGTGATGTCAGTTCCGACTCGGGCCTCACCGTCGCTGATGCGACTTGACTTGAAATGTACTCTGATTTTGGTGGCACTTGGTAAAAGAAAAGGAAACACGTAAGATGTAGCTGTTGAGAAGTGCGGCTCATTGTCCGCCGTTCGTGTCAACAGTTGGAAGCAGAAAAGGAAGGAGAAAGGGAGGGTCAACTCCAACAAACAGGGAAGGAGCAATCGAAAAACAAAGAGCTGAAAGGAGAAAGAAAACGCCAAGTTAGGTAGCCTCTATTGATGCATTACTCGGTAAAGGTAAGAATATACACCCTCCCAGAGAAACAGCCAACGCCTGCGCTCTGCCCTGATAGACAAACTCTTTCAGGTCGCCATTCGACCGGTAACCAAAGCACGTTGTGGCCATTTTTAGTGATCCAAGTCTCGTCCACGGCCACGGCCACACTGACATTGTGCTGTCTAACATCGGGCGAAAAGACGTCTGACGTGAGATAAGGGCTTTGGCCCTCCAACGTCTGCGTACACTGACCTGACGCTGCGTCCCAGAGCTTGACAGTCTTGTCGTTTGAACCCGAGGCAAGCTGTTTTCCGTCCGGCGAAAAGACAACCGACAAGACTGAACTGCTGTGGCCTCGCAATGTCTGCGTGCACTGACCCGACGCCATGTCCCAGAGCTTGACAGTCGTGTCGCCTAAGCCCGAGGCGAGCTGTTTCCCGTCCGGCGAAAAGACAACTGACAAGACTGGACTGCTGAAGCCCTTTAACGTCCGCGTGCACCGACCCGACGCCGTGTCCCAGAGCTTGAGAGTCGTGTCGCTTGAGAACGAGGCAAGCTGTTTCCCGTCCGGCGAGAAGACGACCAACCCAACTGAATCGCTGTGGCCCTCCAACATCTGCGTGCACTGACCTGACGCCGTGTCCCAGAGCTTGATAGTTGTATCTTGCGAGCCCGAAGCGAGGTGTTTCCCGTCCGGTGAAAAGACGACTGACTCAACTAAATCGTTGTGGCCTCGCAATGTCCGCGTGCACTGACCTGACACCGTGTCCCAAAGCTTGACAGTCGCATCGTATGAGCCCGAAGCGAGTTGCTTCCCGTCCGGCGAAAAGACAATTGACTCAATTGAATCGCTGTGGCCCTTCAACATCTGCGTGCGCTGACCTGGCGCCATGTCCCAAAGCTTGACTGTCTTGTCGCTTGAGCCCGAAGCGAGTTGTTTCCCATCCGGCGAAAAGGCAACTGACAAAACTGAATCGCTGTGGCCCCGCAACGTCTGCGTGCACTGACCTGACGCCGTGTCCCAGAGCTTGAGAGTCGTGTCGCTGGAGCCCGAGGCAAGTTGTTTTCCGTCCGTTGAAAAGGCAACCGACACGACCCCTTCGCGGTGGCCCTTCAACATCTGCGTGCATTGTCCAGACGCCGTGTCCCAGAGCTTGATATTCATGTCGTTTGAACCCGAGGCAAGTTGTGTTCCGTCCGGCGAGAAGACAACTGGAAAGTATGAACTGCCGAAGCCCTTCAACGTCCGCGTGCACCGACCTGACGCCGTGTCCCAGAGCTTGACAGTCGTGTCGCATGAGGACGAGACGAGTTGTTTCCCGTCCGGCGAGAAGACAACTGACTCAACAGAATCGCTGTGGCCCCGCAATGTCCGCGTGCACCGACCCGACGCCGTGTCCCAGAGCTTGACAGTCTTGTCGTTTGAACCCGAGGCAAGTTGTTTTCCATCCGGCGAGAAGACAGCTGACCTAACTAACTTGCTGTGGCCTCGCAATGTCCGCGTGCACTGACCTGACACCGTGTCCCAGAGCTTGAAAGTCATATCGTATGAGGACGAGACGAGTTGTTTCCCATCCGGCGAGAAGACGACTAACTCTATTGAATCGTTGTGGCCCTCCAACATCTGCGTGCACTGACCTGACGCCGTGTCCCAGAGCTTGAGAGTCGTGTCGCCGGAGCCCGAAGCGAGTTGTTTCCCGTCCGGCGAGAAGACGACTGACGCGACAGTAGATCTGTGGCCCTGGAGCGTTTGGAGGCATTCACTCCAGTGTTCGCTCAGGCTAGGCACGATGTGAGCTCCAACAAGATTTTCTGCTTTGAAGAGATCTCGTACTTTGCTCCGCTCCGGGCTGAACACGAGCGCTGATGCGTATGTTTGAAGCGGGGCAATGTCGATCACATGTTTGTGAGACAGAATGAATCGTCGTGCATCGTAAAGAAGACCACTTAATGCTTCTCCTTTTCCAAGTGCCTAGATACGGTAAAGGCACCAATATTAGTATCTTACAGGTCGTTGAGAGACGAGAGAAATGGTACGTACCAGGCGCTCCAGTTTTCTTATCGCGATGACCCCGTCCGAGATGCTTCTAAGGAGGCTGAGCGCCTCGAGCCAGTATAGAAACTTTGTTTGCAAAAATATGTGCAGCTCCCCACCATCCTGTAGATCGACATCGGTCCGGCCCGCCTTCTCTACATGGTCCACCCAAAAGAGACAGGCATAGCGGATCGGGGCCAGCGGGTCATTATCGGGCTGCACCACCCCGTCGATGGAGCAGCCAGGATCGTTAAGGTCGTACATGTCTCGCCTTAGGCTGCTTGAAAGGGCCTTGAGCGAGCGCGAAGCAATCGTAGCGTGCCGGTCGGGGATGCCGGATGGATAGATATGATGTGCCGCTTCACCAACAAGATAATCTTTTGCCGATTGGTGCACAAAGTACAAGATTCCGTCGCGAACTGTCAGGAAAGAACCGCAGAGTTGGATGATCTCTTGTATATCGTCCAGGTCGTAGTCGTCCAGCGATGCACAGAGGACGTTTAGTTCCGTCAAAGCGATGGGCCGGGATACGGTCGAGGCGATGGCGAGGATGTCTTTGCAAATGTCTCTGTCTTCGGTGTCTTCGAAATCGTCAATGGCCGTGAGCATGCGGCTGTAAAGTGACGAAAGGCCCTTGGGAAAGGACTTTGCCATCTTGAGCGCCTTCCGTTTGTGAATCTTTGGGTCGGCGAGCACTTGACACACCAAGGCAACCCAGAGAAAAGTGCCGTCAGCGTTGGCAGTCAAGTGTTGCGAGATGGCGTCCTTTGTTCCATCGTCATACTTCTTTTCCTGTGCTAGCCGCTCTATCCTGTGACGGATGAAAATTGTCACAGCGTCGGAGATGGCGCGCCGGTTCAGCTCCAGGTGTAGTTGCGCGTTTTGGTCCATGGTGGTCAGCTGGACCTCGATGTCTGGCCGATTTCGGCTCGAAAGCACCCATTTGGCGCCGGAGGGTCTGCGGATAAACTGAAGCAGTTCCGGCAGCCCGGAAGTGCATTCGTCGAGGGCATCGACAACCAGGACTGCATTTTCTGCCTGTTCGTCGGCCAGCATATCTGTGAGGATCTTGCACAAAGCTTGCCAGGCGTTGATGTCTTCAAACAGTCGTTTCCCCGCATCGCCGTACTTTTGACGGACATGGGAGATCAGCGCCGGTCGTTGTAGGATGAGCATATAGATGAGACCACGCAGCACGGCCTTGGCATCGTTGAGCTGCTCATTCGTGGCCTGGCAGAAGAAATAGGCAAGGCAGGTGCTCGGCTCGAGTTCGTCGATGATGCCGCAGAGCAGCATGGTTTTGCCCTTGCCAGGATCACCCCGGATCCAAAGAACGCGGTCCTGAGGTCCGCTGCGCCACTGCTGAAAGCTGCTGTTCTCCAGGACCCAGGAATAGGCGTCCCGGAGAAGGCCACCCTTTGTGTCCTGAATCCGCGTCTTGTCATCGCGCGGGTCCAACAGGCGCAGGTCTCTTAAACAGTCCTTATCGCGCAAGTCCAAGGGAGGCAGCTTCTCGCCGATCTCCCTTTTGAGCCGTTGCGTGGCTTTGTCCTTCCCTTCCCCGTAGATCAGCGGCATCGAAACATTAAAGAGTCCGAGAAGAGAATAGACCAGGTCTTCTTTTTCCTTCGTGTCACGCATCTTTGCCCAGCTAAAGCGTTGGGCATCGCTGAACTTGTGCGGCTCGTAGTGGGAGAGCGCATCCAAGGGGATTGTGGTGATCTCGTGGACCAGCTGTCGAAGGGAGTGCTTGTCGCCCAGGTACTGTCCCTCCTTGGAGAAAAAAAGGACGACTGCCGGTGCCAAGAGCTCTTGGAGCGTCCAACCTCTCTTGAACCATCTGCTCTGACGAAACGCGTGTTCCCATGCGCGTCCCGGCATGGCCGCCTCACGGCTTGAAACGGAAACATCGGACAGGTACACAAAACAACGCTTCGCGTTTTTGTACCATCTGAACATGGAGTTGATTGACTTGTTCAGCTCGACGGCGTCTGCTTTGTTGATGCAGCAGGTATCAATCCAGCTGTAGCTCAATCCGGCCTCTTTTGCGCGCTCTACGCAAAACCGAACCTTCTCGAACCCAGCCTTGGACTTTGCTCTGCCGAGGCTGCCTCGGGTTATGTCTTCAAAGCTGATTTCTTGAGCGTCGTCGGCCCAAGTGTGCGACAAGATAGCATAGTCGGTGTTTTCGTCGACGTTCTTTGCTAGCCTAAGCTTGCCGTCGTCGTGGCGAAGGAGATGCATTGTGGCAGTTGTTCCGCAGCCTGGTGTGTCAGGGCGTCAGAGGTCGATCATTGCGGTGTTGGTCGTTTGTGTCGTTCTGGCAGTCGATGAAAGTTGCTCGATGAAGTTGACGACGACATCCGTGCCTTGGCTGTACGGAGAAGAAGAGAATGTGTCGTCTGCGACTTCTTAAAGACATGTTTCGACAATGAGGCTGAGACCAGACAGGGTGGGGCTCGTTCGTGTTGGGCATCAACGGTGTTGCGCCCGACAGGCAGGCGCAGAGGGCTCCCAATGCTCCCAATTCCCAATATAGGCGCCACGTGTACGGAGTAAGATACTCCGCACCAGTATCTTTCCTTGTGCAGGTGCGAGGGCGTTGTCTGGAAATGGTACAAGCAGCTGCACTGACTGCTTCGCCAAACTGCAGGTCTCCTGGCACGCTGAATTCAATCACCCTGTTGGTTATTAGCTGTCGGTGTGCTTTATCACCCTGTCGGCGGGCTTTCAGTATCACGGTTGCCAAGTCATAAGTCTTTATTTATTGTGCACTGGCCTATCCAGAGGTAGTCATCCTGGTATCGTGTTGTGTCTTCTTGTCTGTTACCTTCTCCTCCGGAAGCGACTGTTGATTCCTGGCCCGCCCTTGGATCCCTTGTTGCGCAGCTTCAGACGCTTGAAGTTGGCATGCGCCAGCTCGTTAACCTTGCGGACAGCCTTCTTGACGGGGCCATGGTCCTTGCCGTCGTTACCAGCCTTGGCCGCCTTGTCTCCCTTGGTCTTGGCCGTCTTGTCTCCCTTGGTCCTGGCCGTCTTGTCTCTCTTGGTCTTTACCGTCTTGTCTCCCTTGGTCTTGGCCGTCTTGTTCGTCTTGGCCGTGGCGTCTCTGTCAAAGTCGGATCCGGAATCGTCGCCCTTGTCGCCCGCGTCGCTGTCGCCATCCACTACTGCCTGCGTGTCTGGCACAATAGCACCGTCGCCGTCTTCGTCGACTTCCTGCACGTCTCCGGCTGGCCGTCTTGTCCGCGTCGGCCGCATGTTGAACAGCCGCGTGGTCCGCTTCTGGCCCTTCTTCTTGTACACCCTCAGGGGCTGCCCATCGCGGCCAAGCTGTGCGTCTTCCGGCGGGCTGTCGTAGAGGCCCTCGTCGTCGAAGCCACCGAGAAGACGTGTCCTTTGTGTTTCTTGCTGGTCCACCTCGTCTTCTTGCGGCTGGGCTTGGCTGTCTTCGACCTGGACGCCTGCCTCCTTCTTCTCGGCCCCACCCTCACCCATGTCCTCCTCCAGCTCACGAAGCACGTCCAGCTGCTCGTCCAGCCGCTCATCTTCCATCCGACGCAGGCTCGCCAGCACGCTGCTCAGCCCCCGCACCAGCGGCTTCCGCGGTAGACGCAGCTTCCCTGGCGGCGACGCCCAGAACTCGCCGCCGTTCTCGTCGACCACCGGCGCAAGCACGGACGGCTGCGGCTGTCGTCGTAGGAACGCCGGCGTGGCAAAGGACGGCAGTACCTGAGGGTCGTCGCCTGCTTTCGAAGGCGTTGCCGGGAGCCGCGCAACCGCATTGGCGTCTCGAGTCTTGAGCGGCGTCGTGCCGAGAGCGCTGCTTGTGCTCGTGGCGAGGTCGATGGCAGCCGTCGTCGTATGCAACGTAAAGTGGTTGAGCAGGTTTCGCCGGCCGGACGACATGGGTGTGCGACCAAGTCTGCGAACATTCACAATGGCATCGTCGTCGTCGTCTCCATCCATCACGGGGATCGTCTGCTTGCGTGGCGTGCCAACTAGTGTCTTGGATGGCGTCGCTTGGACGGTGTGCTGCTGCTGGCGGCGCCGTTCCTTTCCGGGTTCGTCGAGCTCGTCGTCTTCGGCCAGCACGTCAAACAGTCCGAGGACACGGCCGTCGCGCTGAGGCGTTGGGCCGATGGAGGTTGGCACGACGGGGCTGAACAGCTTGCGGGAGATGGAAGGCGTCTGCGTGGGAGAGGCAGCGGTCGTCTCGCCGTCCCGCCGTCTCCGTTTCGAGGGTGTTTGTAGAGGAATGGCTTCGGCGGCAGTCTTGGCCGTCGCTACTGCCGAGGGTGCCTTGCGTTTCCGTCTGGTGTCGTCCTCTGCGGCGTCGGACGGGGCCACCTTGCCGGCGAGGACGCCACGGACGCGGTTGTAGGCCGTGTATTTTTTGGCTGCAGAGGGTTAACAATCTCTCTTTCTCTCTCTCTCCCTCCCGACTTACCCATCTCCGGGTTCTGCTTGATGTCGTCGCGTCCCGGCTTCGCGCCGCCGTGGTCCTCTGCCCATGTCGTCTCCCATGTCTTGAGAGCGAGGCGCAGCTGCTGGGACTCGGCCTCAAGGGCCACTTTCTGTGCAGCGTCGAGCATGGGAGGCATCGAGACGTGGCAGCAGTCGGCGATCTCTGTTGGAGAGGTTGACCGTGAACGCAAAGTAGTGAATGTCTCTGCTGTGGTATCTTACTCTTTGGGGGACGCGTCAGAGTACGGCAGCGCGTTTAGCGCGCCGACCCACTATTAAATGCACTGGAGCTTCGCGTATTTTTAGAGCTTGGACGGCATAACGTGATGGACAATGATCGCTCAAAGCACAGACAACGCTTCTCAGGGGATTGACATTGTGAATGACAGATCGCCAACGGAACCAGGAACCGAGTAAGCATACATGAGAGTTGCGAGGCGCAGCGCAGATCACCATGAACAAGCGAGTAAATCCAAGTCAAGAGTCTGCTGTTGACCCTTCCTCCGACAGCACAACCATCAGGAGACTCCATCTAAGTAAGCATAGACCAGGGCCATTGCTTGACACAATGGCTTTGCTTTGAGGGGAAAGCCCCGTTGGCCCCTGACGAGGAGTCGATCCGACGACCTAGGAGAGCAGCAAAGTCATCCGAGATTAGGGGACACCCAGGCAGTCTCATCGGACCTCGCATGAAAAGAGAGAAATGAAAGAGGGCGACGTCTGTCAGTTGAACTCTATTACGGAGTCTCTATTACGGAGTACGTACTCCGTACGGAGTGCCATTTGATACGCTTTGTGGTAGGCTTTCGTCCCCGCGACCGCTGTGGCTAGTGGTTTGGAACCTGCAACACCGCTAAACGCCCCACACGAACCCCTCGCAGAGCCTCAGTGTTGTTTAAGCCCCTGGATGTACGGAGTAACAGGGATGACGACAGACGACAACACGACGACAATGGCGTCGAGACGACCAGCCGTCTGGATAGTCCGTACTCCGCATGTCAACGGCGAGCGAGTCGTGGCACGGCAGGCAGGGAAGGCAAGCCAGGCCGGGCCTGGACTCTGGAGGGCCTGACAGGGTCTACAAGCAACAGCATCCAGTTTCACCGTCGTCTGGTGTCCCTGCTGGGCGCTTGTTTGCACATGCATTGTCGCCAGGAGGTGCATTGACAGCAGCAGAGCCGGGGAGGTGAAGACGGCGACGCCCTGGCCAGGCTTGACACGAGACGAGAAACGAAGCCGCAGGGTGAACTCTTTGGACTGAGGGAGCGTTGCCAGGATCTGGCAATCATTGTTCGGACGAATGCGTGAGCGGATGTACTTAAGGATGGCCTCCTGCTCGTCTCCTCATCCTTCTTTTGGTCACTTGCGAGTCTCTACTCTTGTGTCTTTCTCTTTAGTCTTCTTCACTCTCTTTTCTTTGCTCTTTATCGCAAGTTCTGTGAACTGTTCCCTTCTTTCGCTCCTTTGAAACAACGTTCTTTCCACGGCCGGACCACTCATCTTCAACGCTTTGCAAATTCTTTCCTGCACATAACCTCGTTCACATTCTTATCCCTCTCCATCATGAAGTACTCTGTCCTCGCCTACGTCGGCCTTGTCTCGGCTGGCCCCGTCCCTGTTCCCGTCGCCGTCCCGGCCAACGACCTCCGTGTCCGCGAGGTTCCCCAGGAACACTCCCACAATCTCTTCCTCGACATTGTGCGCAGCTCTCTCGCCACCAACAACCCCAAGAACATCCAGGATCCTGTCTTTGGCCTGCTCGGCAACGCCGCCGCTGCCGCCGGAGCCGGGGCCGTGACCAACCTCAACTGCCTGCAGCAGGAAACCGCCGACCAGGCCTTCACCAACGCCAAGGCCGCCGGCGACGTCCGCGGCATGGCCGGCGCCCTCCTGTACCGCGCCATTGAGCGCAACACCGGCGCCGTCGGCCAGGCCAGCGTGCTTTGTGACGAGACGGCTGTCAACCCGGAAGTGGCTGCGCTGTCACAGCACCAGGACCCGGCCAGCCCCAATGCGGCTTCCATCAACAAGGGCATCACGCTGGCGCTGGCCCAGCAGCTGGCCGGCTTCGGCGTCGACCCGCTGCTGGCCCTGGAGAGTGGCACGTTTGCGCCCGGTACTCTGGGCGACCCGACGGCCGCCGGCAACACCTGCGACACCCAGGACGACGAGCCGGGCTGCATCTTCACGCAGAAGCTGCTGGTGCTCGACGCCACCGAGGCCGAGATCAGCGCCGCCGTCAAGGGCATCACGCAGACCTTTACCGGCACCGGCACCATTGCCGCCACGGACATTGACCTGGGGGGTGCGGCTGTGGCCACTGCCGATGTGACGGCCACGGCAGCAGCCACGGCAGCAGCCACGGCAGCAGCCACGGACACGGACTGTGCCGCCGCACTCGTGACCCTGACCACGACGGTGACGGCCGACGCCTCTGTAGCGGCGGCGACGGGCTCGTCGTGCAGCGTTGTGACCAAGACGGTGGCTGCCACCGAGGCCGCGGCCTTGACGGCTGCGGGGGCAGCAGCGACGGCGACTGCGGCAGGGGCAGCCACCCACAAGAACCGCAAGAACAAGGGCCACCACCGCGGCAAGAACGTTCCCCGTGCCGCGCTCGACTTTGGCTCGTGCAGCGACCCCACCATCCTGTTCGAGGCCGGGCTGGACGGCCGCAACACCGAGGCTTTTATCGCCGCCAACCAGGCCGACTTCAACCACGGCTCCGCCCTCAACATTGCCGTCATTGCCGGCTTCATCTGCCAGCGCCTAGGCTCGCCCTGCAACGCGGCCAGCGACGCGCTCGCCAGCTGCTCCAGCGCCTCAGCGGCCGCCGTCGCCACCACCCAGAACCAGGCCGCCGCCGATATCTTCAACAGCATCCTGGGTGGCGGTGGCGGTGCCGTCGTCGCTGCCCCCGCCGCCACGACAGCCGCCGCTGTTACGTCTGCTGCTGCGGGTGCTGCATCTGTCACCGGTTCGTCGATAGTCGTCACCGTCACGGAGTGCTCGTAGGGGGGCCGAGCCATTTTCACATTTGGATAGCAAGGGGAAAAGCTTCTTACAACCTGTAAATAACAAACGCACTGATCCAAACAACGATGTTGATTGCTCGTGAGAAGAATGCGTCGCCGTACGGTGCTCTACTAGATTTAGTGATTGACTAACAGGCTTGCTCCTGTTGTTGCTGGAGCCTGGCAGAATTGGCTTATGTCAGCCTCGCCACCCGCACAGAAAATAGATCTCAGGTAGACTCCAACGACGTCTTCACGGCTTCCGGAAGTCGAACCAACCCGGCACCGACGGAATGCAGAGCGCGCTGGAACCGGATGAGCACGCCGCAGCGGCCACCCCGCCCGATGCCACGATCCCAGAACGAGGAGACGCCGACGCAGACACCACGCGCTGCGTCATCTGCCTCGACGATCCCGTCGCCGAGCCCTGCGCCGCCGTTCCCTGCGGCCACCGCCACTTTGATTTTCTCTGTCTCGTCAGCTGGCTGCTGCAGAGAGACGCCGGCGATGCCGGCGAGTACACGTCGTCATGTCCGCTCTGCAAGACCGCGGTGACCGCCGTGCGCTACGGCGACGGCCTGGACAAGACTTTTGCCGTTCCCACGCGCACGAAGCTCGAGGTCAGACCGGAGACCGCCTCGGCGTCGGCCTCGGCCGCTACACCGTCCACAGCCGCCACGACCTCCCCACGATCGGTCCGCAGACACCGCGGCGACGAACCAGCCACACCCCGCCCGTCGTCCCCCTCCCCGGCCGCCGCCCTCGACCGCCGCCGCCGCATCTACCGCCTCGGCCTCTACGCGCGCCACGTCGGCGCCAACCGCCACTCGCGCTACTACCGCGAGCTGACGCCGCAGCTGTTTGCGCGCGACCCGGATCTGGTGTCGCGGGCGCGTGCTTTTCTGCGGCGAGAGCTGCAGGTTTTGGTGGGGCTCGACAGCAGCCACGACAGCAACATGAACCGCAGCATCAGCAGCACCGAATTCCTCATCGAATACATTGTCGCCATCCTGCAGACGGTCGACCTGCAGGCCAGCAGCGGCCAGGCCGAGGAGCTGCTGCAGGGCTGGTTTCTGGGCCGGCGCGACCACACGCGGCATTTTCTGCACGAGCTGCGCAGCTTCCTGCGCAGTCCGTACCTGACGCTGGCCAGTTGGGACCGGCACGTGCAGTACGGGGAGCCCTTTTCGGGCGAGCAGACTGGGGACGGGGGCCGAGACCGAGACGAACCGCGCCTGTTGCTGCGTGGCGACTTTTGGCGGCCGCCACGACGGTCACGACGAGGAGGCGACAGAAGCACAGCTCGGGCCAGCAAGTCCAGACTGGGAGAACGTGGCAGTAGTCCGACTACGACTCTGCCGCTGTATCGTCAGCGGAGACATGAGACGACCTTGTTGGAAGCCTGTCGGCGCTACGATCCCAACTGATACAGGGGTGGGATGCAGTGCTATTATGGACTGAGGCCGTGGCCTGAGGCCGTGGCCTGAGGCAACGACAGAATGACCGCACAGCGATAGATCATACAGTCTGGCGCTGGCGCAGCATAGGGGTACCTGCCTGGAACGACCAACGTGCGCTAGCGTCGCTCCCCGCAGTATCTTACGGAGTACGGACCTTGACAGCGGATTATTAATGCAGTCATCAAGACCGTTGAAGCTGCTGCGGGGCTTTCGTCCGCCGCGCGGGCCAAACAGTGGCGACAGGCGTGTCTCGAACCGTGGCTCTGCTCCTCGATTTCTTGTCTCTCAACACACTTTCCAGTATCACAGTCATCATGGTCGCTTTCAATATCAAGATCATCTCAGACGTCGTCTGTCCATTTGTTCGTCTCTCTTCTCTCCTCCCTTTCCACAGACGTCGCTAACACTCAGCGCAAAGTGCTACCTCGGCAAGAAACGGCTTGAAAAGGCCATTGACCTCTACAAGAAGACCGTACCCGGTGCCGCCGACGACCGCTTCAGCATCACCTGGATGCCCTTCTACCTCGACCCCACCGCGCCCAAGACTGGCGTCCCTGTCAACGAGCGCATGGCCCAAAAGTTTGGCGCCGACCGCGTCGCCGCCCTCAACGCCCGCATGCGCGCCATGGGCGCCGCCGAAGGCATCAACTTTACCCAGCAGGGCAAGACCGGCAACACGCGCGACGCCCACCGCCTCATCCAGCTGGCCAAGGCCAAGGGCGCCGACAGCCAGAACGCCCTCGTCAGCAGCCTCTTCAGCTCCTACTTTGAGGAGGGCGCCGACATCACCTCGCACGACGACCTCGTCGCCGCCGCCCAGCGCGCCGGCATCGACCCCGCCGAGGCCCGCGTCTGGCTCGACGACGACGCCGACAAGGGCGGCTCCGCCGTCGACACCGAGGTCAGCGAGGCCTACCAGCGCGGCATCCACGGCGTCCCCCACTTTATCATCAACGACAAGTTCGAGGTCGGCGGCGCGCAGGACGTGCAGGCTTTTGTCGGCGAGTTTCTGAAAGCGCGAGGGCAGGCCTGAGAAGGGCGAGGGCAGCTGAGAAGCGCAAGGAGGCCTGGGAAGCGCGAGAGGCCTGAGCAGGGGAAGTAGATAGAGACTGAGAAAAGGAATATGACCGAGACGTCTCCCTGCCACGTTGTTCTTTTTGCCCAGTGTCTCCTCAGAATGCTTGGCCAAACTGTCCTGTCCGGGAACCCTCACATGTTGAGCAGACCGCCCAGGTCCTTGTCCATGGCGCGCAGCCGCTCTTGCAGCTCCTTCTTCTTCCGCTCCAGCTCGCGGATATCCTCTTCTTCCTGTCGCAGCTCTGCCTCTGTCGGCAAGTCCGGAATTGCTGCTGCAGTTGCAGCTGCCGCTGTCGCGCTGTCACTGTCATCGTCGCCGTCCCGCCATCCGCGGTTCATCTCTTCCAGACGCTGCGCCTGCTCTGCCACCTTGGCCTCGTAGTATGCCAGCGTGTTCGCCTGCTGCGCGTGCTTCTGCCGGAGGCTGGCGATGCGCTCCGGCGCTCCGGGTAGCGCATAGACCGAGCACAGCTTCTCGGCACCCTTCAGCAGCACGCTAACATCCACATCACCCCCCGCGTTATGCTGTCCACTGGTGCTGGCGGCCGCTCCGCGTTGTGACAGTTGTGCATGCAGGTCGCCGCCCAGCACGGCCGCCACAGCCGTCTGCCGTCGCGGAGCAGCGCTGGGCCGTGCAGACGGGGGACCGGTCGTCACTTCGCCGCCAGCGACATTGAACACGGTCTGCCGTCGCCGTTTCTGTTGCTGCTGCTGTGGCGACGCGTCAGCTCCCGCAAGCCCGCTGCCCGATGACGATTCGGTTGCCGCCGCTGCCGCTTTGCCCGTGGGTGGCGGAGGTGGCACGGAGAAGAGCGCACGCTCATGGGCCTCGGTGTCACGGATCAGACTGGTAATGTCGTCGTTGTAGAGCAGCGCGTTGGTAAAGATCTTTGGTGATGGAAATCTTTTTCTTCGCGTCAGAAATTTGGCTCTGTGTCAACAAAAAGGCCAGCGGCAGTACCTACGGCAGACTGTTGATTCCCTCGCAGGAAACAGAGATTTGGTCTAGATAGACCGACAGATGGGACATTGTGGCGATTGGTCTGTTCCCCGTACGCTCTGGTTGTTGTGTGTTTGTTGCTGGCAGATCTGTTGCAAGTTTACGCGACTGTTGAGACGCGCTGTCTTGCCTTATCGTTATTGACCTCGCTATTTGTTCTGCCCCGCATTGCCTGACCGCCTTCTGCCCATATTCTACGGAGTACTTCATTTTCTGCCCAATATGTACCTTCCTTCAAGACAACTCTACCACAGGATCAATCAACCAAAGAAGAAGGGGCAGACGACCCGCGACTTGTCTTGTGCATGTCACCTATGGAATGGTTGTCTGCCTTCAAAGTCGTCACCAACCCGTGGAGGCCACGGAGTTTGTCCGTCACCGTTCCCGCCTGACCAGCATGTACTGTTCTCCGCAGCCCCTCGTTGTTTAGTCTTGTCTGCCGCAGATGCCGCCGCGCTGTCAGATTGGGACAAATTGGGACAGATTGGGAAAGCGCTGGCTCCGTTTCAGTTCATCTTTCACTTCGAGAAGGAACAACCTACCCAGCAGGGTCATGTTGACTCGGCACCTTCCTTTTTGACATTCAAACGCTTCGTCGGAAGAAACCCATAAAACCCCATCAATAGACAGCTCTTCCGTATTTCAATCTTCACAACTACAAAACAGAGTGGTGAAGCACAATGCATCTCGTTCTCCTCGCCATTTCCCTTGCCTCATTTCACAGCTCTCGCCCCCTCGGACTGGTCTCTCCTGGCTGGTTCTCACGGAACAGAAAGTACTCCCCGACCCACGCGTTGAGCATTGCTGCCCAAGTTCGCTTGGCTTCCAGCCACATTTCAAGTCTGCACCTACGTCTGGCATCTGCACCCACATGCTGCCGTCTTTTGACGTGCGGGTGGGTCACTGCCCAAACCTGCGGCGGTTACCGCCACTCTCCCTGAACGGTGTAAGTCGGCATCGAATTTCTCTCCCGCCATGCCGGTTGGGCTGGATCAGAAAAGTCAAACCGAAACCTGGCTGACCGGCCAAAACCTTATATAGGCGGAAGATGGCCCGTATCGTTCCCCTTTGTCTTTTTCGACCCTCGCATTCAGACGTCCCTTCCTTCTCTTCTATCTTACCTACACTTGCTCCCCCCGGAACGTCAGAGCACACAGCTTCACGGCATTTGCGTCCTAGCTCGCTTGGTGCATTCCGCCTTTTCGTCGGCCTTCCTTGGTCCATGGCAAGCTCCCGCCTCTTCTCACCCACACTTATTTACTCCGTACACACCCCCGGTCTCCGGCCGTTGTTGTTTGCCGCCTCTCCAGCATCGGCCAATTCTCTCTCCAAATTCAGTTCTGGATCTCTTGTCTGTTCCCTGGCATTTCCCACTCTCCGTGTTCTGAGGCGCCGTCAGACGCTTATTTGCTTCGAGTCGCTGTCACGCCTCTCCATCGCTTCCCCTCCTACCAACGTTCCTTCGGCGCAGGTGTCCCCATCACAACGGCTGAAGCGAGCCAGTCACCTGTCCCCTTGCTCGTGTCCCGCCGCCCCTCTTGTGATAGTCGACTTTCTGTCCCGGGATCAGCGTCAGCTAGTCGCATCGTTTGCAGGACGCTTACAGAATACTTGCAGAATACTCGCAGCTCAACCATTGGCGGCGACGAGCAGCTGGTCAACCGTCTCAATACTCAACGGGGGCCACAATAATTGCGACAAAGCCAACATACCACCTCGGACTGTGGGCTCGACAACGAGACGCGGCACAGATCTTACATATGCAAGCCCGTTTCTCTCTCCCTCTCGCTCTTGCTCGCTCGCTCCCAGGCCAAACTCGTCGATCCATCCTCACCCAGCCGGCGCATCCCGCCCACTCAGGACGCAACCAGCTGGCAAAGGCTTGCCTTAACGCCATTTTCCCTCTTCTTGGGTCCCCTTCCCTTGTTTTACGTGTGCACTGCCCCTCTTCGTCGCTTCCTCTCTGCCGTCTCTCTTGATAGCCTCTGGCCTCCCCTTCCCCAAGCCGCTTCTTGCTGCGCGAAATCCTGCATTAAGCATACTCTGCACTAAGATTATCATGACAACCAACCAGCGTCCAATGCGTTCCTCTTGTTGGAGGTTCGAAAATCGGGTGCAGGGCCCGTAAATTTCCTTCTTGTCCTGTCCACCGTCTCTTTCCCTTCCCTCTGTCCGTTCGACCAGGCCCTCTCCACATCTCTTCCCCCCCAGTGTCGTTGCATGCAGACGGTGGCACGATATATGCGGAGCTTGGAAAACGCACAAAAAAATACAAACTCCCCCCACACAGGTTGAGATAAGCGGCGATCTCATCACGACATTTTTGTCGCATCCTTGTGGGTGAGAAAGCCGTGTGCCGACATTTGGAAAAGAGGGCGCCGATTTGCGGAAGACAACGGCAGTGCCTCGTTGCAGTTGCACGGCGGCTCGGACAGACGCTGGAAGATCCGAAGACAAGAGGAAGCGACAACGGGAGCCTTTCCTTTGGGCCCGAGAGGACCGTTTCAGTCGGTGGCAAGAGGAAGAAGGCATCTGCAAAGGACAGGAGCGGAACGCCAGAGGCATACGAGGAAGGTCGGGACAACACTACGTCACCGGCTCCCCATTTCATCCAGCAACATCGACCTCCAATTACGAAGCGGCCATGTCACACATGATGGATCCTGTCTCTCCGCCAGAGACCCCCATCACGGCCTCCCCTGTCGGCAGTCGAGACACCGGCCCAAGCATTCACGCCCAGCAACATCATATACGAGACCACTTATCTGGCTCAAAGTACTTTACAACGGATCCTAGCAGGCGCGGTCCTCGACTCGCCGCGAGGCCAGATACCTTTGGCCCCAAAGGGCTTCCTCTGCGGTCCGGCCCATTCCGCCAAGACGAGCTGTCCCCGCGTTCATCGGGTTCGTCTACAAGACACGACAGTGCCAACGACGAAGCCGACGAAGACAAAAACGATGACGAGGACGAAGACAATGAAATCTATGATGATGTCTACGGGGACACTAAACTTGACGGGCAATTCATCTCAGGCCCCAATCCATCCGCCAGAAACAGCTTCTTCGCGACTCCAAGTTCTGCAGAAGGATCCAACTCCCTGAGGGCCGCCCGGGATCGGAAAGCAAGTGTGGGACACCCCAGCGGCTCTCTGTCGTCAGCGTGTGTACAAGACAATGGGAGAAAAAATACCGAGCAAAATGGCCCAGTCTCGGGATACGCCGGCGGTCAAACTGCTGCACGCCTCTTTGTTGTGGAGGCAACCCTCGTTATTGAGGAACTCAGCGACTTTGACAGCGACAATGGACGCATCCAATGCATCTTGCCTTTCGAAATCGAAGAGCCAGCGTCTGAACGGGACCAGAGTCCCGAGCCGAATCCACATCGACGTGGAAAATTCAATCCTAGTCGTCGACGATCCTCGACACAACGCATGAGGCCGCCCGATATTGACCATAGCGTCATGAATGGACTGCGGGGCTTCTCGCTTCGAGCTGATTCCGACGAAGAGGTCCTGATGGACGAAGACGACGACGATTCGTCGGGCTTCAATGAGGATGCCCACAACCTCCTGCTCCTCAAGCAGCGGGCCGAGAGGCGGAGGCGCCGCATGACTTCTGGCAGCATCAGCAAACGAACCATAAGCGAGAGTATGGGCAGCGACACCGACACCGAGGACCTCCATGCAAAGCTTGATGCCAGTGAAGTTGGGTCGAGTGCGCGGCGCCTCCGCCGCCGAATCGGCGACCGCCATAGCCTTCAGTTCCCCGACCCCCCGCCTCCACGAATCGAGGAGCTCGACGAACCGGACACAACCGACAACGACGATGACGTCAAGGAGCTCTTCCACGATGGAGAAACGCTGGCACGTGAGTTGCCATACTACTCCTTGGAATACATCAGCATGGAGGTCGACTCGCCATGATACAAAGACAGCCAGCAGACGAAATCCTTCTAAGGGCACTATATGCGATACGAAAACGAGGCTATTGCTTGCCAAAATGGCATCCCGCTACGGCTTATGAACCATTTGATATCATGCGTGCGTGCTGCCTTTTGCTTCTCATTTTATTTTATTTATCCCTCACTTCACCTTTCTACACCGAATTCTTCTCGTCCTCCTTCTTCTTCTTCTCCCTCGGCATGAATATGGATTATGGAAGGGGCAATCCCTGGCATAGAGTGGCTTAGAACAAGTGGCATAGATTTTTTTCTTCTGGAGATCCTTAGTTTTCTTTCCTTTCGGTTTCTTTTTCTCACCTTTTTTTCGTGCAATGTAAGCAAACTTGACGCAGACAGCGTGAGGCTCCGGTAGCCCCTATGTTTAGATTAATCTATCTATGGTCGATGAGGTCACTTGACAAAACGATAGGGATAGTCAGAGCCTCCCGTCCTGGCTAAAATTGACTCCTAGTTGCATGCGAACCTCTACACAACTCACCAGCCACCAGCGACTGTCACTCGTCGTCTCCCAGACACAGCCCCGTCAACCTTTCCATCGCTAACGTATCTTACGTTATGCGGCACCTCTCGCGGGCTCCTTGGTCCACTCTGCGGCCGGAAAGTAGTGCTCGTCCTTCTTCTTGCCATGGCCTACGGTAGCCAGGGGCTTGTTTAGGCTGTGCTTCAGCTTGTGGCCTGAGTGGTGAGGCTCCTCCTGACTGGGCGATAACCTTGCACGGCAAGACAACGAAGAGATAGTCTATCTGCCGTTTTCTGGGGACAGATACAAAGAGGACCTTCCAGGACCATATAAGCCATACAGGGAAGTAAGGGGATGCAGCGAGAAACCGTCGACACGATCCTTGCCCTCGCCATTGAGCGCAAATGCGACGAGACTAGAGACAACTAGGTGTCGAGGAGTACCGCCTGATGCTTAGGGCCGGCGATGCTTATGCACATTTCTACAGTACTGGCAAAACGGGTAGGGCCGGTGTGATGGCGAGCAGGTAACCTGGCAGGAGCAACATGCCGAGTTCACGTGACGATTCCGTTCACCACAATTTACTGTCAACAACTGCTTGCAAGCACCATAGCCATCAAGGATTTGGAGGCCTTGGTTGCTTGCGCATGCCCGGGATGAGGCCACTGCTGCCCCCAAGTCCATCCATGGCGTCCCCACGATCGCTGGCGTAGGTATGAACGTCCCCGAAAGAACTGCCAAACGAAAGCTGACCAGGTCTACAGTCCATCGATGTTGTCATCCCAGACGACCTTCTACAGGCAGGCGCCATCGTTCTTGCCGATACCGCTGTCGCCGAAGACACTGTCTTGATGACGTGCTGCACCCCGGCCAACTTTCAACACCGCGCGCAGGCGGCCCACGCCGCCGCCATCGGCCCACTGCCACCTCGAGGACTCTGGAGTGAGCGTGGGCCCTTACCTGCAGCGCGACACATTTGCTTCCCTGCACCGCTCGGCAGCATCAGAATATGAGCATCGCACGCGATAACAGCTGCCTCCGCCGTTTTACCTACAATCGATCAGACAACTCTCCCGCCGTGGCGACAGTACGTCCGGCTTCTTCAAACCCGGCCTCCGCCCTGTCGTTGTACCCAAGGCACATATTTGGAAGCGCAATATGCGTCTCTGCGCGCGACGTCGGAAAGTCGTTTGCCATATCGAGATTAATCACATGGAGTCGTACGTGGACAAAGACGGCTTCCTGGATGCGGACCAGCAGCCAGAGCCTCCGAGGACGCTCTATTGCAGCACCGGGACAGGGATATACCGCTGCGGCAGTGGACACAGATGCTGTAAGAGAGCCTTGGCCAAGAATTGTAGGGAAAGCCGAGAAGATGGGCAGGTACGATGTAAAACCGTGCCCCTTCAACTCTGCGTAGCGACAGGACAGAGACAGAGCCATCGATCTGCCCTTTTACCCATCCACCCGGAGGGTCTTGTCGTTGTCGTAGCCGGCAGCCTGCGCAAAGTAGTAGCCCCTCTGGTTCGTGACCAGCCGCAGCGGCGCGGCACCGCTGTCGCCTCGGTCCACGACAAAGTCGCAGTTGTAGTGCGTGTGCCCAAAAGCCCAAGCCTTGACTTTCGGCGCGCGGAAGCACACCTCGTTCGACAGGTCTGTCGCGAATGCGCTGCCAATGGCGTTGTCGCCGGCGTGCTGGGGATCCCTCGCACGCGCGTCCAGGGACGGGCTCCAGTGCGTCACGATGAAGATGGCGCGTACGTCGTTGTCCGACCCCTGGTGTTCCAACGAGGCCACGGCCTCGTTCAGCCAGGCGAGATCGCGCGCATGGGCGCGGCTGTGCGCGGCAACGTCCCAGCCGTCGCCGATCTGGTAGAAGTCGTTCAAGCCCATACTGACGGCCATAGCCCGCTCAGGCGGCACATGCGAGAAGAGGCTGCAGCCGAGGACGAGGGCACCACTGGGGCCGCCAACAAGGCCGGGCAGGCGGTATGCGCCACGGTCGAGCACCACAAACTCCCCCAAAGCGGCATCGCCAGCGGCACGCCGCGCATTGACAGTCTCCTCAAACGACCGCAAGATGTCGAGGGTCCGGGGCCACGTCGAGTGATAGGCCTCGTGGTTTCCAGGGACAAACAACACGGCCTGGAACTGGCGGAGCTGCCGCTCGAGGAAGCCGGTCAAGTCGGCCTTGTGCGGCTCGACATTGCCAATGTCGCCCAGCAAGGCGAGGACGGGGGCCCGAGGCACGATCTCGAACAGGTCGTAGGCCTTGGGTGCCTCCAGATGCAGGTCGGACACGATCTGGACAGCCATCATGGAAGTGTTGTGACGAGACGCGGGTGTTTATGTCCGAAGCCACTGTAGACTGACGGTTGGGAGTATCCTATTCTCAAGAAATAGGGGTGAGGACGGCGAGTATGACCTGCACATGCAGACTGCAGTCATGGATGGTGAGGTTACAATTGTGGCTGAAACGGTGGCGCATTCGCTGAATAATCCACCCATTAAATAGCCCGCGTCACGGAGGCTCGTGAGACCCATTCGCATTCCATTTCCCATCACGACTTCTTCCATCGACTATTTTCTCGCCCGCATCGACTCCTACCTCTGCCCGCGCTTTGTTTCTCTCTTACTGTGACGAGGCTGCTGGAGTATTCCGGAAGACGTCCTTATCACGTCTCTTTCGCCCCCAACCGGCCCCCGATTCGACTTTTCCCAATCGCACTTTGCCGGCCGGAGTGCGCCATTGCAGCGCTGTCTCGATTCCATCGCGAGTGGCCTCCGCCTCATCCTCCTCTGCACTTCCGTATCTTTCAAATCAACAGACGCGTCTACACACCGCAAGTGTCTCTGCTGAAGCGAAGATGAACCAGGGCAGCCCGCAACAGATGAGCGGCGGGACGCCTGGTGCGCTCGGCGTACCACAGCAGCAGCCACAACAGCCACAGCAGCCACAGCAGCAGCAACTACAGCACATCATGTACCGCCCCGAGCAAATGCGCAACATCAAGGAGTTGACCCCGCAGGAGAAGGCCAAATACGAGGCCGGCCTGCGCTCGCTCTGGACGACGTTTAACAGCGCTCCAGAGGGCTCCGCCGAGAAGGAGGGTACCCGCCGGAAGATTCTCGAGTTTGCCCCCGTCCTGCTGCGCAAAGTACGGGAGCGTCGCCACATGGCCTTGCAGATGCAGCAGCAAAAGCAACAGTTGCTTCTGCAGCAGCAACAGCAGCAGCAGGATCAGCAAGGCCAGCAGCTTCAACCAGGGCAGCAGCTTCAACCAGGACAGCAGCTTCAACAAGGCCAGCAGCTTCAGCAAGGGCAACCGGGCCAACCTGGTCAGCTGACGCCTCAGCAGCTACAGCAGCAAGCCCAGGCTCATGCACAGGCCCAACACCTGCTCCAGCAGCAGCAGCAGCAGCACGGCCAGGTGCTTCCTGCCAGTTCTGCAGGTGCTGGGTCGCCACCGGCAGTGTCGCAGCAACAGTCACGGCCGCAGCATCCGACAAAGTTTTCCGACCACGTCAACGAGGCGCTGAACAAGCACACCTACCACCCGCTGCCCAGCCTAAGCGACAAACCGGCCGGGGTCATTACCAAATGGCAGGAGGATGTGAGGCGGAAGCTGGGCGTGTCACTGACGCAGATTGAGTTGGCGCGCGCCAACATTGTCAAGCTGGACGCTTCGTACAAGGCGCGTGCGGAGAGCGGCCAGATGACGCCCGAGGAGCAAACGGTGTTCAAGGAGCGGCGTGACAAACTCATCAAGGTCCAGGAAGACGCGACGCGCTTTGTGACGACCTTCCGCAAGCAGCAGGAGCAACTGGGCAAGATGCTGCAGCAACAACAGCAACAGCATCAAGCGGCAGGAGGTATTGCAGGCGGGTCACAGCAGCAACAACAACCCAATGGGCCACTGCAGCAGCTGCCACCGCAGCAACAACAGCAACTGCAGGAGGAGCAACAAGAGCAGCAGCAAAAGCAGCAAAAGCAGCAAAAAGCGCAAAAACAACCAAAACAGACAAAGCAGCAGCAGCAGAAAAATATCAAGACCGAACCCACGAATCTGCAGAACTCTCAGGCCAACATCAACGGCGCCATTGAAGCAGCTAAGAAAGAGTCGATCGCAGCCGGTGTCAGGCAGGGCGCCGGTGGCGCGAACATGGCTATCAATACGCACAACAACAATGCGGCACCGGGTGGGCCGTTCCGGTCAACGCCCGGCCCCATCCAGCAGACGCCTATTCCGCCGCCGGTGATTCCTGCAGCCGCTATGCAGAGCGCGCAAAAAGCAGCCGCTGCCGCAGCCGCAGCCAAGTCCGCCACGCAAACCCCCGTGCATCCGCCCCCGACGCCGATCAACACCGGTCTAGCTGCGGGGGCCAAGGGTGTTTTGTCAGGCGCTGGCACGCCGACAGCCGTAGGTATGGTGCGGAGCCAGACGTCGAATCCTGGCACACCGGTGACTGCGGCTCCACGGGCGTTATCGCACCAGAAGGCTCTTGAAGAGGCGAATAAGCAACGCACAGCCTCGATTGGAAATGGCAATGGTTTGCCTACGACTCCTGGTGTCGGGCCGTCCGCAAACGGTATCACTCCCGATGCTGTGACGGCGCAGCAGCAGCAAATGCAACACCATATGCTGCAGCAACAGCCACAGATGGCAATGCAGCAACAACAGGGTCTGCAGCAGTCACAGCAGCAACACCAGCAACACCAACAGCAGGCAGCAGCCGCAGGCCAGATCGGCAATGCCATGCCCGATGGCTCCATTGTCGGCGGCGGCATGCCGCGCATGGCGGTCAAGATTGGCGAGACGCGGCAAATGCCCAAGCAGCTTTCGGAAAAGGCGACGCAGCAGCCGCAGCCGGTGGCACTTGGTGGCGGGACCACGCCGGGGCGGCCGACGATGTTGGGCGGTGGCAGCACGATGGGTGGTGTTCTGAACCAGCCGCCCATCCTCAAGGTGCCGGCGATCCAGATCGAGGGCGAAGGCGAGCGGGTGCTTAACAAGAAGCGGTTGGACGAGCTTGTGCGGCAAGTGTGCGGCGGAACGGCGGAGGGCCAAGAGGGCAATCTATTGCAGCCGGAGGTTGAAGAGGTATTTTTTTCTCTCCCCCTTCCTTTTCCCTTTCTTTCTTTTCCCTTCCTTTCCTTCCTTTCCTTTCCTTCCTTTCTCTTATCCTCAACTTTCTCCTCTTCTTTCTCCTCTTCTTTCTCCTCGACTGTGCTGACCACTATAGACTGTCCTCAACCTGGCGGACTCGTTTGTCGACAACGTGCTGCACGCAGCGTGCCGCAACGCCAGGGAACGTGGGTCCAAGGTTTTGGAGATCAGAGACCTGCAGCTCGTACTGGAGCGGACGTACAACATCCGCATCCCGGGCTACTCGTCGGACGAGCTGCGGACGGTGCGCAAGGTGCAGCCGTCGCTGGCATGGATCTCCAAGTTGAGCGTGATCCAGGCTGCCAAGGTGACAGCTGCGAACAAGAACGAAATGTAAGGGGATCCGGGGAAAAGGATTCACCAAAGGCAGAGGACGGACGTAATTTTTACTGCGACTGTGCAGATTAACGGATGCACGAAGACGAGTCGAAGGGAGGTTTGCAACTCGGACGGGTCGGGACCGGTAAAGATCAATCGCTCGGTGCTTTTTATATATTTTGTGCTCTATTATTCAACCATCAGTCCACCGTTTCCTCTGGGCATATGACTGAAGGTGTCAAGGTGTAGCTTTCCCATTCGGTCTTGAGTCTACGGGTCACGTGGCACTCATATGGCTGCTGATTGATTGCTGAAGTTGTTGCGCGCTATCGGCGAAACTGGTGAGATTATATAAGCGACATGCCTGGGTAGCAGAGAGAAGAACAACCACAAAGGGTGCAAGATATGCGCGTAGAAGAGCGCTTGTGCCAGTGACCGGTACATGTCGAGATCTACGAGGATTGGCTTTCATTTGCTCCGTACTCGGTGCCCCGAAGACACGGGCGCAGTGAGGAGAGCGGTTCGGTTCCTCGCTGAGTAATCAATTATGGAACTGGCTGGACACAAAAAAGGCCGCGAAGGCAGCCATGGACTAACGTCACGCGCGGTAATATCTGGGAGGGAAACGCGCCAGGTGTCTACAGCGCATTTACAGGGGACAGCAGTGCTGATAGCTGTTCTTTGCGCCCCCATCCCAGGGTCTTTTTTCTCAGAGAGCGCTGTGTTCTGCTCGCCACAGTGCCCCAAAGCAGTCCAGTCTCCACCAACCAAAGCTTTGCTGTTGTCTGGCTTTTCTCGTCGTGCTTCCTTTCTCTTCTCTCTCAGCCGCGCTTCCCATCTCCCTTGTCATCATCCCATTTCCAGCAAAACATCCACGGCCCCCCTCCCCTCCCCCCATCGGCATCCGAGTCGAGGGATCAGCATCCTGTGGTTTTTCTTCTCTCTTGTGCATATCGCTGCCGCAGTGTACCTCGTTTGACTTTTTTGCTGCTCGCGCGCCTCCGTCCCATCGACCTGCATCCGCGACGGCAACAGGAGCTTTTTGCAACAGCTCCTCTCACTCTTACTCGGGACACCCTGTCCTAGGCAAAGCAAAGCATCCGCCGGCGAGCAAAGACCAAAGCTCGCAACGGACGCATCGAGCGTTCCATTTCTTGCGCGAGTTCTGACCCGGACGAGTCCATCCACCCATCATCTTCCATCGACGAAAATCGACAACGCGTGCGCAACCGTCCTCGATTCGTCGTCTCTTCCCTTTTCCTTTTTTCTTTTTGCTCCTTTTATTTCTTTTCCTCTTTCTTCCTTTTACCCCCCTTTCGCTCGCCATGCCGGGTAAAACACCTCATGGCAACGGCAAGGAGCCAGTCGAGAATGGTGGCATCCGCAACAGCAAGGACGAGGCCGCGCTGAAGGGCAAGAAGAAGACACTGGCCAGCAAAGACGGTGACGATGAGGCCACGGTTGTTGTTGCGCCGTCAAAGGCATCGGCGTCAAAGAGCAAGCAAGGCGGCGATGATGGCGATGTGGCCATGGCGGACGGCGACGATGCCGAGGCCAAGGACGACGTTGTCAAGGTCGACCCGGTCGTCCAGACCACAGCAGGTACGAATTCTCCCCCTCTTTCTTTCTCTCTTCCCCCCTCTTTCTCTCTTCTCCCCCTCTTTCTCTCTTCTCCCCCTCTTTCTCTCTTCTCCCCCTCTTTCTCTCTTCTCCTAACCCGTCCAAGACATCAAGAGCAATTTCGCCCTGCTCGACCGCGCCGTTGCGCTCTACGACCCTCGCTTCTCCCTCCGCGCCCTGCGCTCCATCTCGACCATCCGCAAGCGTCTGACTGCCGACATCCTAGAGCACGTCATCACCGAGACCTTCCCGGCGAACTCGGCACCGGCCAAGCACCTGTTGGCTGCGCTGGGCCGGGAGAACCTGCCGCTGGGCCGGCGGCCAAACGGCGCGGAGATGGAGGTTGACACGCCGGCGTCGGCCACAACAACACCGACTGTGTCTTCGCCGGCGACACCGCCGCCCAAGAAGGAAGTCATCCCGGAAATTGATATCTTCGTCGGCATCCTGATCCAGGTGTACCTGTACGACGCGAAGCAGCAGCAGCAGCGCGGCTTTACGCTGTCGCGTGTGCTGGCGGAGCGGATCCACGCGCTCAACCGCCGCACGCTGGACTCGCTGGCGGCCAAGGTGTACTTTTACTACTCCCTGTTCAGCGAGCAGCTGGCGCCGCTACCGCCGTCGCCGCAGTCGCCGGTGATCTCGATCCGGCCGGCGCTGCTGGCGGCGCTGCGGACGGCGGTGCTGCGTAAGGACGTGGACACGCAGGCGGCTGTGATTGTGCTGCTGCTGCGGAGCTATTTGTCGACGTCGCACATTACGCAGGCGGACTTGCTGGTCTCACACACGCAGTTTCCGGAGAACGCGGCTAACAACCAAGTGGCCCGGTTCCTGTACTACCTAGGCCGCATCCGGGCGATTCAGCTGAGCTACACGGAGGCGCACCAGCACCTGATGGCGGCGACGCGGAAAGCGCCGTCGAGTCCGACGGCGGTGGGCTTCTCGCAGACGGCGACGAAGCTGCTGCTGGTGGTGGAGCTGCTGATGGGCGACATCCCGGAGCGGGCGGTGTTCCGGCAGCCGACGCTGGAGCAGGCGTTGCACCCGTACTTTCTACTGGTGCAGGCAGTGCGCGTGGGCAACCTGGAGGACTTTGAGACGACGATTGCGGACCACGCCGACACGTTCCGCAAGGACGGGACGTACTCGCTGATCCTGCGGCTGCGGCAGAACGTGATCAAGACGGGCATCCGCATGATGTCGCTGTCGTACAGCCGCATTTCGCTGCGGGACATTTGCATCCGGCTGCACCTGGGGAGCGAGGAGTCGGCCGAGTACATTGTGGCCAAGGCGATCCGGGACGGCGTCATAGAGGCCACGCTGGACCGGGAGCACGGCTACATGAAGAGCAAGGAGATTGGCGACGTGTACGCCACGCGCGAGCCGGGCGAGGCTTTCCACGAGCGCATCCGGGCCTGTCTGGCGCTGCACGACGAGAGTGTCAAGGTAATTTTGTCCCTCCCTCTCTCTCTCTTTCTCTTCCCCCGCTAACAAAACAGGCAATGCGGTTCCCAATGAACCAGCACCGGTTAGAACTAAAGAACGCGCAGGAGGCACGAGAGCGGGAACGGGAGATGGCCAAGGAAATACAAGACGGCGACCTGGACGAGGACGACCTGGGTGGCGAGTTCGAGGGCATGTAAGCCGACGAGCCGGCCTCAACGTCCCGGCCGCTGCAGGGATTTCGGGTCGTGGAGGGGCACTTGCCAAAAGCCACACCACACCGTTGTTTTCTGCTTCCTGCTTCCTGCTTCTGCTTCCTGTCTCTGCCCTTTTGACTTGGCCGGCTGTTCCGGAGGCGCTGTGGAAAGACGGGGTTGCTTTTGTTTTCGCCACTATTTATCTTTCGGGTTTTTTTGCTTTCTTCGCCATGTACTTTCTAGTCGTCTGCTGTTCATTATCCTCCTGCTGCCCCTCATAAACATGTATCGTTCTCTAAGCATGAAACCGTTCAAGAGTTCGTGGGACGTTGCTTCTCGGCATAGCGGGAAGGCCACTAATAGACGTCGCCCGAGGCGAATTTTTTAGCGGAGCTCGAGACGCCACCCAGGCACCTTTAGAAGCGTATTCAGGCAGTGTGTGACTAAAGAGGCTCGCAGCCTCACCGTGGACGAGAGCGACGATTCTTGCTTGCTCTGGTTCTCCGTCCTTTATAGCAACCACGCACGCGGTAGCCGAGAGCCCAGAACCTTTTTCCTTCTCTCTTTCCCTGGCTGCCTGAAAGAAGAGCCATGTCTGCCTCGCTGGCGCCGGAATGCAACGAGGTGAAAGAGTACGAGATTCTCTCTTTTTTTTCTGCCCCGACACTCTGACTGACCATCGCCCAGGAAATATGACACCTGCTTTCTCAAGTGGTATAGCGAGGGTATGCCGCTTTCCCCTTCGCTTCTTCTTCTTCTTCTTCTTCCTCCTTCCGTCTTGACCACGTTGTCTGACACGGACCAGAGTTTCTCAAGCGCAGCGCGACCACGTCCGAGACCAAAGACAAGTGCGATGCCTTGTTCAAGGACTACCAGGCTTGTCTCAAGGTGTGTCTTTCTCTCCTCCCCTTCATCTCTCTCTCTCTCCACAGACGTGCTGCTGACCGCAACCGTCCAGGGCGCCCTCCAGGCCAAGGGCATCGACAAGCTGGTGGAAGAGGCGCGTGAAGACCACCGGGAGAGCGACGCGCTGTACATGAGCAAGAAGCCATGAGTCTTTCGTTTCTTTTGTTTGTCTTCTTTTAGCATCTCCCAGTGTCGGCACATCTCCCAGGCGTTCAGGATGGTTGGAAGGATCTCAGCTCAGGATCGGCCGTTTCTCTTCTTTTCTGTGTTGCAATATCATATTGGACAGACGCAAGCATCTGTCAGAAACCATCCGGCGTCTATACGTGCAGGAAAGAGAACAAACTGGAGAAAGGAAAAAAGCAGCACCGAGCCCAGAATTATAAAGTACTCCTGTTGAACAAAGCAGATCCATCCGCCCCGGCTCCCTGGCTCCCTGGCTCCGCAGCTCCCCGACCCCCGACCCCGTCCCCGAGACAAGACACATGTAGTGGAACTGAAGAAAGCATCTCATGGCCCGAGCCGCTGCGTCGAGCCGACCAGCCCAATGGCCGGCGTCGGCCCGCCGACACCGCCAGCGCCCGCGACCACGCTGGGCAACACGCCAAAGCGCCCGTAGGTCTTTTGGTCGACGCTGACGTAGTGCGGCACGCGCGCCAGCAGGTTGAGGCGGCCTTCGATCCAGCGCAGGGCCGACTCGGGCGGCGACAAGAACTTGAGGTAGCCCAGGCCGCAGAGGTAGCCGACGGCGAGGCCGGCCAGGTGGCCAGACATGCTGGTGTGCGGCACGAGCACGGCCACGACAAAGACAAAGAAGAGCGGCGTCGTCCAGGTCGGCACGGGTACGGACGCGACCACAAAGGATGGGTTGGCGCGGTAGGTGCGGATGGCCTCGACGCCGAGCAGGAGAAAGACCCAGACGCTGGGAGTCAGATGGGAAAGAGAGAGCGAGAGCGAGCGAAGCGAGGAAAAAGAAAGGAAAGGCTTACCTCGCGCCTAGAATCGGCGTGTCGAGAATAAAGACTCGCTCGAAAGCGACGTAGATCAGGGCCGGGATCGTGGAGAAGGCTGACGGTCAGTCCCGGGATGAGAGAGAGGGAGGGACAGAGAGGGGGGAGGAAGGGAGAGAAAACATACGGCCAAAGAAGAGCGCTACCGTCGTCAGCGAGCCGTGCCCGCCCTCGAACCGCTCCAGCAGAGGCACCAGTGCTGCCAGGTTCGTCACCAGGTGCAGCAAGCCCATGTGTATTAGCGGGAACGTGTTCGTCCGGTAGACTGTCATGTCAGAAGAGTCAAGACGAGAGAGGGGGGGGAGAGAGGGAGAGAGAGAGAGAGAGAGAAAGAAACGTACGCGTGGTAATCGACACCTTTGACGGCACCAGGCTGCCCCAGGCCCGCAGGTCCCAGAACGGCAGCCAGTCCAGCACGTACAGGGCCACCATCAGTGCCGCCACGGCGCGTGTGACCAGCGGCAGCCGCGCCAGGTACGATCGGGTCGAGCGCGTCACGTTGAACGAGGAGAAGGCGGCCGTGCCGCTGCTGCTGCCGCTGCTGCCGCCAGAGGCAGACGACGAGGATGCCCCGGACGACGACAGAGAGGCGCCGCGCGGTAGCCACAGGCCGGCAGCAATGCCGCCGCCGCCGGAACGGCGTGGCTGGGGGGAAGAGGAAGGCATTCGAGGTGGGCAACGGGTCAAGGGGAAAGCGGAAGGCGGGAAGCGGGAAGCAGAAAGTAGATAAAGGTACGGAGAACAGGGTAAAGGGGCTGCTCGGAATCTTAGAGGAGCGCCCTCGCCATTGTTCCGCGCCGCAGAATCCGGTTCGTTGCTTTCGTCGGGGGCAGAAACCGAAAGGGGGGCTGTCACTCGGCGGTCGCTGCCAACTGGGAAGCAGCACCACAAGGGAATTCGGGAGTCTGGAAAAACAGGCGGTCGGTCGAAACGGCGCAGCACACGAGGACGATGGTTGTCGCTGGAGAGGAGATCGCTTCGTGTATCTTGTGTCCCCGTCGTCGCAAAACACTGAGAGCAGACGACAAAGAGCGCCGTTATATAGTGGGTCCTTTCTTATCATGTGACAGGTATCGTGACTGTGACAGCCTGTAGGTATATCGTGACATCTACCATGACACAGACTTCTCAGCCTACCAAGTACTCTAGAAGACAAGAGTCAGATACGGATATATGTTTATAAAAGCGATATCGTGTAACGGTAAATGTGGCAACAGACTCCTCCCATAGTCCCAGATTCTTCTGCCAAAGATCCTCCCCATGCAAAGCATCTTCATCCCCGTGGCAAGTATATAAACAGACCCAAGCACCCGATCATGATCCAAAACGTGAAAGGCAACAACACACTCCGTACAATGGCACAGCACAGCGAAAGAAGCCTAGACTTCTCTGCTCGCCCTGCCGATTGTTCCGTCATGGGCACCGGCTGCGGGTTTGCTTGTCGTGGTCCATAGTCCCCATCTTTTTTTTGGAGATTTGCTTCCTTTTTCGTAATTGTCCCTCGTCTCGCTTATGCCTTGTTTCTCTTGGCCATGGTGTTCAGAGCGCTGCCGTTCTTGAACCACTCAATCTGGCCCTCGTTGAAGGTGTGCGCCAGGGGAACGTCGAAAGCTTTGCTGCCATCAGCAGGGTGCACGCGAAGGGTGAGCGGCTTGCCAACAGCAAGCTCCGTGGCAAGAACGTCGACCTGAAGAAAAATAGAGTGTTAGCAGGCTTGATGCATCGTCAACGCAAATTTTAGTAGACTTACGCGGTCGTGGGGACCAATCTTGTCGTAGTCGGCAGGGTCGACAAAGGTCAGGGGCAGCATGCCCTGCTTCTTCAGGTTGGTCTCGTGGATACGGGCAAACGAACGCGTGATAATGGCCAGGCCACCAAGATGGCGCGGCTCCAGAGCGGCGTGCTCGCGAGATGAGCCCTCGCCGTAGTTCCAGTCGCCAATGACGACCCATCTGATGCCCCGGGCCTTGTAGTCGCGGGCAACGTCCGGCACAGCGCCGTAATCGCCAGTCACCGTGTTGCGCACCTTGTTAGCCTCGCCGTTCTCGGCGCTGATGGCGCCAATGAGCATGTTGTTCGAGATGTTGTCCAGATGGCCACGGTACTTGAGCCACGGGCCGGCCATGGAAATGTGGTCCGTCGTAGTCTTGCCCTGCGTCTTGATCAAAATCGGCAGGTCCAGCGCGTCCTTGCCGTCCCACTCATTGAAGGGCGACAGAACCTGCAGACGATCCGACGTGGGCGACACCTGCACCTGGACTTGCGAGCGGTCGGCCGGTGGTGCTTGGTACGTGTTCTCGCCCGGGTCGTAACCCTGCTCCGGAAGGCCGTCGGTCTCCTCGGGAGGCGTCAGCTTGAACTCGTTGCCGTCCTTGTCCTTGAGCGTGTCCGTCAGGGGGTTGAAGTGCAGGCTGCCAGCAATGGTCATGGCGACGACCATGTCCGGCGACGTGACGAAGGCGTGCGTGGCGGGGTTACCGTCGTTGCGGCCCGTGAAGTTGCGGTTGTACGACGAGACAATGCTGTTGGGCGTGCCCTTCTTGACGTCGGTACGGTCCCACTGACCAATGCAGGGGCCACAGGCGTTGGCCAGGACAATGCCGCCAAACTCCTCAAACGTAGCCAGCTGGCCGTCACGGGCAATGGTGGCGCGGATCTGCTCGGAGCCGGGCGTCACGGTGAAGATGGCCTTGGCCTTGATGCCGTGGTCCAAGGCGTCGCGGGCAATGGCGGCGGAACGGGTCATGTCCTCG
The DNA here is from genome assembly GCA_019925545.1 of Ophiostoma angusticollis. NCBI lineage: Eukaryota > Fungi > Ascomycota > Sordariomycetes > Ophiostomatales > Ophiostomataceae > Ophiostoma > Ophiostoma angusticollis. Next base: position 325,679 of record JADHKL010000010.1, read on the forward strand.
TACGACGAGTTGGTACAAGAGCCGATCAGGCCGACCTTGACCTCCTCGGGCCAGTTGTTGGCCTTGACAGCCTCGCTGAACTTGGAAATGGGCGTGGCCAAGTCCGGCGTGAACGGACCGTTGATGTGGGGCTCGAGCTCGGACAGGTTGATCTCGATCAGCTGGTCGTACTCGGCACCCTCATCGGCCTTGAGGCCGTGGGAGTAGACACGAGCAAAATCGCCAATGTCCTTGCGCTTGGTGACAGCAAGGTAGTCGTACATGCGATCGTTAAAGGGGAAGACCGAGGTGGTGGCACCAATTTCAGCCTGGCAAGGGGGTGTTAGCGACCACGAAGCAAAAAAGGAAAGTGGCAGGGAATGGTACGTACACCCATGTTGCAAATTGTAGCCATGCCCGTGCAGCTGAACGTATCCGTACCAGGGCCTGAAAGAGAAGACGAGTGTCAGTATTCGTATCCTTCAACAGCTGTTCCGTGCCCACGTCGGCTTACCAAAGTACTCCACGATGGCGCCAGTGCCACCCTTGACAGTCAGGATGCCGGCAACCTTGAGAATAATGTCTAACCAGTCAGCTTTTGGTCACCAAACAAGAAATGAGAGAAGAAACTCACCCTTCGGAGCAGTCCAGCCGTTCATCTTGCCCGTCAGCTTCACACCAATCACCTTGGGGGCCTTCAGTTCCCACGGCAGGTTAGCCATGACATCGACGGCATCGGCACCACCGACACCAATGGTGCACATGCCGAGACCACCGGCATTGGGAGTGTGGGAGTCGGTGCCGATCAGCAGACCGCCGGGGAAGGCGTAGTTCTCGAGAATGATCTGGTGGATGATGCCAGAGCCGGGCCGCCAGAAGCCAATGTTGTACTTGGCGCAGGCGCTCGACAAGAAGTCGTAGACCTCCTTGTTGATGCTGATGGCACGGGCCAGATCCTTGGGGCCGCCCACTTGGGCCTCGATCAGATGGTCGCAGTGCACGGTGACGGGGTTGGCCACGGAGGGCATGCCGGCGGACATGAACTGCATGATGGCCATCTGTGCGGTGGCATCCTGGCAAGCGACGCGGTCGGGGCGCAGCTTGAGGTAGGAGGTACCACGCTCAATGTCCTGGCCGTGCGGGTCGTCCAAGTGCGAATACAGGATCTTCTCTGCGTAGGTCAGGGGACGGTTGAGACGGGAGCGGACGATGTCCAGGTTGTCGGCCATCTTCTTGTAGTTGATAAAGTTGTTTTCCTCCCAGATGTTTTGCCGGACCTGTGCGTGGCAGGAAACAGATCGGTCAGTACCGGTGCAAGGCCAAGAGATAAACCACTCATGGCAGCCATAAAGCTCCTTGCATCACTTGGCGACTCACCTTGCGATCCAGCGGGTTGTCTGAGACGGTGGCCATGCTGCGGCGGAGGCCAAGGCCGGCGAGGGCCGCATGGCTCCGGGCAGCCTTGCCCAGGAGCTGGCGAGAGGCCAACATTGTGAGATTGTCAAGGAAGTTGTACGGAGGGAGGAGGGGAGAGGGTCACCGATTGGGAGGTGAGGAAGGGGGGTGAAGAACAAGTGACGACGAGATGCGCTCGCGAAGCAAACGAGACAGAACAGAAGTGGGAAGAAAAGAGAAGAAGAGTTGTGGGTAGACGAAGAAAAAAAAGAATGGAGGAAATAAGAAGCAAAAATGCGGGCGTTGGAGGTGGTGGGGGGGGTGTGGAAAACAAGAAGGCATGCGCTTAAAGCACGCAGATAAACAGCAGTGGCCACTCGGCTCTTCCTGGACGATGGGGTGTGCGCTCTTTCGGCTATGACGACAAATGTGTGAGGCGGGCAAATGGGCGAATCAGCGGCATTGGATTATCGTTGCAGGCCAAATGGAAGGGCGGGGTGGGCCTGGGACAGGCAGGACAAAACCAAAGCAGCAATTGGCAGCCGAGGATGAAAGGTGCGTAAAAAAAGAACGGACGAAAGCATGGACGACTCTCACAACGTCGTTGAGCGCAACGGCTCCGAACAACGTGTTTAAACGATCACAGGACCGCAGTATCGGCCGATTGGAAATGCGAGGTCCAGGAAGCGCGAAATGTTTGGAGGCGGTTGCTGCCGTGTTTACGAAGTATTTACGACCAGTAAAGGAAGGAGCGGCCGCGGCTGGACCGAGAACGAGTGCAGCTTCCGGGGAGGTAAAACAAGTGGAGAGCCGCACCCCAGCGAAGTGAGAATAAAGGTACAGACGCAGCGAATCCATCAAACGGTCGTCGGCGCATGGTAAAGCAGCTGCTGCCATTCGCTGCAGTCTGGCAGTTTGGGGGTGCCTTGACGTTCCTAGGGTATCTTATCGGCTAGAAGGCGTCACGCAACCGAGCAAAATGCCTCAATGGGACGGGGCTGTTGCCGGTAATCCTCTCCCGATGTGAAGTATTACGCCGAAATAAAAAGGGCCATAATATCTTGATCGTAGGAAAGAATGCCAGAATGCGCCGCAGGGATTTTTTCTTCTTTTTTCACACTTTTTCGTACCTAGGTACGGAGTATGAGTGTTGTGTTTTCCGTCAAATTTGTTTGGTCTGCAGGCTGGTGGCCGTTCGGCCTGTCCCCGCTCGTTTTAGGTGCTTTAGTGGACCTTCTGGGGACCCGGCAGCTCACGGCTTTCCGAGTAAATACGAACTGACGCCGCGCTTAAGGCCGGTCGTCCGAATGGCGAGCGAGGAAACAAAGATGCTGCCAATTCTCTCTCTTTGCTTCTGTTTTTTTTTGACGTTTTATTTTCAATCGCATCTTTCCCGTCACCGCCCGGGCCGTTTCGGCGAATGCGGGTTGCTCGGTGTTGGAGGTCCCGGAGAAGCTCCTCGTGTGGCACGTGAGAGGCCGAGAGACATTGTCATGATGTTTGGCAAGCTGCTGACTGGCTGGTCCTTCGAGTCCCCACTCGGGTGACATCCATGACTAATCACGGGGACCCGATAACGATAACAAAAAAGTTCGAGTATGACAAAATTCGAGGCAGCAAATTTGCGAGAAGCCAAAGACAAGGAACCAGCAACACCACCTGCAAAGCGAAGCTCTTTAACAATGGGTGTCACAAGTAAGAGAACCCAGACGAAAACCCGGCGCAAGACGAGGTAAGCTCAGGCCTTGCCTTTTGGGTTCCTCTCTTCTCCATGTCCGTCTTCTCACTGTGCCTCAGGGACGTCGACCAGATCGCACACGACATCCTGTCGCCCGCGCACCTCGATCGCTACCGAGCCACCAAGACGACCGAAGACCTTCCCGGCCTCGGCCGGCACTACTGCACGCCGTGCGCCAAGTGGTTTGAAACCAACCACGCTCTGCAATGCCACCTTCGGGCCAAGCCGCACAAGCGGCGGCTCAAGCAGCTGGCCGACGGTGTGTACACGCAGCGGGAGGCCGAAGCGGCCGTCGGGATCTACACGGACAATGGCGCGCAGACAAAGCGGTTTGAGAAGCCGCTGGCCGTGAGCGGCACGGGGGTCAGCGGAGGAGTGGAAACGGGGGTTTCGGAGGCGACGAGCGAGGCGACGAGCGAGGCCGCCGGCGTGGTCATGGCATGATTGCTGGCCTGGGTTCTGGCGAGCACAACGCGATACCTTTCCACAGCACACAGCGGACAGCAGACAGCGGACGGCGGAAAGCGGAAAGCGGAAAGCGGAAAGCGGAAAGCGGAAAGCGGACATCGGACAGCGGACAGCGGACAGCGGACAGCGGAAGGCGGAAAGCGGGGCAAGAGACAGCGACAGAGAAAACGACAGGCCCGGGCTCTCCTGACTCCCCGAGTATCTTGGACAGGTGCAAGTCTGACGAAGCCTGAAAAGGGGACATTCGCTTGTGGATAGTCGTCCTCTCTGTCCGAGATCAGAGACGGTATGCCCACTTTCGCCGCGCCAGAACGAGAGACACGTCAGTGCCGATCCTGCGACCCAGGATCGAAGTATATGGGGTCATCTTTATTAGTTGAGCTCAGGGGAAAGCACAGCAGTTCGAGTGCCAATGTGCTCGCTCCAGAGTACTACAGGCGCTGTCATAGTCGACTCGAGAGGCTAGAAAGGCTGCGGCAAGTCGCGGTTGCCCACGATGACTACGAATTCAATGACTCTTGGTTTAGGAATCTCATCATGCTTCAAAAGTCATTTTTATTCGCCGTGTTAACCGTGTATGGAAACATGCAAACGCAAGTACAGCGGTACCCCGGGTTTCAGCACAATAGAAATGGCCCGCAAGCAGCAGTCTGCCTTCTGTCTTTTGCCATTTCTCTCAAAGATAACAGTACTCCGTGATGTCCCTGCGTAATTTCCCGTCGTTCGACCGACACGCATCCAGAAGACTGAAAAATAAAGCCCTCCTCAAGTTCTTGCACAAAAATTAGTCCGGCCGTAAAGCATTACCTCCGTATATCGGTGCTTGTCCTTAGGCCGTCGAGGCTGGGAAGCAGCGAACTGCCTAATAGATTGAGGACTGGTTAGCGAGTGAAGAGCCTTGCTAAACCTACGAGGTTCGGAGAATCCGGCAGAACTTACTACTGCTGCGCCGCCGCCTCGCTCGAATTTCGGCTGGGTCGCTAGGACGCAGGCCGGTTGTCCGGGCAAAGAGGTTTAGGATGTCGGTGAGCGACACAACGCCGGTTAACCGGCCGGATAGGTGCGCACCCGGAAGAGCAGCTGCCGGGACGGCCGCAAACCCAGGCACGGAGCCGCCACCCCCCGGTAACGGTACGGGCGACTGTGGCGCCACTGTCGCTGTTGTTGCGCTGGGCGTCAAGACAGTCGACTCTCTGCGCACATGGCCTTCGCCCGGTCCGCTGGCGACGGTACTGCTGCCTGCACTGGTGCCTGAATTGCTGCTACCGCTGACACCCGCCCCGCTCGGTGCCCTCGTGTGCCCGTGACTGACAGATGATGTCGTATTGCTACTACTCGGTACAGCAGTGGTCTGCGCGGGCGAGAGAAGCGGTGTGTGCGGCGTCGAGGGAGACGGAGACGGTGCATCGACAACCCACATGCGGTGCGACCGCGTGGCCACCAATTTTGCTACCGTATGTGCCAGGGTCGAGTGAGGGTTGACGTAGAAGACTGGAAACGAGTCACGACCCTCCTCCACGCCGCGCTCGGACAAAATGACGGAGATAAAGTGCATGCAGGAGGACTGCAACAGCGGGAAGCTCGTGACGGAGGTGAGGTGCTGTACGTCTCGTGTGGAGATGTTGCCAACCACGTTGAGTCCATTGTCGACGACAGCCACAGACGTCAGGCCCTCGTTGTTCATCAATGTCAGGGCATCGGCAAGCGGACGATCAGCACTGGTAGATAGTTAGCAATGGCCCGAGCACGGGAGCAGAGGTTGATATCGGGTCGTACTTGATGGCAATAATCTCTTTGGACCCGATACGAAGGTCCCGTAGGTTGGCGGCGTAAATTTTGTCAATGGACGGAAAGTTGACAGCTTCGTTCCAGAAGAACTCTACCAGGTGAAGCTGGCTCAAGACGCCAACAGCCTCCATGCCGGTGTGGCTGGTCACGACGACACGGCGTACGCCGCTGCCAAAGACCTCGATGGCCCGCATCAGGTCATCGTTGCGCGTGAGCGTGACGAGGGGCTCCTTGTGGCAGACGGCCTGGATGTCTCGGACGGGGATGGGCACGCGGGCCTTTGCACGCTCGGCAATGGTCTGAAAGACTGGCACATCATCGGGATCCGGGCTGCCCAGCCCGATGACGCACAGAAGATATGCGTTGAGGTCGTTGTAGTCGAACGTCGACGAGACTGCCTTTTCTGAAGCGCTTTCGCGAAGAAGCACGACACCAGTCTTGTTGCCCCGAAGGAGGATCTGATCAAGGGTTGTTAGACAGAGTCAGGATGTATCTTCCAGGCCTTGTGACATCACCGACCTTTGTACACTCCTCCACGCTCGTGTCCAAGGTCGCCCACCGGACATCCTCCTCCGACACCAGCTCGCTGAGAGCAATGTCGTGCCAGTCGCGGCCGGAAAAGCGAGGGTTTGGCTGGCGCTGGTGCGGGGGGTTGTTCACCAGACCCTGCACGGTTGGTTGCTGGGCAAAGGACGGCTGGCGGAGGGAGCGAGGAGACGGTGGCGTGTTCCGCAAGTTTTCGGCGAAGCTCTGGCGGTGGGAGAGGGACGAGCTGCGAAGACTCGACCGCGATGGTGAACGCTCCGGAATGTTGCTGCCCGTCACTGGGAAGGGCGTTGTGCCGGAAACGACAAGAGGCACCAGACTGGGCTTGGGACTGGGACCGCTGTTGGAAGGGCCACTGCTCCCGGCATTCTCCGGGGGCGGCGGTGCCGATGAATCCATCTCGTGCGTTTAAGCTTCGGTGGCGTCGAGTGACGGTTGTCCTACTGGAGGTCCAGGTGTGGGAAAGGGCACAGCTCGTGTTTTGCGGAACGCTGTTGTTGGTGTGGTGATTGTATTAAAGACGAAGAGGAGAGTGAGCGAGGCTCTGGCAATGAGATTCGCCAAGACAGAAATGGCACCACCAATGATACATGCACAGACTGGGAAGGAGGGGATCAAGTGTTGGTCGCTGCAGCCAAACAGGCAACGCAATTCTGCCACCAAAGGAAGGCGTTGTCGGCGTGACTTCCCAAGGTCTCTCCCCACACTAGGGCTAATTGGCAGCAAGGGTGGCCAGGTCAACGACGTCAGTCTTTATCTTGGTCCTGACGTGAGAAAATGGCTCCTGTCCTGAGTCTAAAAAGATCAAACCCATACCGGAAAGCATGAGCATAACGTACGGAGTGCTCCGTACATGTGCCTAGTACATATCTTGCTTTCTTCACGTGTTTTAGCTGAGATTGACTAGGACAGAGCGCCTTGTTGTCCCTGAGTTTTGCCACATTCGCTGGCGCGTCGCAACTTCATTGCCCGATATAACAACAAACGCGCGCTCCTTCCCTACAGAACCAGCAACAAATCGAAACAAAAACATTCGGACGGAAAGAGAAGGTCCTTCCCTGTTCGTACCTAACACCTTCTCTGTGCCTTTGTCCTTTCGAAAGCAGCCCAACTGGCAAAAGACATTTTCACCCTAGTTTTCATATGCACCGCCTACCTGTGGCGTCGTCCACCTTGGTACTGTTAAGAGTTTTGCCCCGCTCTTCGCGCTACAATTTTTGTTTCTCTAGACCCCCTCCTTTTCAGCATTTTTTCGTGTTATTTGCTTCGCAGACTCAAAATACACAACCACGCCACGACAGACCACAGCCGACAACGAGTTCATCTCGTCTAGGTCGTGCTTCTCCAGGCAGATTCCTCCAAAGCGCATACCCGAGGGCAAGACCGCCACTCTGAAACACCTTACTTGCGCGCCGCCGTGGTTTGCCTTATTTCGCGTCGACCAGACACCAGACTACCCGATTGCTGGGTCGCGTTGCCGCTACTCGCTCCAGGCTTTCGTCAGTCTCTCCATTCAAAGATGTCACTGCTACCGCCGGAGGTGGGCGTCGAGCTCTCGCAGCTCCTGCAGGCGCTGCAGTCGGCCGACAATACCATCCGTTCTCAGGCCGAAGAGCACCTCCAGAACAGCTGGACCATACCCCGACCCGAGGTCCTCTTGATGGGACTGGCCGAGCAAATTGGAAGCCAGGCCTCGAATGTGGTGCGTGGGAACCCCCGTTGGACGTGCTTGGCCGACAAGCACGCCGTTGCATGGCGAACGGCCGCCTGGTCAATACTGTAGCGGCCGTCATGCGGCGCCGATCGCCTCCTGTTGTCTTCCACTCGCTAACAGACTACTTCTCGCTTACAGACGCGCTCATTTGCCGCCGTTATCTTCCGGAGAATCGCGTCGAAAACGCGCAAGAACGAGCAGGGCGAACCCGTAGAGATCTTCATCTCTTTGCCGGCCGAGCAGGCGCAGGTCATTCGCCAGAAGCTGCTCGAAGTTCTCGCTACGGAGGCAGACCGTGGCGTCCGGAACAAGATCAGTGACGCCATTGCCGAGATTGCGAGACAATACACCGAGAACGGTACGTCCTTGACGCCGTCCCCTCTGTTTGTGCACACATGTACTGACTTGAGCTGCCGCTTCTTCTCGCAGACCATCCATGGACCGAACTCCTGCAGATTCTCTTCCAGATGAGCATCGCTCCGGATGCCGGGAAGCGCGAGACTGCCTTCCGCGTCTTCACGACAACTCCAGGGATCATCGAGAAGTCGCACGAGGATGCCGTGGCCCAAGCCTTTGCACGCGGCTTCAAAGATGAGTCTGTGGCGGTTCGCATCGCGGCAATGGAGGCCTTTGCGGCTTTCTTCCGCGGCCTGAAGAAGAAGAGCCAGCCCAAGTTTTTTAGCCTTCTCCCGGAGGTGCTTAACATCCTCCCTCCCATTAAGGAATCGCAAGACTCCGACGACCTCGGCAGCGCTCTCATTTCTCTGATTGATCTTGCTGGAACGTCGCCCAAGATGTTCCGGCCCGTCTTTAACACGCTCGTCAAGTTCAGCATCTCCGTCATCCAGGACAAGGAATTCTCCGACACCTGCCGCCAGAACGCGCTCGAGCTCATGGCCACTTTCGCAGACTATGCACCTTCGATGTGCAAGAAGGACGAGACGTATGTGCAGGAAATGATCACGCAGTGTCTGAGCCTGATGACCGACCTGGACGAGGACGACGACGATGCCGCTGAGTGGCTGGCCGCGGATGACCTCGACCAGGAAGAGAGCGACTCCAACCACATGGCTGGCGAGCAGTGCATGGACCGGCTTGCGAACAAGCTTGGCGGCGCCGTTATTCTTGCACCCACCTTCAGCTGGCTCCCGCGCATGATCAGCTCCACAGCGTGGCGCGATCGGCACGCGGCTCTGATGGCCATCTCCGCCATTTCCGAGGGCTGCCGCGACCTCATGCTCGGCGAGCTCCAGCAGGTGCTGAATCTGGTCGTGCCCGCGCTCAAGGATCCGCATCCGCGTGTCCGCTGGGCGGGCTGCAATGCCCTTGGCCAGATGAGCACCGACTTTGCGCCAACCATGCAGCGGGAATACTACGATACGGTTCTCAAGACCATCATCCCCGTTCTTGACTCCCCCGAAGCGCGGGTCAAGTCGCATGCGGCGGCTGCGCTTGTCAATTTTTGCGAGGAAGCCGAGAAGAGCGTCCTAGAGCCGTACCTTGACGACCTGCTGAGCCACTTATTCAACCTGTTGCAGAGCGACAAGCGATACGTCCAGGAACAGGCGCTATCGACCATCGCCACGATTGCCGACGCTGCAGAGCAGGCCTTTGGCAAGTACTACGACACTCTCATGCCCTTGCTGGTCAATGTGCTGCGTCGTGAAACCGAGAAAGAGTACCGGTTGCTTCGCGCTAAGGCCATGGAGTGTGCGACCCTCATCGCTCTTGCCGTCGGCAAGGAGCGGCTCGGAAACGACGCTCTGGAGCTGGTACAGCTTCTGGCAAACATCCAAACCAGTCTGACAGATGCGGACGACCCGCAGAGCCAATATCTCATGCACTCGTGGGGCCGCATGTGCCGCGTCATGGGTGCCGACTTCATGCCCTTCTTGCCAAGGGTCATCCCCCCGTTGCTGGTGCTTGCTAGCGCCAAGGCAGACATTCAGCTGTTTGATGACGAGGAGCAGGCCGACCAACTGCAGCCGGAGGACGGCTGGGAGCTGCTGCGCCTCAAGGGCAAGATGATTGGCATCAAGACAAGCAGCATGGACGACAAGCATATGGCGATTGAGCTGCTTGTCGTGTATGCGCAAGTCCTGGAGGCGGCCTTTGCACCGTATGTCACCCAGATTATGACGGAGATTGCGCTACCGGGCCTTGCTTTCTTCTTCCACGACCCCGTACGGTTCGTCGCGGCGCGGCTTGTGCCGCAGTTGCTGAATTCGTACAAGAAGGCGTATGGGCCGGATTCGAACGAAATGAACATGCTGTGGAACGGAACAGTCGACAAGCTGCTCGAGGTTCTCACGGCCGAGCCGGCCATCGATGCGCTGGCGGAGATGTACCAGTGCTTCTACGAATCGGTAGAGGTTCTTGGCCGGGCATGCCTCACGGAGGACCACATGAACAAGTTTATCGACTCGGTGCAGTCGACGCTGGAAGACTACCGGGACCGCGTGGTGCAGCGTGAGGAAGACAAGCGGAACACGACGGCCGAGGACGCCGAGGACGAGGACGAGGATCTGCTGCTGGCGTTGGAAGACGACCAGACGCTACTGTCGGACATGAGCAAGGCGTTCCACGTGGTGTTCAAGTACCACGGGTCCAACTTCTTGCGGCCGTGGGAGCGGCTCATGTCGGCGTACGAAATGTTCCTCAAGTCGGACGATATAAACCAGAAGCAATGGGCGCTGTGCATTCTGGATGACGTTCTCGAGTACTGTGGTGCAAACAGCATCCACTATGGCACCTACATTACACAGCCGCTGCTGGACGGCGTCAAAGACCCGGCTCCGGCAGTGCGGCAGGCGGCTGCATATGGTATCGGCATTGCGGCGCACCGGGGCGGTGCGGCGTGGTCACAGTTCCTGGGTGGCTGCGTGCCGCTGCTCTTCCAGGCCGCGCTGGTGCCGGATGCACGGAACGAGGACAACGTGTATGCGACGGAGAACTGCTGCGCGGCCATTGCCAAGATCATGCACTTCAACGCCGACAGCGTGCAAACCCCCGACGCGGTGATTGCGCAGTGGCTTGGTACGCTGCCGGTGATTAACGACGAGGAGGCAGCACCATATGCCTATGCCTACCTGGCGGAGCTGATCAGCAAGTACGTTATCTCCTTCCTCCTCCTCCTCCTCCTCCTCCTCCTCCTTCTCCCTCTCTTCTCCTCCCTCCTCCTCCCTTCTCCCTCCTCCTCCCTTCTCCCTCCTCCTCCCTTCTCCCTCCTCCTCCCTTCTCCTCCCTTCTCCTCCCTCCTCCTCTTCTTGCACGAACCAACGCTGACATACCACAGACGGCATCCGGCGGTCATGACACAGGCCGACAAAGTGTTCACGCACATTGCACAGGGCCTCGGCGCGGATGTGTTGCGCGAGCAGACGGCGACACAGGTCGTGGCGGCGACCAAGATACTGCTGGCCGAGTCGGGTCTCAATGCCGCACCGCTTCTGCAGCAGTTCCCAGAGGAGCTGCAGCGGAACATCAATGCATACTTCTCGTAGAGGCAGCGGCCGGATGCATTGGAAGTACAAATTGGAAAGGCACACTGGCGCTGTTCCGACGATGACGCGTGTCGACAGACGAATGGACATAACGATAAGATTACATAGATGCACGCTCATTTGTTTCATCTGGATTCCTCTTTTCTCATCTCACATCTCTTGCTCTGGGTCTCCATCGACGTCCTGTGTCCCAGCCGGTTTCCCTTGCAGGTGTTGCATTCAGTCTCCTGTATTTTTGATCTACCATCGTTTCTTTTATGTTCATGGCTTGGATTTATCTCTTGGTGGTTTTGATTTTGCAAAGAGCGCTCAGGCAAAGTTGCAGTCAACCTTGTCGTCAGATTCTTCGGTGAGAGCTTGGTATCCAGCGTTTAGAAACACGACATCTAGAGATTTGTTCGCTCCTTCTGTCGAATAGCACACCTGCTGCCATCTTGTTGTTTTACCCGTGACGGGAAGGGAAAAGCTGCGATGGAATAGAAGCCGTCAAGAACGATCGCACTTGCTACTTCCACGCCCGGATGGCGCCTTCATCCCCTTCGATCTGTCGCACTTTCCTTGTCTCCCCTCTTCCGTATCTTTTTCAACGAGAGATGGTTTTTTCGCTGGACACGGCAGTTTGTGCCTGACCGTTGAGGCTATCATCACGCATTTGCCTGCGACGTTCCGCGAACTGGTTTCTGCACCCCGCTTTTAGCCCCACCCCGCCTTTTACCGCCACTGGAGGTTACCATCAGGTTTTACTGCCAGTGTACGGCTTCGCACGGCCACAGCAGCCCACAGCAGCCGCCTTTTCCGGCAATCGTATGCGCTTAACTCTAACGACATTGTCGACGACGGAGCAAAAAAACCTCTCCAAGACACAAAAGCAAAATTTGGGAAACACCCTGGTGGTTGCCGACACCCTCGGTGCTATCCTGACCTTCGTTTGAAGCTTTGTACGAACTTGACATCCAGCGGAATCGACGGGATCTCTCCGTCCATTCTCTCGTCTGCTTCGACTCGACTGGCAGGTCGACGGTTTTTGACGAGCTCCTGACCAGCTGTTCCCTGTTTTTGGCGTCGATATCTGCAGCGCAGTTCCATCTCTCTCGACACCCCCGCCCGCTCGCAATGGTTCCCGTGCGCAACGACTGTGTCTGGCCGCCCAACGCTCCCTAGACACCCTCTGGAACTTCTTGGCTGTCAGCTTCTCTCCACGGCTTCTTCTGACCGGAACCGGTGACCGGAGTCGCCCCGTTGTCTCGACGCTCTCGGCGTGAAGTCCGTCCCTCCAGACGCGTGTTTGCCGTTGTGCCGGGACAGCGCCGCTCGCCCTTTGCGGGAGGCCGGCCTTTGCGTCCAGCAGACCCCCCCGGCGTGTGGTTCGTACATGTTTATTACGGAACGGGAAAGCTTTCTGCAAAGCACACCGACGACAGCGACCATGGACAGCTTCTATGGCGGTCAGGTGCATCTGGCCACGGACGACGAGCTGGGCCAGGGTCCGGGCCACGACCACGACCAAGGCCAGCAAAGCCACGCCGGACTCATGCCGTCGACCGCAGGCAGCAGCGCAGCGTTCCTCGGCATGGAGGCGCCTGCGTTTGACAATACCATGTTTAGCCAGGGCCCGCGGCCTCTCCACGAGATCGGCAGGCGACACAGCATGGCCAGCCCCCGTCGGCCGTTCCCTTTGCAAGCATCCGAGCAAGCTCGCCTGTCCATGTCGAGTGCGGATCTCGGTGCCTTTATGCAGGCCAACAGCTCCATGCCTTTCTCGGGCTTCAGCGTCGACGACATGGCCGCCGTCCAGGCCGCTGTTCGCGAGGACGGCGCTTATCAAAACTTCTCGTTCGGCGCCACCGCCGACACCCCCAGCGCCTTCGCCATGCCGCCGCCGCAGGCGCCAGACCAGGGCATGGGCTTGGGCCACGTCACGGCTGCAGGCCAGCAGCATCCGGTCACTACTGTCTCGCCGGTCGGTGCGTCCAGCTTCTCGCCCGCGTCCGGCCTCTTTCCGCCAGCTGGTCCGAACCCAAGCGCATTTGCGTCTCTTCCCCAGGGCTTCATGGGCGGCATGATGGCGTATTCTCACCTGGATCTCGCCCAACAGGCCATCTTTACACCGGAATCAATGGACACGGCAGCGCTGGGCTTTTTCTCTCCTGCCAGCGCCGATGGCGTAACCACATCCGCACGCGTCTCGGCGTTGTCCGGTGGCCTGGAAGGTCATTTCTCAGGCAGTCCGGTCGAAGCCTCCTTTGTCCCAACCATGGACATGGACCTTGAGAACAGCGTGGCGCTTCTGAATGTGGGCATCCCAGGTTCCATTCCACACCAACAACATCAGCAGCAGCAACAGAAAGAACAACAGCAGTTCACGCCGGCATCACAATCCTCACAGCCACCGTCAACGCCGGCTTCCACACTGGCGAGACAAGAGCGGCAAGGACAGCTGCCAGGTGGATTTGTACAGTCCATCTCATCCACGCAGTCTCCCAGTAACGCGTCCGGGCGGCTAGCGTCCCACCCATCTACATCCGATAGTGCCGTGCCAACGCCGCCCAAGTCGGCGATGCGCTTATCCTCCGTCTCGACGTCCGACGCGCCGACCCCTGCGCAAGTACCATCAGCAGTCGCAGGACCTTCGTCGTCTCGCCCGTCCGTGTCCAGTGCCGTCGGACCTCCCCGCGTGATGGGCCCTGCACGTCCCCCACCGGATCCGATCACGCCCAAGACAATCAAGAACTACTACTCCTCGAGTGGTTTCGACATGGTCCGAGCGCTCTACTACGTCTCGACTCGGCCGAACCCTGAAATCGCCATTGGCCCTGTGGACTTGTCCTGTGCCTTTGTCGTCTGCGACGCGACGTTGGAAGACTACCCGATCATCTACATCTCGGACAACTTCCAGCATCTCACCGGTTACAAGAGCCACGATATTCTCGGCCAAAACTGCCGCTTCCTGCAATCCCCCGACGGGTGCGTCCAGGCCGGGTCGCGCCGCGAGTTCACCGACAACAAGGCCGTCTACAACATCAAGCAGAAGCTGCTTGCCGGGCGGGAGGTGCAGCAGAGCTTGATCAACTACCGCAAGGGGGGCAAGCCGTTCTCGAACCTGCTCACCATGATTCCCATTCCGTGGGACGACTACAAGGACGGCTACAAGTACTTTATTGGGCTTCAGATCGACCTGGTCGAGTCTCCGGGCGCCATCTTGGGGCAAACGTCCAACAATCAAATGAATATCGACTACAAGCACCGGGAGAGCATACCCCAGTACATCTGGGAGCCGCCCAAGGCCGCCCAGTGGAACACCAACTACGGCAGGACACTCGGCATGGACGACGTCTCGGCCTTGTTGCGGCAGTATGGAAGCCGAGGGCTCCTGAACGGTGGCGACGGCGGCGGCATCGGCAGCGGCGGCGACGGCACCGAGGATGGTGTCGGCGCCACTACCATTGACCTCTACCGGCAGTCTTGGGACAAGATGCTGCTGGAGAACGCAGACGATGTCATCCACGTCTTGTCACCCAAAGGCGTCTTTCTCTATCTCTCGCCATCCTGCAAGGCCGTTCTAGAGTACGACTCGGCCGACCTGCTGGGCAGTTCGCTGTCGTCCATATGCCACCCGTCCGACCTGGTCCCCGTGACGCGCGAAATGCGGGACACGCCGGTGGGGCAGCCCATCAACTTTGTCTACCGCGTACGGCGCAAGCGGAGCGGCTATACCTGGTTCGAGAGCCACGGCTCTCTGCTCGTCGAGCAGCGCAAGGGCCGCAAGTGCCTCGTGCTTGTTGGCCGGAAGCGCCCAGCCTTTGCGCTGCGTCGGTGCGACGTCGACATCAACGGCGGCATCGGCGACAGTGAGATCTGGACGAAGCTCTCGACCTCGGGCATGATCCTGCACGTGTCGTCCAACATCCGGTCTCTGCTCGACCTGCAGCCCGACAGCCTCGTGGGCACCAGCATGCAGGACCTGATGCGCAAAGAATCCCGCGCCGGCTTCAACCGCTCGCTGGAAAAGCTGCGTCGTGGCATCGTGGCGTCCTGCCAGCACGAGGTGCAGCACCGCCGCGGACAGGTGCTGCACGCGTCGACCATTCTGTACCCCGGCGACGCGGAGCGAGGCGAGAAGCCCACGTTTGCCCTGGCGCAGACACGGCTGCTGAAGCCGTCGTCGTCGTCGTCGTCGACATCGTTGCGCCACGGCCAGCAGGTGTCGCAAGTGGGTGGTGGTGGTGGTGGCGGCGGCGGCGGCGGCGGCGGCGTCTCGAGTGCCTCGGTGACCGAGGCGACGGACGTGGAAGAAGTCGGGCGGGCGGGTGCGGCGGGTCACTTGGCGGAACCTGACAACGCACTGACGGGGGGGTACCTGTCGTCGGCGGGCGGGTCGGCGGTGCGGTACGGGACGCAGGATGCGATCCTGGCGGCGGACGACAACATTTTCGACGAGCTCAAGACGACGCGGTGCACGAGCTGGCAGTACGAGCTGCGGCAGATGGAAAAGGCCAACCGGCTGCTGGCGGAGGAGCTGGCGCAGCTGCTGTCGAACCGCAAGAAGCGCAAGCGGCGCAAGGGCGTGGGCAACGTGCCGCGCGACTGCGCCAACTGCCACACGCGCAACACGCCCGAGTGGCGCCGCGGGCCCAGCGGCCAGCGCGACCTCTGCAACAGCTGCGGCCTGCGCTGGGCCAAGCAGGTCGGCCGCGTGTCGCCGCGCAACTCGGTGCGCGGGCCCGGCAGCACAGCGGTGACGAGCGCTACCGGTGGCGGTGGTGGTGGTGGTGGTGGTGGTGGTGGTGCCGCATCCGCCGACGCGCTGAGCAAGACGTCGGCGTCCCCCATCTACGCATCGCCGCTGCAGCGCGACTTCCCGGCGTCGTCGTACGAATCCGTGGCGGGCGGCGTCGGTGACACCGACAACGGAGCCGGCACCGGCACCGGCACCGGCATCGGCACCGCGCAGCAGCTACTACCGCCGTCGACAGGCACGGAGATGGCCGCCATCGAAGAAGAACGCGAAAGCAGCCACTAAACGTTTCCTTTTCCTTTTCCCAGTTTGCTTATACATACCTCAGACATACGTTTGTCTCCCCGTCCATCCTCCCCTTTCACGTTTCTCCCTTGTCAACAAAAACCACGAATGTTGAACCTTTTTTTCCAGATGATACACGATTTTCCTTTTGGTTTAGTCTCTTGTTTTTCTTTTCCTTACGGTATTATATACACGCTGTCTCAATGGTTTCTTGCAGGGATTTTTGGATATGGTTTTGTCCCTCCTTGAACACGATACTGGAGCGTTGTGCTTTTCTTTGGATTTTCTCTGCTTTCTTCCTAACTCGCCTCCTTCAGATATACAACTGTTATACACA
Organism: Ophiostoma angusticollis; assembly: GCA_019925545.1. NCBI lineage: Eukaryota > Fungi > Ascomycota > Sordariomycetes > Ophiostomatales > Ophiostomataceae > Ophiostoma > Ophiostoma angusticollis. The sequence continues at coordinate 342,167 of JADHKL010000010.1, forward strand.
TTACAGACACATTACAGACAATACACGGACATAGAAGAAAAGAAAACCTCAAAACACAAACGAGCAGTGCTTAGTACGTGCATCGTTCAAATGCAAAGTGGAAAGAAGTTCAGGCCCAGTATGTAAGAAGAAGCAGAGATCTCAATCTGCTGTTTAAAGGTAGAAAACTAGATCGCTATGCAATACATCAGGCGCCACTTATCATAACAGAAGAAAGGAGGGAGAAAAGGAATGTAGAGAGAGGACGCTGATTTAGGCGTACCGTCCGCCCGTCGCGTTGAACAGTTCCACGGAGCGCGTCGTCATTGACCGACTTCGCTGCCGGCTGTTCCGGGACGCAAAAAACGGGTCGTCGTCCAGGGCGGCATACGCCGACATGGGCGACACCACCTGCTGCGCTGACGGAGTGCTGACACATGGAGAGGCGTTGCCGATGCTGTTGGCGTTATTGTTGGCATTGCTGGCGTTGCTGGCGTTGCTGGCGTTGCCTTGCCAGGGGTGTGGCACTAGACTCGTCCATGCCGGATATACGGCCGCCGATGTGGGTGCGGACACGGTCGAGGTCGGTAGCTGCGTGTTCAGCAGAGGTGTGTGGGCAATGGCCCAGCCCAGTGGCGCCGCCTGGATAGGCCTTGGCGACGATGGCAGCGACGCGGCTTGCTGGACAGGCTCCTTTCCTTTTCCCCTGTCGTTCTTGTCTTCGTCCGGCGACAGGTCGCGCTCGACAGCAGGCGATAGGAAAGACGGCACGGGAAGCGCAGACGCAGACATGCCCGGCGCCCAGGTGGCCCGGGCAGTTCCGATCGGCGGAGAGGACAGATCCGGATCCGTGTTCAGGCGCTGGCCCTGGTTCCACCACTGGCGCTCGAAACCATTGTCAACCGTCATCATGGCGGCCGAGAGGCTTTCCAGCTCCTGTTTGTGCCGGGACTCTGCGTCGTGGACTGGTGGCTGTGGTCCGGGCATGGGCGGTCGGATGAAGAGGACGGTTGGCCGGTTGGAGAACGTTTTGGGCAAAGACGGTTCTTCATGAACGGAGGACGAGTCGCCCGGCGCAGGTTGTGACCGTGGCCGTAGACGCTCGTCGTCGGGGTCAGCGTCCGGCTCGTACCCCGCCACGGACCACGGCAAACACTCGCCAAGACGATAGCGGGTCGGCAGTTCGGGAAGGTCTTTCCAGACTTCGGCGTGCTGGGCGCTATGCGCGGCACCGGAAAACGAGGCAGTAGCGGATGGAACGGCGGACGGAACGGTGTATCGGTTTCCACCAAACACGAACGGCAGGCCCGATGCGTCTCCTGATGTAATGTCCCAGGGACTGTCGCTTAGGGGTGGCGGCTCTGAATGTCCGCGCTCGTGGCTAGACCGCGAATCCCTCGAGGACCGTGAGGAGCGCTCTTCGTCGACGGGTGGCAGGACGGATGGGTATGGGTAAAGAGGGGCCGTGTGTGTTAGCGGTGGAAGATGCTGCCGCTGTTGCAGCCGTGGTTGCAGTGATCGTCCCCGGGTGTAACTCTGGGATGGAGGTTGTTGCTCCTGTCTTTGAGGTTCTGGTGACTGCCACACAGAGTGCCTCTCGCTTCTCCTTTGACGCTCCAGATCCTGCGAGGGTTGGCTGTCGAATTGGCCGAGTGGTGGTGCTGCGATGGCCCAGGAGTTGTCTGCTGGTCGACGGCGGGGGTTGCCAGACTGGAAACGAAGTGAATGCCTTCTGGGCGCGGCCGTGCCGCCCAAGGAGAGGCCGAACTCGACGTGAAAGTAAAGTTGCGGGCCGCGTGCTGGCCAGGCGTCGAGCGACATGATGGCTGGCTGCTGGCGGGGTTGATTGAGTCCGGCGCCTGCCCAAGGGTCAGCAGGTCGTGCGTGCGAATATGTCATGTCAGAGACGGCGGTGGGCGGAGGACGGGCTCGCTTTATTCCAATCGTGAGCCACCATGTGACGGGGTTGGTCTGAGGGAACAGCAAGCTTTCGGTTGTCGTACAAGGCGTACTCTGTAAGCGTCAGAGGTACGTCAGCGCGCCGTGGCCATAAGCGTTGGAGGAAGGAAAATTGCTGGAGTGGCGAAGTCGTTGATTAGGCGATGGACGGGGTAGGAATGTTGCGCCGTGAAAAGGCGTTGAGAGACACTGAACACTGAGAGACGTTCTGCCGTTGGACGTTCTTACGTTCTTGAAAAGTCGTTCTCTACTCCGTTGAAACAGATTCAATCCCGACCCCCGACAAGAGACAAACAAGAGAACAGATGAGACCGGGGTTTTCAAGGGCTGGCCAGGGTGTGTCTGCTTTCCCTTTACGTTCCCCTCCCGACATTGGAGAACCGGCGTGCCGAGCGATTCGTTCAGCTCATTCGAGAAAGGAGTACAACAGCCTTGGCTGGCGTTAGTGCCATTGATAAGCGGGCGTTAGCCTTGTGTTTGGGATGAGGCCGGCCGGGGGGCAGTGCTGAGATTGTCGTGTTTCGTCTGCCATGTTTGCATGGGGTTTTCCACGGCTTTCCCATTCCGCAATGCTCTCTTTTTGTCACGCGTCGTCGTCCAAACTTCTGGGGTCGTTCCAAGGTGCCGGCACGCTCTTGGCTTTGCAGGTTGCGTCCGCGTCTCGACAGGGTTTGGGGGTCTTTGTACTCCGTTCCGTAGTACTTTGTACGTTGGGAATGAAACAAAGCCTCGTTGATGAGGGTGAGAAGAGAGGAAATGCGCGACGAACCAAGAACAAAAATAGAAGGCGCGACAGGGACAAGAGACCAGCGAGTCACCTGCCGCTTAGGCCATTGTTGTTCCTTCCTTGACAATCCCTCATCACACGACTGCGAGAGGAAGGCGCGCCGCGCGCCATTGCTGTTGCTGGCATCTGTCCAAGGTGGCGCAGTAATACTACCGTGATAAACAGAGCTCTCTAGGAAGCAACGGCCTTTCATAGCGGCTCAGCCACATGTCACATATCACGCCAAGATGTCGATCTAAAGGGTATGGAATAGAAGGATACGAGTCTAGGTTGACTAAAGAAACAGGAGAAAAGACTAAAGAAACAAGAGAAAGGTGCTTGCCCCAAGGATCCATCCGTCCATCTGTCCAGTCTTCCTCTATACAGAGTCGGCACCCTGCTTCTGACTCTTTTGGCCGTTGGCGGCGACAGCACCGACAACGCCCTGCTCTTCCTGCTGCTCCCAAAAGGCGGTCTTCTTGTCGCGGCCCTTGGCCAGACCGATGAGGTCAAAGGGGTCGACCAGCGTAATGAAGAAGTTGCGTTCGGTCTTGTAGCCGGGCCCGTCGATCTCGGTGATGCCGTCGCGGGCCAGGTAGGTCTTGGTGGACTTGGGCAGGTAGCGGCGCGGGTGGCGGAAGTTGATGAGCAGCGTGTTGGCAGCCATGAGCGAGGCCTCGAAGACGTAGAAGAACCACTCGTAGCGCAGGATGGGGTTGAGGGTGGCGGGATCGATGTCGGCGTCGCCGCCGTAGTGCAGGCCGGCAATGGTAAAGTACTCGACGGTGCGGTAGATGGTGCGGATGGCCAGCAGGGCGGCGCTGGCGTAGAGGGTGTGCAGGGCGGCGCTGAGGTTGCGGTTGCGGATGCCGGCGCGGCGGGTGCGGCGGTGGAAGACGCCGGCGAGCAGCAAAAAGAGCAGCAGCACGGCCAGCTGCATGACGAGGGCAGCCTTGAGCAGGGAATGGCCGAGTTCCTGCTTGTCGGGCGGCAGCGTCATGTTGGCACTGTAGGCGGCACCGTTGCCGTTGACGGCCTCGACGGCCATGGAGATGGCGGCAAAGGTGGTCAGCACGCGGCCGGGGTGGATGGGCGACAGGTGCGGCACGTAGAAGAGGATGCGGCCCAGCGCGATGTAGTTGGCCAGCTCGTACAGCGGCGGCGGCACGTAGACGAGCACCACGGACGCAATGTAGGCGTCGATGTTGTCGTAGTGGAAGGCACCGTACTCGCGCACGGCGTAGCCGGCGGCAAAGGCGATGCCACTCAGCACGTAGAGCCAGGTCAAGCCCCAGCTGTGGTAGCGCACAGCTTGCCAAGAGTGCACGATGGCGGACGCGAAGAAGAGGACGGCGAAGAAGACGGGAGCGCCCTTGTTAGGGGCGTAGAAGTAGATGCTGCCATCGACTGGAGGTGTTAATGTTTGAGATAGCACTGAGAGCGAGGGCAACGTACCATATTTTCCGTCTTCCATGGTTAAGTTTGAATCTGTAAAGGTGACTAGACTGTAAGACTGTAGACTGTAAGGTGACTAGACTGTAAGACTGTAGACTGTAAGGTGACTGTAGACTGTCAAGCTGTGACTGTAAGCTGTGACTGTAATGCTGCAGTCAGGCGGTAGGTGCAGTAAGCTGCTGTGAATGTTCGAGCTTGCTGTTGTCTTGCCACGACGGCCGCGACCACGACGACGGCCATGGCTCTTTATATCTTTGTCTCGTCAACTTGAGGCATCAGTCTTTCGACCGCCTGTCTCTCGTCACTGCACATCCAACGGGAGATTGCTCGTATCCCGTATTCCATTGTGTTGGATCCCGCAGCTAGGCTTCAACATTGCCCCTGATCGGCAGCCTTTCCTGACTAGGCAATATGGCGCGCTCGGTGGCTTCTCTTTCTTGAATTCTGCACTGCCAAATGCACCATTCTGTGAACAGTTCCTGTCTCGCAGTCCAGCGGGTCAATGTCGGTGCAACCGCTCATCTCGTTTCGCAGACGTTTACCGTCACTGGTCGTCGTATTTCGCGAAAGACAGAGTGGATCCCAAGCCACAAGAAATGCGTCGCTGTCATTGGCCGGTTTATCCTTTGAGTGTGGCAACGCAAGATCGACTCCGTAGGCAGCAAGATAAAGAGCGCCAGAGAAGGACCTTGGCTGCATAGCCTTGCGCCAACCGGCAAGATTATCGCCGTCTGCTTACGTTGACGACCTGGGCTTATTCCTGGGTTGATTTTCCAAGGCAAGGCTCTGCGCAGGCAGACTGATGGAAGTTAGGAAGCGAACAAGCTACGATTTCGTGGCCTCTCGTCTCGAAGAGGTCTATCCTATGCCACTTACATGTGCTCTCCCATTCTAAAGACTCCACGTGACATGCGAACTTGGGTGCGAGCAACTGACGCTGCTTATGAGTGTGGTTGATGGCAGGGACGAACGGTGGAGTGCTGCTTTTGTAGGGTGGCAAGGAGACAAGCTAGATGAGAGAAGAAAGAGAAGAGAAGAGAGAAAGTGAGATAAAGAGAGAAAAAAAATAGAAAAGAAGAGAGAAAAGAAGAGAGAAAGGAGAAAGGAGAAAAAAGAGAGAAAAAGAGAGAAAAAGAGAGAAAAAGAGAGAAAAGAGAAAAGAGAAAAGAGAAAAGAGAAAAGAGAAAAGAGAAAAAAGAAGAGAAGAGAGAAAAGAGAAAAGAGAAGAAATGAAGAGAAAAAAAGAGAAAAGACAGCTGCAGCCACAGGATCCAAACGCCACAATGTCGCAAACGAGTACCATCTCCAACCAGACACCGACCAGACGGTTCAGCCGATCGCTCCCCGGCTTCCCGGCTTGGCTACTGTTTCTCTCGGAGTTTATCTGACGAGACGTCTGGGAGCTGACCCTCGGGACACTCCCCACCCCTGTCTGGTCTAGACGGTCTACGGAGTAGAACAAATGGAAGATCCTCTTCGTCACCAACCTCCTAGGCAAATAAGGGTATCTCGTCCGACAGGGACATGCCAGACGACAACCGGACATGGCCGTGCTGCAGTCACGTCACACCATGGGAAAGAGAGATCCGGGGGAAGCGGAGAAGAAGAAAAAGGAAGGAAGAGAAGGAAAGCCCCCTTGCTCGTGGTCTAGACTGTTCGACAGACTGCTCGGCCCCACTAACGCCTCTCCTATTTTAGGCGGCGGGATGCCCACATTGTTGAGTTTGGTTGATAGGGCTGCACGGTTAGAGCCGTGAGGAGAGGAAAAAGAAAGTTCTGGCGAAGGGAGTGGTTCTGGCTTGGCGCCGGGTCTTTGCCCGGATTGAGGTGCAGGCCTTGGGTGCTATCGTTGAGCCGCCGGAGAATGCCGTCTGCCGTCGCGTCTGCCGTCGCATCTGCCGCTGGACATTTTCATGTTCTGGTCGTCTGGCAGGGACGGAGACTAAACGCCGGAGGTCACACGCCAGAAAGTGGCCCGATGGTCAGCTTGGTATGGCCAGTCTCAAGGGTGGCGGTCGGGCAATGAGTCTTGACTGTCGCTCGACGTCCCGGATCTCGTCGGTCTGGAGTCACCTTAGCGTCACCACCGCGAGCTGCCATAACCCGAGAAGCTGGCAGGGGTCTCTCGGGGCCAGTAATAACCCCGTAATTTGGTAACAGCAAGGTAGCTCTGAGTTTCGGGCACAACTGCCTTGCAGGGGCCTTGCTCTGGTTCGAGGGTTAGGTATTTACGGGCATGCCGTCAGACAATGCGGGTTTTCATCCTTGTCTGCCGAAGATAGCCCAGATATGTGGCGCTCCCCGATTATGTTTCCTGCCACTGTTCTCCCTGCCACTGTTCTCGTTCGAGTCTTCATGGAAGTCTTTTTGTGGAAGTCTTGTTGGAACGTCCAGGTCTTCTTGAAGAAGTCTGAAACTTGTCGGAACGTCTGAAAGTCAAGGCTAGCCCAAAATTCGTCAAGACGCAATTTCGAGGGAAGGTCCAACCGTCCAACCTGCCGTCCAAGGCCGCCTGTAAATACGAAGGATGCCCTCACGCCAAACCGTTCCCAGCAAAGATCAGCGCTGGTGCTCGACGAGACCAAGAAATTGCTGCATACTCCGTCCATACGCTTACGCGGTATGCGGTGGCACCTGACAACCACACGAACACCAAGCATTTCGCCCTTGTTCCGGGACCACTTTTCCTAATGACGCCGGTGAGCCTCTGCCTTGGAAGCGCCAGCAGGAGCTAGTCGCCATTAGGTCTTCAGCGCACGCTTGGCTCCGCTCCGTCTCCGGCAACACTGGGCCCAATCATGCGCTGCGCTGTGCCTTCCCTCTTTACCTTACCCTTCTGCAGAACTTCTGCAGGCACAAAAACCTGTCATGCATACGGAGTACATGTAGATAGTAGAGTCGGAGAGGCATAGCCGGTGCCCGATTGGGAAGACTTTGGAGTGTCTCTCCTTCTCTCCTTCTCTCCTTCTCTCCCCCCCCCACGCCTTCTCTTCTCGTGTCTCGCCCCGGCAGTCCTCCATTACCCATTCCATTTCCCATCAATCCCCTCTCTTTTCCCCTCATCGCTTTCTCCTTTGTCAATTAAAGTGGATCGCCAAAACCACCCTAGCGACGGCATCCGCGACACAACACTTGATGAAATACGGCAACCAAGTACGGAATGGCTCCGTGACAGCCATACTTTTTCGTCCTTGCTCCGGCCTCATCCTCGTGCATCCACGCAAGTCACCGACTCCCTTCTCTCTTTCTGCATCCCAGGGTCCCAGTGACGCTTCTGCCCCGTCATCCCCTCATCTCAATCTCATGAGCCGCTGAGGTTTAGGTTTCGGCTTTGCCTTGAATCCTAAATCTTTAGAGAACAAAAGTGGACAGCTTTTATCCTCAACCGCTCCTTCCCCGCCACGGTCGCCACAATTTACGAGTATTCGTCAACACAGTGAGAGAAAAAAGAAGCTCCATCTCGAAAACCGACGGAGCCAGCGCCAATCTTTAGCTGCTGTTCACTATCCACGCCAATCCTAGCCGGGTTCCGTCCTGGAGAGAACAGACTGAGACAAGACTGAAGACCCCCGGTCAACTTTCTCTTCCATCCCAACTCACTTTCCTTCTTCCCCATCTCTTTCCCTCTCGCGGCCCTCCTCGTACGCCTCCTCCCCTTTCTTCCTCGCCTCTCGCCTCTCGCCTCTCATGGTCTGCGACGCCTCTTAACCCGACCCGGCGCGTTCTGCCATTGCATTGCTCGCGCGCGCGCCTTTCCGTCCTTCTCTTCCCTTCTCTCGCTGTACATAGTTCTCGCGACCGCCCCCGATACGACGTCAACGTCAACACTCTGCCGTCCTCGTCCCTCGCCTCCATCAACTCGCGACGGCCGGCTCTACCTCACCCTCCTCCCCCGGTCCCCCCTCCTCTCCCCTACGTTTATGACTCGTCGCCGCTATGCCGCCGCCGTCCGACGACTTGGCCATGCAGGCCGCCGCGAACAACTCGAGCGACTTTGTAGGCCACTCCTCCTCCTTGCGCCTCGCGTTGTCTGCCCTCTTTCTCTCCTCTGGCGGACACCCTGGTGGGGCCCGAGATGCTGTCGGTGGTCCCCGCCAAGAGGAACGGTCAAGAGAAACGACGGTGTTCGTGTCGTGTGCCATGCCATTGCTAACTTCACCCCCCTCTAGGTTCGCAAACTCTACAAGTATGACCGTCTTGCTTGACTTGTGACGTTGATTGGTTTTACCTGTTTCGGCTGGACTAACACAGCGTTCTTGCTTCTGCAGAATGCTCGAGGATCCCGCATACAACTCTGTAGTTCGCTGGGGCAACGATGGCGATAGCTTTGTCGTCTTGGAAGTGAGTGGCCGTCCTCTTGCCCTAGTTGTTTATCAGAACTGACTCCGCCCCCAGAACGAAAAGTTCACAAAGACAATATTACCGAAGCACTTCAAGCATAGCAACTTTGCTAGCTTCGTTCGGCAACTCAACAAATACGACTTCCACAAGGTCAGGCACAACGATGAGACCGGCCAGTCCGCCTACGGACAAGGTGTATGTTCCTTCTCTTGTCCTTCTTGTCCCTCTTGTCCCTCTCTCGGGTACTCGGGCTAACGTCGGCAGGCCTGGGAGTTCAAGCATCCGGAGTTCCGGCAGCACAAAAAGGACAACCTCGACAACATCCGGCGAAAGGCCCCGGCAGCCAGGAAGGTCACCGTGGCGGAGGAGCCCTTCCCCGCCACCCAGCAAATCGCCCTGCTCAACGACACCCTGGCAGCAACGCAGCACCAGGTGCAGGCCCTTCAGGAGCAGTACACGCAGATTGCGCAGACGAACAAGATTCTCGTCGACGAGCTGCTGAGCATCCAAAAGATGGTCAAGGCCCAGCACCAGGTCCACCAGGAACTCATCGCCCACTTGAACAACGTTGACGAGCAGCGGCGTCGCAATAGCCGTCACTCAACGCACTCGGGCCACTCGGGCCACGCCAGCAGCACCAGCCAGTACCATCATGCCGGCGGACTGGCCATGCTGCCGGACAGCACGGACGAGCCTGCTGTTGAGTTGCGGCGCGCGCGGGAGATCTTAAACAACGTGTCGGCAGACCCCATGGCGGACCGCGAGCTCGAGCGTCTGACGGCATTGTTCCAGGCGACCGCCGGCACGTCGCCACCAGAGTCGGCCGGCTCGTCCTCGGCCGTCTTCCACCCGCCCGGCTCGGGCAGTGTCGCCTTTGGCGTCAACGAGGCCAACGACATGCGCCATCTCGTCTATCCGGTCGGGCAGAATGCCGGCATCGACCCATTCCACGCCGACCACATCAACAATATCCCGTACACGCGCCCGCTCAACAACAATGCCGAAGTGCCGCAGATATCGCCGCCACCGTCCAAGGAGTTTGTGGAGTCATTATGGGGCAATCAAAAACCAAAGATTTTGCTGGTCGAAGACGACAAAGTGTGTGCTCGGATCGGCGCCAAGTTCTTGTATCAGGTTGCCTGCAGTGTCGACATTGCTGTATGTTCTCCGTCATTTATTCTCCTGTCCCTTACCGCCGAAACAAACTGCTAACCCCACTGTAGAAGGACGGTTCGGAGGCGGTCACCAAAGTCAACCAGGATCCAGAGCGGTACGACCTGATCTTTATGGACATTATCATGCCGGTATTTGACGGCGTGTCGGCGACGGCCTGCATCCGCATTGCTGCACCGCGCGTTCCCATTGTTGCAATGACATCCAACATCCGCAGCGAGGACATTGCCACGTATTTCCACTGGGGTATGCCATCCAGAGAGGAGGGAGAGAGGGAGAGGCGTCTTGCGTTGCTTTGCTTTAACTGTGGCTTGCTCAATGATCTGCTGACACGAAACAGGCATGAACGACGTGCTGGCGAAGCCGTTCACAAAGGAGGGCATGGTCCGGATCCTGCGGAAGCACCTCCCATACCTGCTGAAGCACCCTCCACCACCGGGCTCGAGTGACGATGCAACCCAACCGACAGCCGGTGCCCCGCCGCCTGCCGGTGCCCAGCATGCCGGCTACGTACCCACGGCGAACCTGGCCGGCGTCGCCGGCGGTCTGCAACCAGCGGCAGGTCTGGCGGGCATAAAATTCGAGAGCACGCCGATCCACTCGCCGGCAACGACATCATCCTGGCACTCGCCGGGCGGTGGCCAGCTCCAGACAGCGTCGCCCAACTTGGATGGCGGCAGCAGCTACATCAGCTCGGCCAACGGGGTTGGCGGCGCTGGCGCTGGTGGTGCTGGTGCTGCCGGCGCTGCCGGCGCCGGTGCCGGCGGACCGCGCGCAAACTACCCGAACGGCCCGTCACCAGGACTCGGCAACGGATCCTTGCGCAATCTTGCCGAGACACTGAACAAAGACGACCGAGCAGAGAAGCGGCCGCGGCTGTACGGTCCCGGGCAGTACGCATGACCCCCCTCCCGACGGAACGTCTGACGATATCGCGAAGCAATCAACCTTTTCCATTTTCGTTGGCGAGTCGCAGATCTTGCCGGCACAAAAATCTTTCCTGTCCATATTTCTTTATTTTTGTTTGTTCATATCTTACCACCACATATTTCCATCGATACCTTTGGTGTCCGGACACTGGACGGATGGGCAGGTTTGGGCGGCTCGGGATTTTCTCCATCATGGCCATACTGTTTTTCGGCGGCAGGAGAAGCCGGTGTTTTTTCATGCTTGGGGTCTGGCTTTACGTTTTGAGGTCTTTGCATATCGCCTCTTGAAATGGTCGGCGTGGGAACGGCAAGGGATAGGATAAGCTTGCACCATGCAATAAATGAATGGAATTACTGGGTGGTTCTACAAGACAAATGGGTACGAGTACAGAGTTGTAAGTGTAGATCTGTCTACCTCCGCCGTCCTCGACTCGTCTGCAGAATGATCGTGAACCACGTGCTTAGCTCACAAACCGCGCTAGTCCCATTTAGGCGAAACTCCTAGCCTTGACTCACGAAAAACATCGCCAGATCTTCTCTCGAAGCTTTCTTTTCCTCCGCACAACTCCGCATCCTACCCCCGCACTCACCCCATGTCACAGGCGAGTAAAAAGGGCGCCGGCGCCCGCAGCGGCAAGGCCGGCGGTGCTGCCAGCAAGGGCCGTGCCGACGAAAAGGGCGAGGATGTGCTGCAGGCTGTCGTACGTTTTCTTCTCTTCTGCCGCTTCCGTTTCTCTGTCCTGCTCTCCGTTATCCCTGTCCTTCTGACCTGTTGTCTCCTCTAGATCCTCGCCGATTCCTTCCAAGACCGCTTCAAACCCCTAACCATTGACCGGCCAAGAGTACGTTGCGACGTCCTCCAGCAAGAGTTGTCTTCCCTCCTGACATCCCTCCTTACAGTGTCTCCTTCCTCTCGCAAACACCCCCCTGATCGAGTACACCCTCGAGTATCTCGCCATGAACGGCGTGCAGGAAGTCTTTGTCTACGTCAGCGCCCACGCCGACCAGGTCGAGGCCTACCTAGCCGACTCGCCGCGCTGGGCCCCGACCAGCAGGACCAACCCCTTCCAGTCCCTCGAGCTCATCCGCGTCGCCCAGGCCACGTCGCTCGGCGACTTCTTGCGCGACCTCGACAAGCGTGCCCTTATCTCCGGCGACTTTGTCCTCGTCCACGCCGACCTGGTCGCCAACGTCCCCCTCGACCCCATCCTGGCCCGACACCGCGCCCGCCGCGAAGCGAATCGCGACGCCATCATGACGCTGGTCCTCCGCGAGGCCGGCGATGCGAGTCCGGCCTACAGCGGAAGCAACAGCACCAACAGCTGGGACCACCACACGCGCGCGCACGGCATTGAGCCCTTGTTCGTGCTGGACGCGGCGTCCGGCCGCTGCCTGCAGTACGACGAGATGACGCCGCTCGACCACCGCGCCGACCGCTTCCTCGACATCGACCCTGTCTTTTTCGAAAGCAGCGTCGACCTGGCCGTGCGCGCCGACCTGATCGACTGCGGCATCGACATCTGCACGCCGGACGCCCTGGCGCTCTGGAGCGAGAGCTTCGACTGCGAGCTGCCGCGCAAAAACTTCTTGCACCACGTGCTCAAGGACTGGGAGCTCAACGGCAAGCTCATCTACACGGACATCGTCACCGACGAGCGGCCACTGCTTTCCGACAGCGGCAGAAGCGGTAGCTATGCCGCCCGCGTTGCCAGCCTAGCCACGTACGACGCCATCAGCCGCGACATCCTCGGCCGCTGGACCTACCCCCTGGTCCCCGACGCCAACCTGGTCCCCGGCCACTCTTACACGAGCGCGAGCCGCCGGACCGCTCGCAGCGCCGCCAGCACCACCCGCAGCGGCAGTGCTGGTGTTGGCGTGTCGGCTGAGCGCGGCGTGGCCATTGACGCGTCGGCCACGGTGGCGCGCGCCGTGCTGGGCCTGCACACGGCCGTCGGCGCCGGCAGCGTGGTGCTGGGCAGCACAGTTGGCCGCCGGTGCCGCATCGGCAGCAATGTGCGCATCGAGAACAGCTACCTGTGGGACGACGTGGTCGTGGGCGACAACACCGTCGTGTCGCGGTCCATCCTTGCCAGCGGCGTCCATCTTGGCCGTGGCGTCGCCGTGCCGGCGGGCACCGTCCTGTCCTTTGGCGTGTCCGTGGACGACAACGTCCAGCTGTCGGGAGCAGCCAAGCCGACGGCAGCAACAGCCAGCAGAAGAGCGCCCATTGTCCTGTCGACAGTCAAGGCAAACGGCACCGACGTGGCCGACGACACGGCCGTGGTCGGGCCGGGCGGCCGCGGAGCCATCTATTACAACAAGACCAGCAGCGGTCTCGACGGCGACGAGGAGGATAGCGAGGACGATGACGACGGCGATGGCGACAGTGAAGGTACCGCCAGCGCCGAGTCGCTGCAGCGCTCGCTGATCTACTCGACGGCCCACTTGAATCTGTCGACGTCGTCGATATCGAGTTTTGAGTTTGATGGCGAGGATGACGACGAGGATGACAATGCCATTTACGACGAGGACGACGACGACGACGAGGCGGCAGGCGGCGGCAGAAAGAAGACCAAGAGCGGTGGCGGCGGGCTGCTGCTCGACCCCAACTCGTCACAGTCCCACCACCACCGCAACAGCTCGCGCTCACGCCTGCCGTCGTTTGCGTCGCTCGGTGCAGGCCGAGGCAGCATCAGCATCGGTCTTGGCGGTAGCGGTGGAGGGGGTGGCGGCGGCGGCGGTGGCGGCTCGGGGTCGGCGTCGCTGTTTTCCGGCCAGTCGGCGCTGTCGACGAGCGACGGCGTGCTGCTGTCGTCGACCTTCCACACGGACGCCGTCAACGGGCTGCTGGACGCGCTGCGCGACGACGCCAGCAGCGACTTTGAGTCGGCGCGCCTCGAGTTTATGGGCCTGCGCCTGTCGACCGACGCGTCGGACGGCGCCGTGCGGCGTGCCGTGGCGGCAGCGTTTGCGCGGCGCGCCATGGAGCTTGCAACGCCCGACGCGTCCGGCACCGGCCTCGACGCCGCGCGGGCGGCCGAGCGCGCCGTCAAGGCCAAGACGGGCGCCAGCCGGTTCGTGCGCGACGTGGGCGTCGGCGGCGGCACGACGGACGAGCAGGTCGAGTTTGTGCTGGCGCTGCAGCGCACGCTCGTGGGCATGCGCATCCGGGAAGAGCGCAGCGCGCGGCAGCAGGACGCGGCGGCAGCGGCAGCGGCGGCGGCAGCGTCAGGCGCAGCCGCACCACCGCCCGGCACGCTGCTGGCGGCGCTGCTGCAGCAGTTTTACGACAACGACGTGCTGGAGGAGGACGGCATCCTGGCGTGGTGGGCGGACAAGCGGGCGGCCGAGGGCGGCAGCGGCACGACGGGCGACAGCAGCATGGCGGGTGCGCGCGAGCGGTGCCGAGTGCTGGTGGAGTGGCTGGAGACGGCCGAGGAGGACGACAGCGAGGAGGAGGAGAGTGACGAGGAGTAATGTACGTGGAGGTCTGCAAGGTTTAGACTTTTTATTCCCATTTAGAGTACAGGAAAGCACGATTCCAACGCCCTGCTTATGCAACAAGTAGACGAGACGAAAAGGAGAGGAAAGAGAGGGAAAGGAAGAGAAGGGAAAGAAAGAGAAGGGAAAGAAAGAAGGAAGACAAAAAATCACACCCGCTTGCAATCACCGCTGTAATCACCAGTAATCACCACTGAATCACCTGTAATCACACCTCACCCCCGCTTGCGGCTGCTCTCCAGGCCGCCGTCGACGCGCTGTGTGGAGAAAGCGCAGTACTTGTCCTTGACGGCAACGACCTCGTACGTGCCCTCCTGGCTGGCCGGGATGACCTTGCGCGCCTCGTACGAGACGTCGTGGCGCGTCTCGAGCACCTGGCTGCGCTGGCCCTTGCGCGCGTTGGTGCTGCGCGTGTAGGTAAACTCAAAGGGCGGCGTGCCGCCAAACTCGAGCACCATGTCCACGCTGCCGCCCTCGTGGATGTCCACGCGCGCCGTGCGCCCCTGCGACACGCGCACCGACGGCAGCGGGTGGATCACGCGCGTCAGGTTCACCGCCGCCCGGCACTCCGACGCCTTGTCGCTGATCCCCGTCACCGTAAAGGCCCCTGGCGCCTCCGCCACCCGCCGGAATGTCGTCGTTGCCGACCCGCCCTTGCGCGCCGTCCCCGCAAACGTGTACCACACGTCAAACGGCGGCGTCCCCGACAGCGTGTAGCTGATGCGCTCGCCCACGCAGTAGTCCGTCCGCGTCTCCAGCGCGTAGATTGCCGGCGCCTCAAAAAGTTGGACTTGGACGGCAGAGGAGGAGAGCGAGGAGGAGGAGGAGGACGAGGACGACGACGACGAAGACCCCCCATCGTCCGTCCGCTGCTGGCAGCCGCGTGCGTCGCGCACTTTGCGGATGCGCACCTGCTGCGTGCCTGGCCGCAGGATCGCCCGCGGAATCTGCAGGCCGTAGCTGTGCGTCATGATGGACGGCACGCGGTACGTCTCGGGCACGGCCACGCTCTGGTGCTTGATCTCGAATTCGACGTAGAACGGCGCCACGCCCGTCAGCACAATCGGGATGCGCTCGTCGCCGTCCTGCTCCACCATGCAGTACTTGAACGACTGGCCCGCCTTGGCAAACACTGCCGTCGGCTTGGCGAAGACCGTCTGCTGCATCACCAACAGCGGCGAGTTTTTGGTGCTGTCCCTGCCGCCGCGCTGGCCCGCGCTAGGCCGACTGTCGCTGTAGAGGCTGTCGGCGGGCGGCGCAAACTCGTAGCGGTATGTGCCGGCCTTGCTGGTGTCCATCTGGATGGAGGCGCGGCCCAGCGCCGCATCCAGCTGTTTGTGGATGAGCGAGCTCTGCTGGCCTTTCCTGGCCGGCTTGTGGCGGACGTCGTACTCGACATGGAACGGTGGTGAGCCTGGAGGTTAGTGGAGGGAAGGGAAGAGGGGGAAAGGGAAGAGGGGGAAAGGGAAGAGGGGGAAAGGGAAGAGGGGGAAAGGGAAGAGGGGGAAAGGGAAGAGGGGGAAAGGGAAGAGGGGGAAGAAGAAAGAAGGGAAGGAAAGAAGGGAAAAAGGGAAGAAAGAAGGGAAGAAGAATACCTTTCAAATCAATCTCGAAACCGTCAACATCCCCCTCGCAGACGTCTTGCTTCACAAACAGGCTGCCCTCGTCCTCCTGGATGGCGTCCGTCTGCACAAAGGCCAGCTGCGGCCGCGGGAACCAGTCGACTTCAAAGACCGCCGCCGACGGGTCGACCAGGCCGTTGCACTGGTTGTCGCGCACGTCGACAATCTTGTAGGTGCCGCGCTCGGCAACCTGCAAAAAGTCGTTGCCCGAGCTGAGCGAGCGGCTGACAACCTCGCCGGCCGCTTCTGCGCCAGCCTCGGCGCTGTTCTTCTGGTACGACACCTGCCATGGACCCTCACCCGTCAGGCGCAGCGGTAGGCGCACGGCGGCATTCTCAACCACATACACGCGGCGCTTGTTCTCGATCAGGCCAAAGGCGGCGCGCGGCCGCTGCCGACGCACGGCAATCTTGAGCTCGCCGCCGGTGCCCTGCAGGAATGTGCGGCAGCCGCTGCGGTCGTGCACGCTCGTCAGCGCCAGCGTGTACTCTCCGCCCTGGACCAGTGCCGGCGTCTCGATGCGGTAGCGGTGGCCCTCAATGTTCTCCTGCGTAAAGGTCCGGCGCTTGCCCTCGTGCAGCAGCACGTACTCGAGCGTAAAGGGCGCCTCGCCCGACAGCGCAATGTCGACGCCGACCGACTCCTGCAAGCACGCATTGGCCTTGCCGGTCGCGTGGTCAATGGACGCGCGCGCGGCTGGCTTGACGTTCTGCTCGAGCGCCATGTCGGGGCCGCGCAGCGGCTGCGCCTTGTAGACGGCGTCGTCGACGGAGCGGAAAATGTACTTGTGGTTGCCGGCAACGCGCGGCACCAGCTCGAGCTGGTAGCGCATGCCCGACACGTGCACCTTCTCGTGACGCACGATGCCGTTGGAGCTGACGTCGTAGCGCACGAGGAAGGGCGGCGTGCCGACAAGGTCAAGGTCGACGCGCAGGCCGATGGAGTTGCCGCCGCAGCTGTCGGGGATGCCCTCGGCCCGAAGCGACAGCTTGGGCTCGAGCGGGTTGAGCAGCAGGCAGGACGACGGCTCCTGGACCTCGCCCTCGCAGGCGTCGGATGACACGGACTTGAGCGTGTAGAGCCCGGGCGCGGAGATCGTCGGCAGATCGTCGCCGTGGCGCGCGTGGAAAGACTCGGTGGTGGCGGCGTCGCCGTGGTCTCCGCTCTTGGTCAGCGAGTCGATGGGCGAGAACTGCCACGTCAACGTGTGGGCGGTGCCTTGGCCGCCGTGGCCGCCCTGGTCCGAGGGACGGCGCACGCCAGGCAGGTCGTAGCGGACGGGCAGCGCGGTGGACTTGCCGCGGGCCACCTTGAGCGGCTGGCGCAGGTCGCAACCCTGCAGGCGGATGCGCGGGCGTTCGCGGACCAGGAAGCTCTGCACCAGGTGCGCGACCGAGCGTGGCGGGCGCACTTCGTGGTCGTCGGCCGGCTCGCTGTACTTGGCCACGTTGCCAAAGGCGTCGTGCACCTCGTCGATGGCGTAGCGCCACTCGCCGCCCACGTGCATGGTCTCGTTGAGCCCGACGGCGACACGGCGTGACCGCGCCCACGAGATGTCGATGTCGCCCTCGGCGGGGAAGCTGGTGGCTGCCGCGCCGGCGTCGGCGTCCGCGTTGGCGCCGTTCGAAGCCGACGACGAGTACTCGAGCGCGCTGCGCGACGGAAAGGTGCCGAGCAGAGGCGACACGAAGCCCTCGGGCTGTAGGCTCTGGAAGTGGAAGCTGTGGTCCTTGCCGTTGATGGTGCGGCTGTAGACAATCTTGAGCGGTGGCGTGCCGTCAACTTCAAGCAGAAGGTCCGAGAGGTCGCCGTGGCAGCGGGTGATGGGGCTGACTGACGACGAGGCCTTTGACGAACCGGCGCCACCGCCGCCGCCGCTGCCAACCCTGGCGCTGGGGCACGACACGACAAACGTCAAGGGCGTCGGGCGCTGCACATCCAGCTTGTACTCGTCGAGGACGCGGCCCAGACGGTAGGCACCCGTCTTCTTGACCGGGACGTTGTAGAGAACAGAGGGCGGAACGCCGCCTCCGCCGCTGCTGCCGCCGCTGCTGCCGCCGCCATCGCCATCGCTGCCGCTGCTGAGGCTGCTCCCGCTGCCACCGGCCGCCTCCTGGCGCTTGATAAGCCTGGAAATCTCACGCAGCTGCTGGCGGGTGAGCCGCAGGGTCTCTTCCTGGCTGGTGTCGAGGTCGACGCGCACGAGCTCAACCTCGGCCGGGACGGTGGCATTAAAGTAGAGCGGCAAAAAGGCGGTGGTGGCGGACCCGGCAGCAATGCTGGCGGCAGGCCCGATACAGAATGGCAGGCCGCTAGGGTTCAGGACGGCCGAGCCCTCGGGGAGGATGTTGATGATCTGGCGGCCGGAGATGAGGGAGGAGTTGTGCAGGATGCTAGATGCCTTGACGTAGCGCTCGGAGATGGACAGCTCGCGGTCGTAGACGATCTTGAGCATTCCGAGGAACCAGGCGTGCCAGGGCAGGCCGATGTTGAACATGAGCAGGTAGTCGGTGACGACGTGGCTGAGGAAGAGCACGATGACGGCGGGTTGGGCCAGCTCGAGCCAGGGGATGCGCAGCTCCGGCAGGCCAAACAAAAAGACAAAGTCGATGCCGATCCACTTGAGGAAGAGCCAGAACGACTCGGCGTTGTCCTCGACCAGCTGCACCCAGTCGTAGCACTTCCAAGCCACGAGGACCATATAGAGCGCCGCGGCATAGAACCGCTGTGTTGGGGCGTCGATGATGTCGAGGGGGATGAGGGGGGGGGAAGACGCGGCTGGCGGCAATGCCGGTATGGCTGCTGGTGTTGGTGCATGACGAGCACTATCGACGCTGCGGATAGGCGAGATCGGCGGCCGGGCCGACGTGACAAACAGCGGCCGGGGCCTTGAGGGCGACCGGGGGGAAGCGTCCACCGGCGGGCTGGGCGACGGGGTTGGGGGGGCGCCGCGGCCAGCGTGTATGGTTGACGGTGTCTGGGGGTACGCGCCGGAGCGCACACGAGGCGTTGCGTTCATGGCATGGGGGTTGTTGAGGAGACGTCGAGGAGGAGTGTCAAGGGGGGTCGAGAGTTGTAGAAGTGCTGTCGTGGTCGTGTCAGGAGGAGTGCTGTTGTGGTGTCCACGGCTCTAGAGGTGACCAGACGCCTAAGTCGATGACATGGACCTTCTTCCACAGTTCGCTCGTTTGCGGGCCGTCGCTGCGTTATGCGTCGTGGTGTGGACGAACGCGATGCAGCCAGGAAGCTTCAAAGACGCGCCGCTTCAGGCAGGAAGCAACAGTATTTTTGCAGGAGCTCCAGCTCATTGGCTCGGCAGCTTTGTCAGCGTTTACTGAGTGGCATCACGTGATAGTCACCGAGGTACCTAGGTACCTAGAATGGAGCTCCGTGAGCCCGGAGCTCGAGCTCGAGCTCGAACTCGAACTCCAACATCTTAAACCGCAACGGACATGCCCCGGCGAAAAACACCCAGCACTCCGTTGCAGCGGGTAAAGCGGGTGCGGACAGACTCTTTGGGCGACGACTGCATCCCTGTGGCCAACGGCGGCACTGCACCGACCTCATCGCCGCCGGCGCGGCCCCGCCGAGCCGCGGCGGAGAGAGCGGCGGCGACCACGGCGGCCGTGGCTGAAGATGGTGCGACCGATGCCGCAGCCATGGCCGTGCCGCCACCGGAGCTCGTTCATGAGCGGCTGTTTGCGCCGGTTACGGCAGAGGAGCTGAACGCGTGGCAGGGCTGGACGGAGATCGAGTCGGAGCCGGTGAGATTGTCCCCTGTTCAAAGAGGACGACTTACGACCCACAGACGCCCGACTGACGGACAGGCCTTTTTCAACTTTATCCTGCACGAGCTCGGCGTGCGGGACGGCACCATCCACGAGCTTTTTGGCGTCGACGAGACGGCCCTGTCGTACCTGCCGTGGGTGTACTTTCCCCATTTGTTTTCTGGGTCCTTCCATTTGTTTTCAGGGTCCTCTCTTCCATCTCGACACAGTATTCTGATCTCTCTACAGCGACCCATTGGGCCTCATATTTCTCTACCGCTTTGTGGAGGAGAGCGACGACGATGTGCGCGAGGACTGTCCCGACAGTCTTTGGTTTGCCAACCAGGTGACCCCCCCTCCCTGTCACTTACCCACAGCCATGTCTGCTGACACTCTCCCTCCCCCCATCCTCCCAGACAACAGCCAATGCCTGCGGCACCGTCGCCATGCTCAACATCGCCATGAACTGCGACCGGTTGCGGCTGGGGGACCGGCTGACGCACTTCAAGGCGGCCACGCAGCACCTGCAACCGGCGTTGCGCGGCCACATGCTGAGCAGCGACGCCGCGATCCGCGCCACGCACAACTCTTTTGCGCGCCGCCTCGACATGCTGATTGGCGACCTCTCGCTCAAGCTGGACTGGGACGCGAGAGAGGACAGCAAGAGGCGGGCTGCCCGACGGCAGCAGGCCGTCGCCAAGAAACGAGGGAGGCAGACGACGACGACGACGACGACGCCGGCGACGCCGACGACAGCAACAAAGGGGGCTAGTAGGAGACGAACCGACAAGGGAGAGGCGGCCTTTCACTTTATTGCCTATGTGCCGATGGGCCGTGACGTGTGGGAGCTCAACGGCATGCAGGAAAAGCCGCTGCGACTAGGTGCGTTTCACGGGTTACTCACCGTTCTCTCTTAATCTAACCCGAGAGGTTCCTTTGATGGCGACTGGACGGCCATGGCGCGCGAGCGCATTGCCACGCGCATGGAAACGTGCGCACAGCTCGACGACACGGCCGTCTTCAGCCTGTTGGCGCTCTGCCACACACCAGAAGATGGACATCAGACCACGACCGAGGCGACCGAGGGCGACGCAGAAAACGACTACAATAACGACGACATCCGCCGCGCCGCCGCGCGCAAGCGCGACTACACGCCGGCCGTGCACTGCTGGCTCAAGAAGCTGGCGGACAAGGGCATGCTGCGGCGGCTGGCCACGGGCGAGCCCGACGACGACGAGGGGTAGCGGCGATCTTGACAAAGATGTATCTTGAACGGAGGCAGGTAGCGATATGGCTGAAATACAAGAGGTATCCAAAAGCAGCAAAGAAGAAGAAACAAACTAGCCATCCGGGTAAAACTCCTCGAGGTTGGACACAAACGTGCACGTCGCCCGGTCGAAGCGCTTAAACTGCTTGCCGGCCACGCGGAAGAGCTCCGCCGGGATGGCGGCCGGGTCCGTGACAATCTCAATGCTCTCCTGGGCCACCTTGTGCACATCGGGCGGCGAGATCAGGCACGTGTAAAAGGCCTCCTTGCGGCTGCCGTCCTGGCCGTCGTTGCGCTTGCGGTCGAGATGTGCATGGACAGCAGCTGCACTGGGAGTTGCATCACCAGCTGCAGCAGGAGTTTCAGCAACCGCCGCAGCAGCCGCCACCGCAAGAAGCGCATCAGGAATGATTGAAGGTTCTACTGTAGGACCCCCTGCAGAAGCATCCGCCTGGTGGGGAGCCCCTGGCAACGACTCGAGCGACCAGCCGTTGATGATGGCCACATAGCCAAAGCGGCGGTGGCGCATGACCTGGCCGACACGGTAACGCACGCAGTTCTTGATCTCCTGCGTGTAGCGCCGGCTGACCACCGGCGGCCGCCGGTCCAGGTTGCGCAGCATTCGGACAACGGTCTGCGGGTCCGACCAGAAGCCGCGGATGTTCCTGATGTCGTCGTCCACACCGCCGACGACGACGCCGTCCGCCTGCCGCTGCGCCGCCTCGTGCCTCTCGTGCCTCTCGTGCAGCGGCAGCAGGAAGCGCTCGATGATCCACACGTCCTCGCTGTAGTCGCGCGCAAAAACCGACATGAGCTGTCCTAGGTGCGTCTTCCAGTCCGGATGGTTCACCGAATGCAACAGGGTCAGCGCCCACGAGTAGGCGTATACCAGCGCGCCCAGGTTCGCCTCCGCATCGCCGTGCAGCAGCGAGCTGGACGCATGCGGCTGACCCAAGAACAAGGGGTCCGCGTTCGGCAGCGTCGGCGGCGGCCCATTTATCAAGCGGTATGCGTGGCGCCGGCTGGCAATAATGTTGTACGCTACACGCTTCACAACGTCCGCCGCCGGCGACGGCAGCATGTGCGGGTTGTGATGCGGCCCGTCGTCCCCCAGGTGGCCGGGGACGACGAGCCGGACAAAGCGGCGCAGTTCTTCCAGCGACACCTCGTCGGCGCTGTTGAACGGGTCCAGGAACATGCGCGTGCCGTCGTCGACCAGCGATGCACCAGAAGCAGAACCAGAAGCAGAACCAGAAGCAGAAGCTTGTTGTTCTTTGGCTACCGGCGTCCCGTCGACGGTCTCGCCCTCCGGTGCCAGCACGGTCACCTGGACGTGGCCCGGCACGGCGGCGCAGAACGCACGGAGGCCGATGCGCTGGCCAATGGCGGCGTAGATGGCGCTGGAGATGACGGGCAGCGACGGGTGGTCCGCCTTGGCCAGGGCGTTGCCGATGAAACAGTTGCGCAGGTCGCGGTAGTTGGATTCGGGGTCGGCCATGCCGACGAGGTTGCGCTGGCGCAGCCAGAGCGCGAGTGCGAGCGCCTTTTGGCGGACGGTCATGCTGGCAAGTGCATAATGGTCGCGGCGGAACTCGTCGGCGAAGCGGTCGAGCTGTTTTTGGATCTAGGAGGTCAGTTTTTCTTTTCTCTCTCTCTCTCTCTCTCTCTCTCTCTCTCTCTTTTCTCTTTCTCTCTCTCTCTTTCTCTCTCTCTTTCTCTCCCCTCTCCATTCTCTCCTTCACCTTCACCTTCACCTTCACTCACCCATTCCATATCCTCCTCACCCTCGTACAGGACAAACATGTCAAAGGCCCCCAGAGCACGCTCCAGCGAGTGGTCCACAGTGGCCAACCCTGGCCTGCACCACTCCGTAACAGCTAGGCCGCGATTGATGCTGTTGAGCGTCTGGACGGCGTAGAAGCGCCGCAGCAAGACATCGTCGTAGCCGTCGTCGTCTTTGATGCGGCTCTGCGCCAGCAAAAAGTCCTTGGCGTGGAGGCCGCGCCGGCAGATGGTCTCGAGGTGGCGCACGCGGTGCACCTTGGACGCCAGCGCGCGCTCAAAGTTGCGCGCCGAGTTGGCGTCGCCGCGGTGGCGCTCCAGCCACATTTGCTTCCAGGGTCCATTTTTGATGCTGCTGGCAGTGTCGAGGAGTGTGCGCATGCTGGCTGTCCAGTAGACAAAGTCGGTGTGGCACCGCGCGAGCCACAGCCGCGGCTCCTGGCAGAGAGCGTGGAAGCGGCGCGAGAGCAGCTGGACGCACTGGAGAATGTCGGTCGACGGGATGTCGTCGATGATGGCAATGACCAGCTCGTCGGGGACGTCGTCGAACAGGGCCACGGCGGGGGAGAGTGCCGGCTCAGGGGGGTTGTTGGGTGAGGTCATGACGGGGGGGAGTGCTGGCTCAGGGGGGTCGTTGAGCGAGGCCATGACAGGGGGGTTGGAGTCTGCCGTCGTTGAAGGGGGTGGGGAGTCTGCCTCGTCGGGAAGTCAGAGTCGAGACGAGAGTCGATGCACGACGAACGCGTCAACCCTTCATGCGGCTGGAAAACAAAAGGGAGGGAGGAATGCCGTGCGGCTGTCACAAGCAAGAAAGATGCAGATTGGTCGGATGGAGAGGAGACTCATTTGTTGACTCTCTGTCTCTGTCTCTGTCTCTGTCTCTGTCTCACGAGCGGTGAGGTTGGAACTGGCTGGCAGGAATGTTGGAACTGACACTGCGCGCGTTGGAACGCGCTGACAGACACGCTGACAGACGGGTCACAGCGCTTAGTAGACGCTAAGATCCCTATGCCTGTATGTTGAGCGTGAGTCCCTTCTACGTTTATTTTCCTTCTTTTTATTTTCATTTTCATTTCATTTTCATTTCCTTATTCTTTTAATCGATTTGTCCTCTTACCTCTCTCTTCCTCCTTCTTCTTTGGTCATCAAACCACTTCGAGTAGACACCACCCGAATAGACACCACCTGAATAGACACCCGAACAACACCAAATGGAAACCAGACCCTCTTCGGACGACGTTGAAAAGGGCAGAGCGCCCGAGAGCTTCGACGCCGACTGCGAAACGGACAGCCACGGCGTGGTGCAGCGCGTCTGCCAGCAGGCATCAGCCATCGTCTGCCGGTGGCTCCCACAGCGGTGGCAGCAGCCGCAACCACAGCAGCCGCAGCACCAACAGCAGTTCCTTCCGACTCCGGCGGCGTTCCGGCCAGAGACACAAACATACAGCAGATCCTTGGCCCGTGCGTTCATCCCAAGTGTTTTGTGCGGACAAAGACAATGAGAGCAGCGTCTTCGTCAGGCCGAGCTCGGGGAGATGTCGCCTGTGGACAGCAAAGTGCTCGATGTCACGAGCTTGTCGACGAGAGAGCTTGTCGACGGAGAACTTGTCGACGAGAGCTTGTCGACGAGAGCTTGTCGACGAGATAGAAGGCAGGAGATGAGATAGCAAGCCAAAAAGCACATACCAAAGAAAAAAAGAAAAATTTCCACTACTTTTCACCTGTTCAAGACTGTTCCGCCATGTCCATCATCTTCCTCTCATTCACCCACCCAAATCTCCATTTCCCCGTCCTCACCCACTCCAACTTCTCGACTGGCTCACGGCTTCGGTATGTGGATGGTCTTGCTCGTCATCAGACACCCGTGCACGACAAACAGCAGCACCACCGGGTGCATCTCCAGCGGCGTGCCGGCAAGCCAGGTGCCCAGCGGCAGCGCGTCCTGCACCCAGCCCTGGCTCAGCCAGTAGGCCATGAGCGCGTCGAGGCCGAGGCTCGTGGGGATGGGCGTGCCCTCAAAGTAGGCGGCCTTGCCGGCCCCGTCCTTGGGGATGACGGCCGTCGTCACGTTGAAGCGGGCCAGCCGTGTGAGGCCGCAGAGCACAAACAGCGCCAGCAGCGCGTGGTCGACGGGCGTGCGCAGGCCCATGGCAAAGGCCACGGCCGCCGGCGCCACGCCAAAGGAGACGAGGTCGGCCAGCGAGTCCAGCTCCTGGCCCATCATGCTGCTCTTCTTGCGCCAGCGCGCCACCTTGCCGTCCATAAAGTCGAAGAAAAGGCCCAGCGGCAGCAGGCCCAGGGCGGTCCAGAGGCTGGCGGTGTCGGCGGGTGTTGCGGCTGTGCTGGTGGTGGCTGCGTAGCTGATGCAGTAGCGGAGGGACGAGAAGATGGACAAGACACCGCAAAGGCCTGAGAGGTTAGCGGGAGAAGATGAGAGAGGGAGAAGAGAGAAAAGAGAGGGAGAAGAGAGAAAAAGAGAGGAGAAGAGAGAAAGAGAGAGGGAGAAGAGAGAAAAAGAGAGGGAGAGAAGATGATGAGAGGAGGGAAAGAAGAAGAAGAGAGAAGAAGAAGGAAAGAAAAGGACAAATAGAGTAAAAGAGAGAAATACCATTTAGCTCCGTGATAAAGTCGGCCATGTGCAAGGCGCGCACGAGGGAGAAGTGCCCTGCATCTGTAGACAGTAGAAGCTTCTGCTTGTCGTACGCTGTGCTGGGTTAGTCGAGAAAGGAAAGAAGGGAAGAGAGGAGGACGCACCTGGATCGGTAAAGGCACTGCCGCTGGCTGCCGCAGAGCTGCCGCTTCTGCTGTCGCCGTTTGCCACGGCCACCGTGCGTCGAGACATGCGTACGGAGGACGGGATGTGAGGAGAGAGGGTTAGGGGAGGGAAAAGAGGGAAGGAGAGGGAAGGAGAGAGGGAAGGAGAGAGGGAGGGAGAGAGAGGAGGAGAGGAGAGACGAGGAAGAGAGCTACGTCGTCCTCTGGTCACGTCAACCGCGGATTGCTGGCGACGGATATGCTCGGTTCGAACTGTGTGCAGTCTCTGTGTGTAGTCTCTCGTCGTCGGCTGCGTCAAACTGTAAAGGAAGATGCCGTAAATAGATGAGAAGACGTTGACGCCAAGTTTGTGAGAAGAAAAGGCGGCAGCTACGTAATTTTTCCGTTGAGGAGGGGCGGTCAGTGGAAAGGACCGAGTGAGTACCCTTTTTCAGGCCACCTGATCGCGTTTTTCGCCCGCTGTAGTTAGTGGATACAGCGGAGCGGTGGCTGTGAAAATGCCCTGTCTAGGTAGGAGGCTTGGTCGAATCACATGCCAGCTGAGCCATGATATCATGACTTTTCATTCTACTGAGTTGCTACTGGGACTCTGTACTCGCCTCGCTCGTCAACGCCATCAACGCCAACGCAAAAGATTAAATATTTGTATTATGTGGTGTGCTTTGCAAGTGACCGTTGTCCTACCTTGTCGTCTCGACCGAACCAATGGAACAAAAGAAAGGTGTACACAAAAAAGAAACAGAAAACCCCCCAAAATAAAAAGAGCCAAGAACGCCGTTCCGTATATGATCTCTCCCGTTCCAGGGACCAGCTCACTGCAAAGCACACCCGTGGCCGTTTCCCGACTTGTACGTGGTATGCGTGTGTATATACTCGGTGTCGTGCGTGGCGTAGATCTGTCGACGAGAGTTCGTCTCGCCGCGGGTGTTTCGAGTGTTTCGTTTCTCGAGTTCTCTCGAATTATCCTCTCGCTCTCTTCTCGCTCTCTTCTCGCCTTCTTCTCCCGCGTTCTCCCACTCGTCCTCAATCTTACTTCGTAATGAGCACGGAGAACGAGTCCACCCATGCACCGCATGAGCCAGACACTCCGCAGATGGTGTAGCCCCTTGGCGGAACGAGCGTGTGCCTGCCGTCTGTCAGCATCGCCCGTCAATCCAAAGCAAGTCGCATGCAAAGAGAATACATACCCAGAGCCGCCGTGTGCATTGCCATATATTGGCGACCTCCGGCCCAGGCTTGTCAGTATCTGCAGGCCGTCGATCCAGAAACCGCTGCGGACATTGAAGCCGGTGATGTACTCGCCACGCCGGACGTCTTTGCTTGTCAGTTCTTTTTTCCCCTTCCTTTTCGCTCCCTCGTACTCTGCTGAACATACCCATCTCGAAAAAGTCGCCACCCGGCTTGCCGCCTCGCTTGCCAAACAGCTGCCGCGAGTCGTCGTCGTAAACAAACTCGACGCCGTCCAGAGCCCGGCCGTGGTAGAAAACCACCCGAGACAACACGCGGTCCTGACGCTGCGCACTCGTGAAGACGACCTCCTGTGCCTGCGTCCCCTCCATTTGCCCGCGGCCCAGCTGTGCGCTGCGGAAGGCCGTCTTGCCCGTAAGGATGCCACCGCTCAGCCGCGTCGACGACTCCTTGGACACGAGCTGGCGCACGTCCTTGATTTCGAGCGTACCGCCGCCCCACGACCGCACGCTGACCCGGATCGGGTCCTTCTTGCGCTTGGCCTCTGGCAGCCGGCTGCGCAGCTCGCTCTCCGTCACCACCACTTGCCGCTGTATGGCGGCGCCGCCACCGCCGCCACCGTTGTTGTTGTCTAACGCATACTCCATCCACGTCTTGCACACGCCGTCACCCTCGGCATACAGCTCCAGATACGCCACGCCCGACGCCGCCGTGATGGCAACGCTGCCGCCCTCAATCGGCCAGGCCTGCACACTCTCATCCATAACGGCTGGCGCATCGTTGGGCAGCCGGAAACACGGATGCGTGCGGAAGTGCAGGCAGTCGAGGCGGTGCCATGTACATTCATCCTTTTCCAGCACCAGTCCGCCCTTGGATCGTGTCCGCGTCGAGTATGCCTCGCGCGTCAGGAAGCTGCGGTTGAAGCGGACATAGTCCCGCAGCATGACACCGCTCTCGCGGTGTGGAAGGCCGAGCAGGTGGCCGGTCTCGTGCAGGTGTGCGCCAATGCCTATGTTGGCCGCCTCCCAGGAGCTGCCCGACTCGTTGGCGTCGTTGGCCACGTGGTTCAAGTCTGTCGGCGTGCAGTCGCCAAACGCGGGCACGACCTCCTCGAAGCATGTGGGGTAGCTCTGCAGACAGTGCGACCCGAAGACGGCGAGGCGCAGATCGCCTGAGCCGCCGCCCAGTGCCGCATGCGCCGTGACCGTCTTGGCGGCTTTGTCCCAATGGGCGTCGAGGAGCAGTACAGAGACATAATGGGTCTGGCCGGCCTTGGGCTGGAAGTAGTTTCGGACGGCGTCCATGGCAAAGCTGTACATGGCGTCTCTGTTTTTGGCCTTTGGGTTCTGCTGGGCATTGTCGAGGTTCCGCAGCTCAGCTACGGTCTTGTCACAGCGGATGATGTGAATGCGCGCTTCCGAGCGCATCTGGCCAAAGTCCCGGTCGCGCAGGTTGGCCGAACCTTGGGTCCACTCCTCCTCGAAGCGAAAGACGCGGCGGCCAAGGCGGTTGCGCCACATCTGCTCGGCCGT
This sequence comes from Ophiostoma angusticollis, assembly GCA_019925545.1. Taxonomy (NCBI): domain Eukaryota; kingdom Fungi; phylum Ascomycota; class Sordariomycetes; order Ophiostomatales; family Ophiostomataceae; genus Ophiostoma; species Ophiostoma angusticollis. Next base: position 370,203 of record JADHKL010000010.1, read on the forward strand.
GAAGCCCTGCCACAGATAAGCGGCCATGCGGAACTTGCGGATGGCCGTTTCAAGGCCGTTGCCCTCGCGCTCGGCGCGGGCGGGTACGGCGTCAAAGGTGCCTGGCGAGTCCTTGGCTAGCAGGATGGCTAGCTGCAGCGGGGGGGAATTGGTGGGTGGGACCATGTGCAAGGTCAGGTAGGACGAGTGGATGGGATTCGGGCTGCTGCTGTTGGCCAGCTTGGGGCTGGCAAAGTCGAAGCGCAGCTTGTTGGCGCCCGGCATAAGGTAAACGAGGGCCTTGAAGTGCGACTCGGAAACGGGCCACTGGACGGGTGGGAAGCCATCGTCGAGACGACTGACGGTGACGAGGCCGTCCAGGTTCTGCATGTTGCCGTCGCCAATGGTGCCGTTGATGATGAGGACTTTCTGGTAGACCCAGGAATTGTCGTTGATGTTGGTGATGCGCGGGGCGTAGGGCGACACCGGCAGCGCGAGCATGCGGCTGCTGCCGTTGACCATGGGCGACCCGAGGCCGGCCATTCCGTTGACGCTGTATCGTTTGCTGTTTAGGGAGGTGGTGCTCGCAGAGGCCGGCAGTGGTCGGGACGGGATGGGAGGCGGCGGTGTGACGGAGGGGCGAAGCTGTAGGTTCAGAGCCGGATCGGATTGGTGGCCGACGGATGGTGGCGTCAGCGAGCCGCTGGTTGGGGTTGTTCCGTGACTGTTGCCACCGTCACTAGAAGTGTCTGTTGACAGCTCGGTCCGGAAGCTGGCGCGAGACTTTCTGCGAAGCTGTTTGATGCTGAGGAAGGAGGGGGCCATGCTGTCGACAGGGGCCAGGGACCGGAGCCTTTGTTCGCCTGCGGGTTTTGCCTCTCAGGCCAAGCAAAGGCTACTGACTGTTGGTCGCTGTGTCATCCGAGGCGAGAGGGATGGCTTCGGAAGGTCTGTTAAAGATGTTGGACGTCAACGGCTGGAGAAAAAGTCCCAAGATGGATAAAAGTATACGGAGTATGTTTCGAAGAGAAGGGAAGGAAGGCGACAATAGGGGGGGTCCAAGAAAGCGAGCACCAGAAATCAGAGCGAAGACTAGTTGGTTGAGGAAATGAACAACAGAGCTGAGTCTAGCTTGCCAAGCGCACAGGCGCAAGAGTGAGACAGCTTGAAGTGGGTTCGTCGAGGAAGAGGAACGAAGGCGACAGACATGTAGAGACAGAGTTGTCATGCAGAAAGAAGGAAGAGAAGAGCTGAAAGGAAAGGGCAGAGGACGAGGAAAAGAGAAGATGACGACGCAGCGAACGAGGAAGGAACGAAGGAGCAGAAAGGAGCCTGCACGTTGCCGTAAGACGGAGGGAGTGCAGAACAGAAGATAAAGACAGCGAGACAGACAGACTTTCACAATGGCCCTGAGATAGATAACAGCTTCGTGAAATATTGCTCCGGGTAGTACGTGATTTGTACGGAGTAACAAGGCTGGAATGGCAGTTGGACAGACTGAACAGAGATTTCAGGTATCTCATGTTCTGGAAGTGGAGTCTGGCCGCCAGAAGGAAGGCATACTCCGTATGCGTGCGTCAGAATGCGACACAGCTATGACGTCGGCCGCAAGTGGAAAGAGCAGCCAAGAACCAAGTTTGCAGGGAACACGAGATCGATAGTGGCCCATCGACAGTGAGGTGTTTTCTCTCTACGGAGTAGGGAAGAGAAGAGGCTGCAGGAAGCTTCTTTGGCCTAGCGGGGGCGATGGACCAATTCTTCTCAGCTCTGGCAGACAAGAGCTCGTACGGAGCACGCCGTAGCTTCGGCTAAGGCTTCGTGTAGTTTGCCTGGCATTGTTGGCGTCTTATTTTACGAGGATTTATGTGAGAGGTTGCCTTGCCAAGGAAAGAAGAATGCTGGTGCGAGGAGAGAAAACGGTGATAAGAATGAAGGCGAAGGCTGGTAAAACACATTGCAAAGTAAGACATCTTGAACGAGCTTAGGACTATCCTTCTCTCGAGTGTCCTCAAGAATGTTGTGCTTTTGAAATGTTTGAGCAAAACCCATCCCGCAGATCCTTGAATCCCGGGTTGCTCCCTCCCAAAAGGGCAGTGACCTAGAGCCAGCCACGAGCACGTCTTGCACGTTTCATCATGCCCCCATTGTGCGTCTTACAGGGCGGCTAGCCTACTGATACACTGTACACTTGCACAAGGACGACGTTGGAGCACAAGTACGACCGACCACGGCAGCGACAGCGTGTCGAAATCGGATCCGCACGCAAAAGAAGCAGCTGCAAAGAGACGGATTTGAAACGGACGCAATCGCTGCCTATCGAATTTGGCTTTGCAGGGATTCAAATTGCTTCTTCGCAAGGGCGGACTTTTGCTACCCTGGTCGTGTGCTTGAGATGTAATAAGCTGGGCGGCTGCTAGATCGTTGGCCAGGGCACGACTTTGAATGCGCGGCGCTTCTTTGATCTTGGCTTTGGAAGGCCAAGGTACTCCGTATTCTCTCGTCTATCTCAGCCTGCTGCCGTTTGTCCATGGACATGACCCGAGCATCATATCCGGATAATAAGATGCGTTTCTTGCATGCAATTAAGCCGAGCTCCTGGTCGAGAAGCTGAGAGTCCATAACCTGCATGAGTGCTGGTCAGAGCTCGGCTTTGGCCTGTGCTCTGCACCTTCCCGCAAGGGGCCAAAAGAGGCCTCAAAGGAAGCAAGGGAGGAGCTGTCTACGGATACGGAGAAAGCGATACGAAATACCCGCCCCCATTCCATGAGGAGGCGTCTTTGGAGCTTGGATCGACGTCTTATCCGCTCCGTTCTCCGTAGTCGTACTCCGTACGGAGTACATGTACTCTCCCTTCCAGCTTTGACTCCAATTTAAGACGAACCGCCCTCAGTCCGGGGTATCGTCGCAATCCGGTCCTCATCTGGGGCGAAATGGCACTCTGGCAACGCATCGGGCAAGGCCTCTGTCGTAAGAATGCTTAAGAGACCATTCACCGTCGTTTCTGTTTCGCCTTGACAACGGTGCTGTCTTGGCTGTCCGTGCCGTGTGTTCGGACGCCAGACTTTCGAACTGTCTGTCTCTCGACTTTCTTTCTCTCTCTCCCTCTCTCTGTCTCTCACTCCCTCTCCCTCTCTCTCCCTCTCTCTCTCTCTCCCTCTCTCTCTCCCAACCGACCCTCTCACATCAGTTCAACCAAAAGTCCATTCATTGTTTGCCTGACTTTTTCTTTTCTCTGGCCGCTTGTAATCTGCCGGTTACCACGGAACAAATTTTCGACATTCTTGCTATCCCCTAATACGCTTGATACCTTAATACCCATCGGCCAGTTTAATGGGCTCCGCTCTTTCCTGTGGGTGCTTGTTGTCCCTTTGGTTGGCTAGCCGCCCCTGTAAATCCCAGCCGACCGGCCTGTAAGACACAACGACTGGCTGCCAGCCGCTGGCAGCCCGCTGTAATACATCCTCTCCTGCTGTCCTTTTTTTTCTCGTGCAATTCAGGTCATCCCTTCCTTCCCTTCTTGGACCTCGAGCCTCTTTCCTTTTTCTTCCGCCCTCCTTTTCCTCTTCAACCTTGTCCTTTGTTTCGTCTCTCGTCTCTCGTTGGCTTTTGCACTTTCTCTCCTTTCGAGCCTCCTTCGTTTCTTGCTCGTCTCTTTCTTGTCCGGGTCCCCTCCTTCGTTTCTGGCTCGCCCTTGTTTCTTCGCTCCAACCACAGAAGAACCTCCCTTTCTCCTCCCTTCCCCTTTTCAGACAAGCCTGCACCAGCTGGAGATAGAGAAATACTTGCCTGGCCCCAAATCTGCGGCCACCTCTCGTCCCTCTCCACGCTCCTTCCACACTCAACCTTTTTCTTCCTCTCCTTCTCTTTTGGTCACAGAGCCAACGCATACCTCGAGAAACACAGCATTGTCGGCCACCGTCGAGGCCCTCATATCAAACAGCACGCATAACGACCGTCCTGACGACGAGCTTCAGCAAGCGCCTACGCAAACTCTCTCTCAACCACAGGACCCAATCTCCTCGATTTTCTATAAAAACCATCTTTCTTCGCCCCACACGACCAAAAAGGCAGAAAAGATAAAGAAGAAAGTGAAAACTTTTTTCTTGTCTCGACGTCACATCTACACCCATTCACCCGAGTCCTCCGTCTTGCCATCAACCTCCATGGCGTCTACAACGACGACGTTCACCAGTCAACCAGATGTCGTCGCCGACCGAGTTCTACGGAGGGCAGAGCTTGGCAAGGTGCGTACCCATATGCACTCCGTCTTCCCATTCCCCGCCCCCTACTAACCGGTTCAGATGGCCCGTCGACTCCAGAACCGGCTCGCCCTCGCCTCCTTCAAGACTCGCCACGGCTGGGAAGATCTAACCTTTGACATGATCGAACCCAAGTACGAAGACGAGATGCGGCGGAAGCGGGGATCCGACGGCGATGTCCTGTCCGACTCATCCTCGAGCTCGTCCGAACTGCCATATCCTTCCGGCCGGATGCTGATGAGCTCGCCCCTCAAAGCACCGCTCTTTTCCGACGCCCTCGGCTCCAGCAATGGCAGCACCGGCCACCGCAAGCGTACCTTTGTTGCCTCCTTTGACGACCTCAACAATGCCAGCTTTCACCACGGCGGCCGCCGCAACAGCTCCATGACCATGTCCAGCCCCAGCAAGCGTTATCGCTCTTCACCGCCGCCCAGTCGACATGTCTCGAACCCATTGTCCGCTGGCTCTCACCCACCTGGCTCCTTCTTGCCGCCACCTACGACCCTCGCTGGCCACGCTTCGTGGAAGGACCACCACCACCTATCGCACAGCTCGCCACTCAAGCCGAGACGGCAGCAGCACTTTACAACAGCAGCTGGCCCGGATGTGTCTCTGTTCTCTGGCGCACACCGCATTGCAGATGCCCTGACCGCCACATACTACAACGCCAGTCTGTCCGACGACGACGATGAGCTGCTTCCCACACACTCCTTCCGGACAAGCAGCCTGTCTCTAGGTCCTCCGCCACACGGGCTACCCTCTATGCACACAGGCAGCCGCGCCACGCGGACAGGCTCGCCTCCCAGCACGCCCCCCATGCGGAACCGCGCCTTACCGAAAGGAAATGGTCGGCGTAAGAAGAAGAACGCAACTGGCCCCGGTGGCGGTGCCAACGGCGGAGGCCAGCATGCTGGCCTTGGCATTGACCAGGTTGACGTGCACAGCGGCAACGGCGAAGGAGAGGGGAAGTCTGTCGAAGGTGCCGACCTGCTTCTTTTCCTCGCGGCGTCGCCGTCGCCTGCCAATCCCACTGGCCGCAGCCGAATGGAGCCGCCGTCGACGCCGCCGTCCAAGTTCAACAACCTGGCCCTGCCGTCGTCGATGATGACGACGCCAGGCGGCGGCAGCATGTTCCCCAACACGCCAGGCCAGGCGTTTGATTTTGCCGACTTTGTCAACATCACGCCGAGTCCGGCCCAGAAGCCGTGGAAAACGCCGAACCTGGCTGGATCCAAAACACCTCTGAGCGTCACACGGCGGCGGCTTACGTTTGACGATCCCCTCTGACTCTGAACAGAGTCCTTTCTTCTTTTTTGCTTTGTCTCCCCAAGATGTCTCTTCCCATCTACTTTGCACCTAATGCTAGTTGGACTACCCCGAAGTGCCCCCACGTCCTCTCTCTCCCCCCCTCCCTTTATTTTGTTACTTTCTCTCCTTCTCTTCTTCCTTTACGGTCCACTCTACCTTTACGCATATATGTACATGATACCTCCAGAGTATAAAGCCTGGCTGGTTCTGGGTACCTCTGGGAAACCAATGGTCATTGTTTCTTCGTCTGTGCCTACTTTTTTTTCCTAGCACTTCTTACTCTACGAACTGCTTTTTTTCTCGTCTGCTCTGTTTCGGTCATGCACGTCGCCCCCTCCTTTACCCTATCGTCAGCCCCGCTGCGCTATATACATGCCGGGCGCACAATCCTCTCTGACCCTTACCCCCAGTTACTATCTAATACTGCCCCGTGTCAATCGCGGTGGTATAAAAACTGTGAGAAGCGAGCCGGTCTTTTTCTGGCCGCCTCTGTTCTCTCTCTTTCTTCTCGTCTGTCCTGGAAGAAGCGACGCATGGTGAATTGTACAATACATGTATGGAATACGGTCCGCACAGCTAAAGCAGATAGAGCAAAGAAGAAAAAGTGGAATTACTTTGATCGCCCCTGTCATTGGTTTACTGCATGCAATTTGACTACGCCATATCTGTGTCCTTGAGCTGTGCCGAAGTCAGCTGAAGCAAATCCCTGCTTTGCTGTCTTCCTTTCCATTCGAGAGAGCAGATTGATTGGCGGATAGGGCCATTGACCCCGAAGAAAAGATGGTGTAATACTTCCCGTGCAGGGGGGAGTTGAAGGCTGATGACGGTTTTATTTCCATTCTCACCACTCAACCCTTTTCTTCCGTCAGAGCGGGGAAAAAGACGCGACTTTTCGCGTTTGACCCAAGGCGAGACGCGCACGCGCGGTGGAGCTAACAAGGATCCGTGGACCAGTGATTAAAAGCAAAGCATACCTAGCTTAGATGACTGTTCTTGTGGGTCCGTCGCAGTTGTGTGGATGTGCTTATAAGTGTGGCTGAGTGTGGCGGCTGTGCAGCCTGGAAGCGCCGGCCTGAGGCAACCAGAAATCCACGGCATGCCTTCTTTGCGTCGTCGTCTCTCTCCACTCGGAGTACGTCGCTTTGCTATCGCTCCGCCCTCCTTCCTTTCCTCGCACACTCCGTCAAACTTGGTCAGCACCCAAACCAGACCGTGCCGCTGCAGACCTTTTCTTCTTTCTGTGGCGGCTGCCGCACCCGTTTCAGAGCCACAACCCGTCGGTCCGACTCAGGGGCAGCTCGATATCCTCGACTTTCCATTACCGACCTTATCGTCATCGCCAGCACCCGGTCGATGACTACCCCCGGCCGGCGACTCTCAATCACGAAACGACCTATCGCATAAACGCCCTTTATTACTTCCCTTCTCACCCCTCTTTTCCCCTCCCCTCCCTTCCCCCTCTTCGTCGTCTCTCCCCCTCCTCTCGAATCAGTCATGCCTTCCAACCTTAGCGACTCCGACAGGGAGACCGTCAAGCGGTTTGTTCCCAAACAGAGCAACAAGATCCATGCAGTCGCCGTCGGTCGGCTCTATGTTGCCTACCCGGACCGCTCTCGATGGACGTACACGGGTCTACAGGGCGCCGTTGTACTGTGTAACGACCTCGTTGGCAACACTTTTTGGATCAAGATGGTCGATATCTCTGTACGTCTATACCTCCGGCTCTGGACGCGCTACTCCTACTAACAAGAAGCAGTCTGGCAACCGCGGCGTGATCTGGGATCAGGAAATTTACGATTCGTGGCACTACAACCAAGACCGCATGTTCTTCCACACCTTTGAACTCGAGGACTGTCTGGCCGGACTCTGTTTTGCCGACGAGAGGGAGGCGAAGCACTTCAAGAAGAAGATGGACGACCGCGAGAAGAACGCCAGCAAGGCCACGCGCGCAACGCCCTTTGGCGGAGCGCTGCAAAGCCAAGGAGGGGCCACCACGGGCGGCCTCAAGCACTCTCTCCTTGGCGGCATCTTTGGTGGGCACCGCCATTCACCAGCGTCGACACCGCCCGACTCGCCACACAACGTTTCCCACCACGGCCGGTCGGGCAGCCTCAATGGCGCTGCGGGCCGCAACCCAGCACCGGCGTCCGAGTTTGCGCTGCTGGACGCCTTCGACCCGCGGTGGCGAGAGCACTTTGGCGACGACTTGCGGGCTAAGGGCCTGACGGACGAGTTCATCCGAGACAACCAGGAATTCATTATCGATTTCCTGCGGCAGCAGCCAGCACCAGTGCAAACAGCACCACCTCCCTTGCCGGCGGCATCCGCGCCGCCCGCAGCACCGCCCGCACCTCCTGTCGCAGCACCGACGGGGTCAAGCCTGCGCGCACCGCCACCGCCGCCACCACCACCGCCGCCGCCAAGCGGTGGAGCGAGCTCGTCGTCGGGAGCAGCAAAGCGTGGCGGCGGCGGCGGCGGGCCACCACCGCCACCGCCTGCCCCCAGGAGACACGGCGCAAAGACAGACACGGCAGCGCCATCTGCACCGGCGGAACCACCCCGCGAGCCGTCTCCTCCCCGGCGGCCCCGATTCGCAGTACCCCCGGCGTTGGCAGATGCCGGTAAGTACGCGCATATGACCGCTTCGCCGCGGGTCGTGCCGGCCTTACCCGAACCCGCCCCCCCGCCGCCACCTCGCCCTCCGAAGACGGCCATCGACGACAGCAGCGAGGGCCACTACACTGGCAGCAGCGGAGGGTCACGCCGGTTTGGCGTGCCTCCGCCCTTTGCGGGCCAGCGCCCAGTCCCTGTACCTCCGGCCAGCCGGGGCTCTGTTTCTCAAGCACCACCCGCTTTGCCATCTCGAGAACAGGCACCGCCGCCAGCACCGCCGCGGCCTCCTTTTGGCGGGCCGCCCCCGCTGCCTACAACAGCACGACCGACCCCTACAGCGCCGCCGCCGCCACCGGCTAGGAACACGGGCTCGTCGGCTGCACCGGCGCCACCACCACCACCACCGCCACCTCCAACTGGTGGCATGGGTGGTGTTCCGCCGCCGCCACCGCCGCCGCCACCTCCTCCTGGTGGCATGGGTGGAGTCCCACCGCCACCACCACCACCACCTCCCCCTGGTGGCATGGGCGGTGTCCCGCCGCCGCCGCCTCCACCTCCACCGCCTGGTGGCATGAGCGGCGCGCCTTTGCCGGCGGTGCCCCAGGACAAGGCCGCGGTGTTGGCAAGTATCCAGCACGCAGGCGGTGTCAGGGCGCTGAAAAAGGTGGACCGGAGCCAGATCCGCGACCGCAGCGAAGCCATTGTGGGCGGACGGAGTGCAGCGGACGCCGGTCCGCCAGCGTCAGCGAGCGCCGGTGCGGGCGGCAACGTGGCAGGTTCGCTGGCGCTGATGGCGGAGCTGCAGAAGCGCAAGGAGAAAGTCAGCAAGAGTGGTACGTCCTCCCCTTTCCCTTTCCTGAACGCTGCGAGCGGCTGTCTGAACGCTGCGAGCGGCGTCCTGTGTGTATTTGCTAACAGGGACAGACAACGAGGAGTCGGACGATGACTGGGACTAGAAGGACAGAGGCAACGACCGGAGATCGCGAGGGTAAAGAGAGACCTGAGTAGGCGGGATGCTACGGTGTGCTTGACAAGCAGCCAGGAGATGGTGGGACTGGGAGGAGAGTTTGGGTTGTCTTTGCGTGCATAGAGCATCATTACGTGATTTGGTGTAACAAGCAGTCTTTCAGGGCACTTTATGCTGTAAACTGTACGCTTGCGACCCGCGCGCTAAACCCGAATAGGAATGCAGCAAAGCTTTCATAGCAGATTTTGACTACCTCAACCGACGTCCAGTGTTCGTGGCCAACCATTCCTTTCTTCTTCTTTTAAGCCAAGCGGGATTTTTTACAAAGGGCGCTTGGAACGGGACCTTCAGTCTTTACACAACGCATTGCTGATCAGCATGGGCAAGTCCAGACGCAACCGGTCTGGCGCTGCGGTTCGCCGCCTCGACCCGATCAACGGCGGCAGCAGCAGCACCAGCAATGCCAAGAACAACGGCGGCCCGTTCCGGCGTGCCATCAAGCCCGTCAAGGCACCGGCCGATGCAGCGCTGGCAGCCCTGCGCGACGCCAAGATCCTGCCGGTGGTGCGTGACCTGCGCAGCGCCGACCCGGCCACGCGCACGGCGGCGGCCGCGGCCGTGGCCAACCTGGCGAGCGACGCACGAACACGCAAGCTGCTGCTGCGCGAGCAGGTGGTGCCCCTGGTACTGACGGAAACACTGGCCGACGCCGGCGTCGAGAGCCGTGCTGCCGGCTGGGCCGTGTTGCGCGTGCTCGCCCAGCACGAGGCGGCCGACTTTTGCGTGCACCTCTACCGCAGCGATGTGCTGACGCCGGCGGCGCACGCCCTGGCACAGGTGCGAGAGACGCTGGTGGTGGGGGGGGGAGGAGGAGGAGGAGGAGCCGAAGCCGCGAAGCTCACAAAGGCGCAACAAGAGTTTCTGTGGCGGGTCGCCTCGCCCATCCTCGACCTGTTGGGCCTTTTGGCCGAGGCGCGTGCAGAGGCACTCGTAGCCATTGCCGGCAACGAGGCCATCACCCAGGCACTGCTTACCCTGGCGGCGGCCGGCAGCAGCACAACAGCGCGCGGTGCCGTGGCCGTGCCGTTCGAGGTTCAGTGGGCCGCCTTGACGACGCTGGCGCGCCTTTTTGAAACCGACGACGACGACGACGGCATCGACAACAAGAACAAAAGCAAAGGCGGTGTGCGCCCGGCATCCGTGCAGCGGGTCCTGGCCGAGGCGCTCGTCGGCGAGCCGGCGACTGGCAGCAGTGCCTCGGCATCCTCCAGCGTGTCCATGTATCGTGCGTTGCGCCAGCTGCAAGCTCGTGGCGGTCCGCTGGCAGTCGCAGCGGCGGCACTGCTGCACGCTGTCTACGCGGCGCTCGAGTGGTTTGACCACAGCCCTGGGCGCGACGGCGCGTCGGATGCACAGCTGGTGCCGACGCTGTCGCGCGCAATCGAGCAGCAGCTGCTTGCAGACGAGGCTGATGGTCGCGGCCTTGATGAGGAGCGCGAGCGCTCGACAGAAACAGAAGTGCTCGGCCTGGCCCTGCAGACGCTTGCAGAGATTGGGACTACGCTCAAGTCATCCCTGGAGAAGGGCAACAAGGACGAAGCTGTGTGGAATGGCATTGAAAACGGAGAGCTTGGACAGGAGCTGGGGGGGGAGGATGAGGAGGGGGAGGATGGGGAAGAGGGGGAAGAGGAGGACGGTGACGAGGGGGAAGAGGAGGACGGCGGTGACGAGGATATGGCAGACGGAGATGCTGATGCCTCGCCACAGAAGCGCCAAAGACGAAACGGCAGAAAGGCCGACGACGGAGACATGGACGTTGACAAGGAGGAAGACGGAGACGTTGACCTTGACCGCGACATGGAGAACGTGGCCGGCGTTGACGACGCTGACGAGGCCGCCGCCGCTGGCCTGGAAGACCTGCCGACGCTGCGCACCCTGATCGAGGATGCTATTCCGCAGATCATTCGTCTCGTCTCTGCCCGTGCCCACGACGCCGACGAAGACTCGGTGGCCCTGCTGCTCGACGCCTTGTCGGCCCTCAACAACATGGCCTGGACAGTGTCGCTGGTCGACCTCAAGGACGACGGCAACGCGGCCATCCGGCAGGCCTGGGTCCCCGCGGCCCGGCGTATTTGGCTCCAGGTCGTGCGGCCTCTGCTAGCCGGCGGCGACCTGGTCGACACGGCCGTGGCGGCCCAGCTGGCTGGTCTGGCCTGGGCCCTGTCGCGTGTACTAGGCGGGGCCACGCCTGTGGATGCGGGCGAGCCGGCTCTCGTCATGGCGCTGCGGAAAGCGGCAAAGGATGAGGAGGACAAGGACAACGACAGCGACAGCGACCCCTTCCAGACGCTGCGCGTCAAGTGTATCGGCGTGCTGGGCCAGATGGCGCTGGACCCGGCGCCGGTTGAGCGCAACCGCCAAATCGGGCAGTACCTCATCGGCATTGTCCAGGCGCTTGCACTGCCGGCGGACAGACCGACACCGGCCGAGGTCGTCGAGGCCCTGAATCAGCTGTTTGACATTTACGGCGACGAGACCGTAGCCGCAGACAAGGTCTTCTGGGCAGACAGCCTGCTGGCCACCTTGACGACAGCCGTCCCCGACGTCAAGGCCATGGCCAAGACCATTGACAAGCGGAAGCAGGGCGAGCTGCGGATACGCGCCGACGAGGTCGTCCTGAACCTGGGCCGGTTCATCCGGTACAAGCAGAAGCATGCGCCATGATGGGGACAAAAGGGCTAAAGGACAGACAACCGAGATTGATTAGAGACAGATCAACGCCAGACTGAAACTGCATACCGTAACTCCTCCGGACCGCCCGTGAGCCTGGCCGTCTGTGGCCGTCTTTGAACACCGAGAAAAGGGTCTTTAACACCGAGAAAGGACAAAAAGGCAAGAGTGGCCTGCCAGATGACCAGAGGCCCGGCTTGGATCGAAACAGGCGAACAAGAAAAGAAGCTCAGCCGATCGGCTTGAGCTTCTTCTTCTTCTTTGTGGGACCTGCCTCGCGGCCGCCGCCACCTCCCCCTCCAACTCCCCCACCTCCAACTCCCCCAACCCCACCCCCACCCCCTCCTCCACTCGACGGCTTCGATGCCGGCTTGGTCGTAAAGCTGCGCCAGCTGTTGATGCGCTGGTCGCGCGTCGCCTCCCACTCCTGCTCGTGCTGTCGCTTGCGCTTGCGCGCCTCCAGCTCTTCCTCCTCGCGCTTCTGCGCCCGGCCCTCCTCCTGCATCTGCGCCTTGAGCTGCCGCCGCCGCCGCTGCTCGTTGTCAATCAGCACGAACTTTGTCTTGTCCGCCCACTGCTGCTTGAACGCGTCCGTCTGCAGCTCCGGGCTGTCGACCGTGTACTTGAGCTCGCGCAGCAGCAGCATGCGCGCGTCTGCAATCGCCTCGTCCAGCCGCTCGCGGTGCTTCTCGTCCATCAGCTCCGTCTGCGCCTTCTTGAGCCGGTCAAAGGCGTCCGGCGCCCGCGGGTTGCGCGTCTTGTCCGGATGGATCAGCAGCGACTTCTTGCGGTACGTATTCTTGATGTCCGACTCGGGCACGCCCGGCTGGAGGCCCAGCACCGCGTATCTGTCTTGTTAGTTGCGACGGAGAGGGGGGAAAGAAACCGAAAAAGAGAACGTACGCATCGAGTCGAAAGGCCCCGAGGATGCGCTCAATCTCCTCATCCTTGATGGCCTCCTTGTGCTCCGACTCGAGGATGTCGAGAGCATCGCGCTCATCGTCGGACATGGTGATGGTGGGCACGCAGCAGACCGCAGAGGAAAAGATGGTGGGACAGAAGTAGACTCTCCGACGCTGCTATCGAGGACTTTCGATGCGGGGAGAATTCGACGTCCAGGCTTAGCTAAGTGATTAGTAAGCGACAGTCCAACTTTCCTTGGCGGTCCTTCGGAGCTGTGGGCTGCTGTTTGTTCTCCAGAGGCATCTCTCAAAGTCTTCGGTGCCGGGTTCCAGAGCAGGGCATTGGCGGTGGCGATACGTTCGCAAAGTGGTGCGTGCGAAAGGGTTGACGGACGAACTGGTGCGGTCACTTCGCAGCGGTCCGTCAGCGACTCGAAGTACAGTAGGTGAGCTGAAAGCCCACAGGAACTGGGCCTGTTGACGGGTGAGATGTGCTCAAAGTGGAAGGACGAGCTGCAGCATGGCTGGAGCATATCCTCAAGTTACGCTTGCTAATGCATGGCACCGCTTCATGGCACCCGTGGCTTCCCTCGCCGGTGCGGCGCTGTCTACCGGGTGTGGCCATGCTGTGCACTGACGACTTTGGTCCAGGAGCTGCGCGAAGTCGACATCGATACCTCGAGGCGGTATATGGGCCGCCTCGAGCTGGCATGGTCTCTTTTACGGTGACAGGAATGGACAAGATCATGTTGCACAGCGACGGCCGCATCATGTTTATCTACCGGAGGATGTGTACTAGATGCCCCGACCTGGCAGAATCTTCCAAGGGATTGTGGTGATGAGATTCATGATTATCTACGAGAAATATCTTGAAGCGGCAGAGAACGGGTTGCTTGAGCTGACGTGAGGAGATGAATTTTCCGGCTTCTCAGACTACAGTATTGCTCTGTTGTGTGGCATCGCGGCTGGAATCACAGAGCTGGAGGCCTTTAGCTAACCATTGTGCAGATATAGTCTCACGCGGTTCGCGCATAAAGCGGTGCCGCGCGTTGGTGACGGGTATGGCATAAGGACGCCGTGGTAGAGGGTTGAGGTCAGCCTCGGCGCGGATCGTCGGGCGGCGGCCGTCAGCGAACTTTATCAAGAGAGCTGGCAAGCCATGGATTTGCGGTGCGCATAGTAGGACACCGTATCCGTATTGTTTGCGGATATACGTGTTCTTCCATGCTGTTCAAGCCTGTCGTGAAGCATTCGGGATAGGAGAGAAGAAGTCAGCATGATTCGGCCCGTGCCTAGCGACGGCTAGTGTACCGTTCTGTATTGTGTGGGTCCTGTTGGCTAGGCAGGCCCATGCGCCACAGCTTGTAGAATCTGCACCTAAGGAAATGCCCCTTTCCCCTCTATATAGGTAGGTACTTATTTGCCTCGAGGCAGAACACACTATGCCAACACGATAGCGCCAGGGTCGTCCAGCTCAACAATTGCCGCTTCACCAGTGTGCTTCGTCTTCTTTCCGCCGCGTTCATCCAGGCTGTACTCGTTTTGGTCGAAGTTGACGGCCGTCCGCTTCCGTGTGTCTGGCTTGCTCGCCACAAACGAGGCCCGGTCAAAATCAATCTTCATCACCCGCTTGGTCTCCTCGCACCACAGCACATTCGCTCTGTTCGTGTCTCTCTCCAACAGTCCTGCCGCCTCTAGCTCCGACAATGTGCGCTTGATCTCTGCTGTGATGTTCATATCGCCCCAGGGTAGCGCCGGAAGCTCGTGCCCTTCCCGCCGCTCCTGTATTGCCGTCACGGAATCGCCGCCGTACGACAGCAGCAGCATGTGCGTCACCACCCGGTAGTACTCCTGTATCGGATACGGCGCCGTCAGGGTGATGCGCCCCAAGCAGACCGGAACAAGCACACCCTGATATTCCTTCATATGCCGGTAGACGCGCTCCTCCCGCCGCAGCCGTCGCCGGTGCTGCGGCTGCACGGCCTTGGCTACAAACGTGTACCCATAGGCCGTTGCCGAGATTTTGAACAGGTGGCCGATCGCTCCGCCAAAGCCCGCACCGTACAGGCATTCCGCATCGTACTCGGGTGCACGGTACAGCTGCCGCCGTACCAAGTCTTGGAGCTGTTCGGCCGAGACTGGGTGCTTGTTTGGAGCTGCTGCTGCGTCGCGAAGATTCCGCCCGCTCTCGTGCAGCCCAACATTTGGACACGCTCGATCCAGTGGCCCATCCTGCGCCAGGCCACGCAGGCATGCCTGCGTGCAATATGGTAGCGTTGGCTTGCGGACGTGAGAACCCGTCTCTGGCGCGTTCTGCCGCTGCTGCTGCTGTTGCGTTCCATGCGTGTGGTCGTCATGTTGCTCCACGTGCTGCAGCGGTGACGGCACACGAACCTGGCTTCCATAGGCCCTGTTGCCCGGAGGCTGCAACGTCCGTCGCCGAGAGCGGCCGTCGTCACTATCCTCATCGTCGCTGTCATCGTCCCGCGGCCGACGGCCCAGCGAAGAAGGAGACTCATCCCGGTTGGCCGCTGCAGAATTGGCTTTCTTAGGAAACCGTCCTAGCTGGTCCAGTGCTGCTGCTGTCCAGTGTGCGTCGCGCCGCGTGTGGCTAACATCGTATGCCAGCACGCAGAGACTGCACAGCTGCGATGTGGGTAGTGCGAGCAACGCATCC